>CM031606.1:64803205-64815705 GCA_018398815.1 Conus ventricosus | reverse complement strand
TCGCTGTCGAGAGTTAACAGGTGTCTCAGAGGCCGAAATTAAGACGGAACTGGCGTCCCAGGGTGTGACGGAGGTACGCAGGGTGACGGTAAAGAAAGGTTCAGAGAGAGTGGCCACCAACACCCTCTTTCTGACCTTCTGCAACCCTGTGCTGCCTCCGGTCATCAAAGTTGGTTACCTGAATGTTCGTGTTCAGCTGTATGTGCCATCCCCGTTGAGGTGCTTCAGGTGCCAGAAGTTTGGCCATGTCAGGGGACCGCTGTTCAGGGCAAGAGGTATGTGGTGTTTGCTGCAAGGCAACCCATGATGGGCCGTGTCAAGATCCGGCACATTGTGCTAAACTGCGGTGGCGACCATCCCTCCTCTTCACGAAACTGTCCTCTTTGGATTCAGGAATCCGCCATTCAAAGAATAAAAACTGAAAAGAAAATTTCCTTTTTTGAGGCCCGCAAGCAGGTTGTGGGCAGTCAGATGCCGACAGCCTCTTCCTATGCTTCGGCTGTAAAGAAAAGTTCCCACAATTCCCACTCGATCAGTCTGCTGTCAGACTGATGACTTTACGTTTTCGAAGACACTGCAAGGAAGAACTGTCAGCTCTGTGGAAAGCAGGTCCACCACCTTCCAAACCAAATTGACTGCTCCTGGTGGAGGCAAAAAATCCCACCCCTCAGACTGCCCAGCAGTTACAACATCTGCTGCTGGGCAGATTAAAAAACCAGCAATTCCCCTCGAACTCCTCTGTCCAGTGCCCGTCGGGCAAGGGAGTTCAACCCAGTGTGGAGATGGTGGAGATGAGGAAGAAGCCTCCACCGTCTCCGAAATCCAGACCTCCTTCTTCACCTGTTGGCAAGTCTGCCAGCAGGTCTGAAGACCAACTCAGTCCAGTTCAAACCTCAAATAAATTACACCTTTAGCAACAGACGTTGAAGAGGAGATGACCTGATCTCTCTCCTTTTCGCCCTCTGCACCATGGATAGTACAATATTCCATTGGAATATCCGTGGACTAAATTCCAACTTTGAGGAGCTGCAGCTTCTGTGTCAATCTCTAAAACCTTCCGTCGTAGCTCTTCAGGAAACTCAAATTCAAAGCCAGAAGACCTTTACTCTTTCTGGCTTTAAATATTCTTTCAAAACCTGCACAGCCATCCACGTTGGACTGTCGGGCGGTGTTGCCCTTCTCCTACACAAAACTCTACTGTATAGTCCTGTCGCTCTGTCTACCTCCCTTCAAGCTGTTGCTGCGAGAGTCACTCTCCACAAGACTGTCACAATCTGTTCCTTTTAAATCTACCTCCTTCAGTCCGGTTTGTCGTCAGGACTTGTCAGTCTGATAGGAGAACTTCCTCGACCTTTTTTGCTGTTGGGTGATTTTAACGGTCACAATCCTCTTTGGGGGTAGTGTCAGTTCGTCATCCAGAGGTTTTGCTAATTGAGGATGTCCTTTCGGTTTTGGATTTGTGTTGTTGAACGATGGATCCGCAATTCCCTCCACTCTTCCACAGGTTCACTTTCGTGTTTAGATTTGTCGGTTTGGGGACCCCTCGCTGGTCCTGGACTATGAGTGGTCTGTCCATGACGATCTGCAGGGAAAGTGACCATTTCCCTGTCCTTCTACAACCTGTAAAAACTGAACACGTCTCTGTCTCTAAAACATTTAAATTATAAGAAAGCAAACTGGGATCTATTTGCAGCCACTATTTCTAAGGCTTCCAGGACGCTGATTTTCTTCAGAGTCCGGACCCAGCAGAATCACTGACTAACACTGTAATCAAGTGTGCTAAAGTTTGTTTCCAGTGTCTTCCGATAAAACTTGAAATCCCAAAACACCTGGTTTGATTCAAAACTGCCAACAAATTCCAAAGTTCGAAAACGGGCTCCGCGTCAGGTATACCAACGCCCTTTGGGGGTTTCCCAACGCTCGAGCCCATCAAAACTACGTGCCAAAATCGAGACACACTTTTAAAATCAGTAAACGTCGGTCCTGGAGAAGTTTCTGCTCCAGGCTGACATCGAAAACTTCCAAAAAAAAAAGTGTGGAACATCATTAAGAAAATCAAAGGGAAGAACACCTGTCCCACTGTGAACCATCTCAAGTTTTCTGACTCTTTAATAACAGACAAAAAAGCAGTTGCTAATTGCTTGCTTCAACCATTAAAAAGAATTCCTCCTCTTCTAACAAATCACCCACTTTTGTCAAAACAAAGCCCTAAAAGAAAAATCACCCTGCAACTTTTCGTCCGACAACATGAAGATACAATCTTCCATTCACGTTAAACGAGCTGAAATCTGCCTTACTTTCTTGCAGCGATTCCTCTCAGGTAGGGATGAAATTCATTATCAACTGTTGAAACATCTTCCGCAAGAAGGTCTAAATATACTGCTACAGGTATACAACCATGTGTGGACTACGGGTTTTTCTTTCCCCCCTTCTTGGCGGAAACCCCTTATTATTCCCATCCCCAAACCTGGAAAGATCTTTCTAACCCATCAAACTACCGTCCCATAGCTTTGACCAGCTGTGTCTGCAAATTGATGGAGAAAAATGGTCAATGCTAGGCTCATGTGGAAACTCGAAACGATGGCCTTTTGGCGAAAGAACAGTGTGGTTTCCGAAAACATCGGACTACCGTTGACCATTGGATTCGTCTGGAATCTACACTTCGGAACGCTTTTTTTGAACAGACCAGCATGCAGTGGCAATTTTCTTTGACTTGGAGAAGGCCTACGATACCACCCGGAAGTCGGGGATACTTCATGATCCCACGATCTGGGTTTTCGAGGTCATCTTCCACTTTTTATTCAAAATTTTTTGGCAGAACGACAGTTTTTTAGGTCCGGGTTGGCCAAAACTCTCTTGATGTCCACGAGCAGGAGTTGGGTGTTCCACAGGGAGCATACTGTCTCCTGCCCCCTTTAGTATTAAAATCAACAACATTGTTCAATCAGTTCAGCAGGGTTCAGACTGCTCATTGTTTGTGGATGATTGCTGTCTAGCAACTGGAAGCCTGTACCCGAGTGTCCAGCGCAGGCTCCAGATTTGCGTAGATTTAAAATCCATCGGTGGGCAGATGAAAAGGGTTTCACCTTTTCTCCAACAAAAACGCAGTGTATTCACTTCCATAATTTTTCCCTCAGTTTTTTCCGATCCTGAACTTCAAGTGGGAAATCTCCATTCCAGCTGTTAAAGAGGCCAAATTTCTGGGAGTCATTTTTGACCAAAAACTTAACTTTCCAGCCCTATTAAAAACCTCAAAATGCTTGCCAGAAAGCACTGATATTCTGCGGGTCGTAGCGCACACCGATGGGGCGTGATAAGAAAACTTTGTTTCACCTCTACAGAGCCCTGGTCCGTTCTAAACTGGACTACGGTTGTGCTGTCTACGGCTCCGCAAGATCGTCTTACCTCAAACTCTTGGACCCTATCCACCATCAAGGGCTTCGTCTCGTCTTGGAGGGTTCCGCACCACCCCTGTGTACAGCCTGTAGCAGAGGCGGGGGTTTAACCTTCACTGTCCAAAACCCCAGGCTGAAACTGTCCCTTTTAATTATTATATCCGACTGTTCTCAAGAACCGCAGATCCTGCCTATGACTTTTTTCTTTGACCCTCCGTTCCAAAGTAAGTTTGAAAATAACCCCCAAAATGTATTCCGCCGTTTGGGTCTTCGTATGCGGCCTCACGTGCGGAATTCAGGTCTAAGACCCAGGAGTTGTGTCCGATTTTCCAAGTTTCCGGATCAACCCCCCGTGGACCTTTTTCACACCAGAGATTCATTTCGATCTTGCGCTTTTCCGCAAAGAGTCTACCCGCTCTCTGGCGTACAAGGCATTGTATGCTGAGCTCTGTTTCAAATTCCCATCTGTCAAAACGTTTTTCACTGACGGTTCCAAGTCTGAAGATGGAGTGGCCTTTTGCAGCCTACTGCCCTGGGGCTCCTTCTCAGATACTGTTGGAACTTCATTCCGATGCTTCTGTCTATTCTGCTGAACTTACCGCTCTGGTTTTGGGCTTTGAAGATAATTTCTATTTTTCGAAGAGGGATTTTCTGGTTCTGTCGGACTCGCTGTCAGCTTTGGAGGCCATAGCTGGCCGCAACTTCAGCATCCAGAACTTTTACTTTTTTTTGAAACTTTTAGCAAGTTGAAGGCGGACGGTTACAACATTACTCTTGCTTGGGTTCCTGGTCATGTTGGCATCGGCGGGAACGAAATGGTGATCGTTTAGCCCAAGAACGCCACAAGAGAGAAACTGTCCAAAGTTTATATCCCCTCTCAGAGGGGAAACCCAAAATTAACGATTATGTGAGAGCTCTGGCAGGAGGATTGGAACACACAGACGAATAACAAACTCTTTCAGATCCGTCCAAAAACCCTTTAAAGGGCTTCCTCCCATCTACGTCCCCCGGGGGGTCGTAAAAAGGAAACGGTTCTGTGCCGGCTGCACACCGGCCATTCGTATTTTACCCATTCTTACCTTTTAAAGAGTGAAGAAGCTCCGTGGTGCATTCCATGTCATGCGCCACTCACAATGAAACATGTTCTTTTGGAGTGTTGGGACTTGCATGATGTGAGACACAAACATTTTACAGCGGAGTCCATGAAGATCCTGTTCAGGGATGTCCCGCCTGACGTGATCCTTGAGTTTTTGAGAGAGATTAACATTTTTTATCTGATTTAAGATTTTACGGCAGAAAGATTTTTAATGCAATTTCTGGTGCGTTTGTAGACGATGTCATTTAACGAGATGTATGAAAGGGTTTTTTTGTTTTGTTTTTTTTCCTTCCATGACTGGTGAGTTGATTTTAACGTGGTGACAGCCCTGATGTGGCCCTCTGCGGTCGGCTGGGCTTTAAGCAACATTATCTTATCTTATCTTACACACACACTGCCTCTCTCTCACATACACACACACGCACATACTCCCTCTCTCTCTCTCTCTCTCTCTCTCTCTCTCTCTCTCTCTCTCTCTCTCTCTCTCTCACACACACACACACACACACACACACACACACACACACACACACACACACACACACACACACAAGCATGGTTAAAAGCATCATAATAGGTAAGAGGGAGACAGATGCAGGTATTACAGGAGAAAGAAAACCAAACAGCTGCCTTCCACTTATTTCCAGTGTTTTCTTCAAGCTATAGACAAAAAATCCTTAGAAATTCCCCAGGTTTTCTTGTATTTGTCTTAAGATTCATGATCATGCCAGTTATTTCTATAATCGTTTATCTCCAAACAAACTATTAACATTTTACGGAGCACAGCTGCTGTGGTGTACGACTGCAGGGTAGTACAAATGTGCCCTTTGTCTGTCCACAGATGAAGATGTCTCTGTCAGGAGAAGGCAACTGCGTGAGGTCATACCGCTCAGAGCTGGGCCCAGGTGTGACCAATGAGGTGCGCCTGGCTGTCAAGGTGAACCGCACAGGTGTTGACATGCTGCTGCTCCTGCTGCAAGAATCATCGGACGTACGTGGTTTTTGTTGTTGTCGTCGTTTTTTTCCATTGGTATATTTAGATTTAGACATCGCACCTATATCTCCTGAAGCATGCGTCACTCCTCCGAAATGTTTGGTTCTATTGTTAGATACAGTGCCTGCATGGTTTCCTGAAGCATGGTGTATACTTGCCCAAAGTGTGTAACAGAGGTGAAGAGAATGGATGGAAAAGCAAGTGGATGGAGATGAAAAGGAGATGCTGGTATCAGTGGGGGGTAGCATTATATCCTTGTACCCTGACTGGGGGACTTCTTGTCTTTGTTTGTCTTCATCTCTCTGTCTTTTCTCTTTTCCTTTTTTTTTTCTTTTTCTTTCAATTCCAAAGATGCAGTCAAACCTGCTGCTTGTTTGTGATTTGCGACGGAGTCTCGCAGGTATTTTTTGTCATCATCACCATCATAGCAGTTTCTGTTTAAATGTGGTATTAATGGAAATATTGTTTTAATGATATCTTTTCTCTCTCTCTCTCAATCTGTTTGTGTGTGTGCACGCGGCGTACATGCATGTGTGCATGTGTGTGTTCACATGTACGTGAATGTGTGTCTCAGTGTGTGCTGTATTCCTTATGTTAGGATTTGTTCAGTCAAAACATTCATTTTTTCCTCCTATTAACCCTAATTCTTTTCACATTTGGTCCAGAGTTCAATATGGATGTTACTGTTGTAATGATGTGAATGTCAGATAGCAATGATGAGGGAAGATTAAGCTGATACTCATCTTCTGTTATCTAAGAAAGGTATTATGTGAAAGGAGAAAAAATCAGCTTGGCTTAAAATGATGATTGGTTCAAAACTACGGAATCATTTGCTCAGTTGTGTAAAGTGAATACGAACTTTGTGTTGCTTTATGCTGGTCTGTCATTCTGCTATTTCAGCGTTATGTGAATGATTGTATTTCATCTCTGACAGCTCTTGACTGCTACTTATGCATGGATTATTCATATCAGGGTGTAGGAACTTGCTTGTGCATGTACGTGACAATAATACAGTGCCATTGTGGTGCTTTTTGGACATTTACAGGAAGGGGGCAAGGTGAGAGACAGCACATCTTCACTCATAGTGGTCTCGTTTCACCCGCCTGCTAATTGTTATATGATTATTCCTTCCTCTGCCCCTCTTCCATCTCTTTGTCTTTCCTTTACTCTCTCTCTCTCTCTCTCTCTCTCTCTCTCTCTCTCTCTCTCTTTCTTTCTTCACATTGTCTATCTGTATCTCTCTCTCTCTTTCTCTCTCTCTCTCTCTCTTTTTCTCTCATTCTTGTTCTCTCTCTGGGTCTCTCTTCTCTCTCTCTCTCTCTCTCCTCTCTCTCTCTCTCTCTCTCTCTCTCTCTCTCTCTCTCTCCACCCTTCCCCTCTCTCTCTCTCTCTCTCTCTCTCTCTCTCTCTCTCCACCCTTCCCTCTTTCTCTCTCTGTTTCTCTGTCTGTCTTCCTGTCAGTCTGTCTGTCTCGCTCTCTCTCTCTATCTCCCCCCCCCCCCCCCCACCACCACCACCACCTCACCCACCTCCCCTTACCTGCTCTCTCTCTTTTGGTACTGTGTTGTATGTTGTAGCTAAACATCATTACATCCATATACTGCAAGTAGTCCAATATTTTTTGCGGTCTGCAGACTGATGAAAACCATGCTGTGCTGTGCTGCGCCTTTGTTGCTGCAATGTTGTGCTGTACTGTGCTGTGTTGTGCTGTGCTGTGTTGTGCTGTACTGTGCTGTGTTGTGCTGTGCCATTCACTGCATTATCTGCAATGGACCTGTCCATTCTCAGCATGTTTAAAAGAAAAGAAGATTGTTTTATAAAATGATACATTCGTTTAAACTACTTTGCAAAATGGTGAAATTTGAACAGTTTGCCATTCTAGCAAAAAGCAATTCTGCCTCATGCTTGACTCACATGTGTGAACAATTTGAGTCTTTGTAATCACTCTTTTTTTGGTTGCCAGTGTGTGTGTGTGTGTGTGTGCGTGTGTGTCTGTGCATTTGCATATGTATGTATGTGTGTTTGTGTATCTGAGTGGCATTTTCTCAGCAAGTACAAGCAAAACCAAACTGAGCAGACTGACTGAAGCATAATCAGCCACCCTCTGCATATTAAGACAAAACGTTTTAAACACCATAAATTTGCAACTTATGTTTTCATCAATATTTTCAATAGTATAGAATTGACATTCTCTTGCAAAGTGTGATCCATTAAAGGTATGGCTTTATACATTGATAGCAGTATGTTATATTAAGTGCAAAAATGGTAATATAGCCTTCTTGGATACTTTTAAGATTATGCCATTTAATGTGATTTACAACAAGCAGAAGAACAGAGATAAATAGACGTATTACTGTGTGCAGGAATAGGACAAAGACAAGCCACAAATGTTGTCAAATATATATATATATATATATATATATATATATATATATATATATATATATATAAATGTAATGTAAAGTATGACTGAGGAAGGCGAGGTGTGCTCGCCGAAAATTTGGGATCACGAAGAGCCAGCTTGTGTTGTTTTTGTGCATTGTATATATATATGTTATATATATATAATAATATATATATATATATATATATATATATATATAGAATGCTGAACAATTAAGTACTGGGGGGAAACAAGTCCAGGTTAACAATTCTTCAGTCGTTACAGTAATGACTTGGCAAAGATTTGAACTTTAAAAAAATAAAATAATTGAAGATGAAGAAAACAGGGGAATATATTATAAATATGAGAAGCCCTTCACGAGCTGCCTGAGGGAACCATCGTAATCCCTCTCGAAGGCACAATTATTTGTATTGCCTGCTCCTAGGCCTTTCGTGCGCTGGATCGGACTCATCAGGAAGACACGGCTGATTGTGTCTGTGCTCTTGGTGTCAAATAGAGACACACCACAGTCCATAATTCTGTGGTGTTCTCACCACCAAGGGTTCAGAAAAGAATCCAACAGCACCCCCAAAGCAGCCGGCGAAGGGTAGTAAAATGGAACAATACGAAAGTGTGAGAGGAAAAAAGCTGCTGAAAAACTAAGAGCATTATTCAAACAGTATAAAATGTAGGGGACAATCTTTGAGCCTATGCTTGAGGATCCATTCAAGGATGCAAGGGAGATCAAAAGATATGGAACAGTCTGAGTGGTCAGCTCTGCTGTTCAATAACCCAAGCATTGTGAGTGGCTAAGAATTGTACAGAACAACCTTTACTTGGATCTCCTAAGAAATGCAATCTCCCACTGATTGACCAAACAATAGAATGCTGAACAGTTAAGTAGTGGGGGAAAACAAGTGCAGGTTAACAATTCTTCAGTTGTTATAGTAATGACTTGGCAAAGATTTGAACTTTAAAAAAAAAAAATTGAAGATGAAGAAAACGGGGGAATATATTATAAATATGAGAAGCCCTTCACGAGCTGCCTGAGGGAACCATCGTAATCCCTCTCCAAGGCACATTTATTTGTATTGCCTGCTCCTAGGCCTTTCCTTTATAAGGAAGTAAAGCAATATGAGTGTATGGTTTATTGTGAATCAAACAAGTAAAGCTGTAGTAAAGCAGCAAATAAAACAGTCTGATTTGTTTCAACAATGAAATATCTTAATGAAAAAAAACAACTATGATTGTCAGCATAGTGTAAAATTTGCATATTTACCAAAAGGAGAGTAAATAGGCTCAAATTATTAAAAATGGGTACATCTGATAAAACAAATATCATGAAAGTACGTCATACTTCACATTACATTTTATTGATGTGGAACATTTGTAATATTTTGGCTGAACTCAAGGAAGGAAGAACTGATAGAAAATGGATATGGAGCCGGTGTGCCTCACACAAATGCAGGGATTTGTCTGTAATAGCCGCAAAGTACAGGTGTACTGACCAGGAACACTTGTCAGCAGTTTTAGACAGCTGGTGTAAAGGTCACCCACTCTACAACACTGCCTGGTGCATAGTTTTCATTACTTTGCTGGGTTTTTTATTTTTTATTTATCTCTTTCTTTATTGTCCCCAGGTTTTGTTTTTAATGTTTAAGTAATGTGTTTGTGTGATGTGAATTTCTGCACATACTCATGTTTGTCCATTTGTACATATCAGTTTCAACATTCCTAAAAATTTGCCATGGTAGGGTGTTTTCATGACATGTGAGTCGAAAGCGGCAAATTGCTTCCCTTGTTACATATGGCAAAACTTTACGCACTTTTTTGTTTTTGCCTGTATTCTGGCTGGTTTCAAAAATGCTTACTATTTCCACATATGTGGTTGTCCTTGGTAAATTTTGCTAAATCACTCCCACCATATCTAAAGCCATTCTTGGTAGGCAAAAGTTCTATCCTGTATGGACAGGTCTTGGTGTACAGCTTTGTGTCCAGCAGACTCGGGGGCACTGGGTTGAAACTGTCTTCTGTGTAACAAGGAGAGAAGATCTCTTTGTCTTTGCCTGTTCGTATATTATATGTATATATGCCAGCCAGTATACCAACTCATGCTTACTTGACCAAGAAGTTTCTTTAGGCACAACAGACTAATGAAGAAAATATAACAGTTAAGCATTGAGCATTCATATAAGCACACTTGTTATTGCACAAACATTGCTGGAACCCAATACACCACAGTTGACTTTTTTTCTAGTTCCTTTGTTTTAAATATTAAAAAAATAGTGTAAATCTGTCAAAAGTGTACTGTTTATAACAAAAATAAACCCAGTTCAAGTAGCTGCAATATAAGGAGTAATTTGGGAAGGAAGGGGACAATAGGAGGGTACATGTTGTGTAAGATTAAGATGCAGTCATAGGGCAGGTCACTGTTCATAAAGTCATAATGTTGTTCTGATGTGCTTGGAACTATGTAATCTCTGTCTTTCTAGTATCTGGAGTGCCACTTGCATGTAAGCTGTCAGGCCTGATGGAGAGTTCAAGAAAAGGAAAACAAAAGAGAGACATTAAGGAATATCACACACATTCTAAATATAAAACTGCGCATACAGGGAAGAAACATCTGTACAAACAAAATGCTATGATGACTGAATACTACAGTTACATAATTCACAGAGGATATATTAGGGGTTATTTTTTTGTATAGACTTGAAGCTGATTATCACATTCATAATGCACCCAACAAATCAAGTAAAATGTTTGGTATTAGGAAAAGGACACTTTCATTCATAGACTGGGACACACTTTTGAATCTTTACAAGGGACATGTGAGGCCCTGTCAGATGTATGATAATACTATGTGGTATCGGCATTAACAAAGGTAGTCAGCCTTCATTGAAAAGATGCCAAGAAGAGCAACGAAATTTGTACAAGGGATTCGATTTTTTCAACAGATATATGCTGGAGCATCTTAAATTACCCTCTTTAAAGGCTGAAAAATAGGGGTGATCTTGTTCAAACCTTTAAGATTTTCATGCATAGTAATAACTTAAATGTAACGGACCTCTTTAAAGTATCAATTTGTGATAAAACAAAAAAAGCAGGGCAAGCAGAATATTTATTTGATACATCCATTCCAACTGAAGAAAATTTCTGTTTATGGTAGAATTGCACCTTTGTGGAACGAATCACATACTAACATCAAAAGAGCACAAAATCTTAATGCCTTCAGAATCCAGTTTAGCAATGGAAATATTTCAGAGACAGAAGGTACAAGTTTGACAATTAAGGCATTACAAAACCATGAGTTCATGACAGACAACACTTTACACCAAAATCAATCACATAGTAAAGATGTGACCTGTGAATACCTGGTAGCTAGCTGCATTTTGTCCTTATATTCTTATTCTGATTTTGATAAAAGACAGTACTGATTTCAGTTGACTGTTTTGATACAGATTTTGATTTTGTGCTGTTGCCTACTGACACAAGAAACTAAAGGTTTGTTAAGATGGCATTGTATTGGAGCATTCATGTATTTATTGGAATTATTATATTAATGTAATCTTACAGTGGTTGTTATTGTTCTTTGGGATCATATGACAATTCTTTTATTCATGACTGTCAGGTAGGTAGGTAGGCACTCAAGGTCTGACCAGCGTGTTGGCTAATGCGTAGGTCAGACATCCGCTGAGTCGTAGCCACGAGACCCTCTTCTTCAATAATTGTGTCATCTTTGTTGTTAATTCATTTATCCATCGGCTTCAAATCATGCGTAGTATGGTCTCAAAACTTAGCGGATGTGGTGAAGTGTATATGGACTAGTCCACACGCAGTGACGCCTCCTTGATGAAACTGAAACTGTCAGAGTTGGTATCACAAACCTTAGTAGAACAGAAGGGAATCGACTGATCTGCTATCTTTTCTCACCATGACTTCACAGGTTGATTTAAACTTACCAATTCCTTGAGGTATAGCTTTTTTTTTAGAATGCAAAGAACTGACCTTACAAGGGTTTGAAGAGAAATACCTTGTGATTTTTTTACACTGTATCATTTAACGTCTTTTCAATTTTTTTTCAGAACAATGATAATTACTACGTTTTCTTGTTTTGCTTTTATCTTAGCATGGAAAATATAGATCGTGACACATTACAAGATAGGCATGTTCGGATCTAAAGCCGAGTTATTTTGAAAAAAGAAAAATCTATGATAGTTTTGTGTTTTCAGTAAGTGTCATGAGAGTGTACAGTTTGGCCGTGGGTGGATCACTGTGTATTGTTGGAGTGTGCCACTTGGATGTGGGGAAACCCGAATGTTTTGGGAATGTACCACTTGGCCATGGGTGAATCAGTATATGTTGTGGGAGCATACCATTGGCCATGGGCAGATCATCACGTGTTATGGGAATGTATCACTTGGCCATGGTGGATCACAATGTGCTGTGTGAATGCACCACTTGGTCTTTGGGCTTTCTTGCCATGGTGAACATACTTCAGCCAGGATCATTCAGCATCACGCTGTTCATGTGCTGGCCATTTGCAGTGCTTGTTTTAACTTTAATAGCAGAGGATCTGACATGAGGGATCGCAGCTTGTTTCATATTCTTGTAGAAGTGATGAGAATGTGCATG
>CM031606.1:64720705-64800705 GCA_018398815.1 Conus ventricosus | reverse complement strand
GTCAACAGATTTGTTCTTCATTTTTGTAAGCAATGGCAAATCAAACTTTACATATTTTCACGTATGGACATTGCCACAGAAGATAAAAATTTGTGTTGTTATAAGGATATAATCGTCAAGATGATGGGTCTTTTACTACTAAAAGTAGTTTTATGATGTACTTACCTGTCCAAACAAATATCCTCACTGGGCAAGGAACATCCCCACACATAATGGAGACCGGGAGTAACTCTATTCAGCCACCAAGCAAGCATGAGTGATTGCCCTTAGCAGACTCACAACACTGCAATCTGATCAAGTGAGTTCAGTTTTTTACCCTTTTCCAACAGACAGGGAGGGGGGAGGATATTATAGCGTTTGGACAGGTAAGTATATCATAAAACTACGTTTAGATTCATACTTACTTGTCCAAACCAATTCCTGAATATCGAAACGAGTGGTGGGTAGGATCAAGCTCACCTGAGTGAGACCCAAACACTGAGCACACGGCTGACAGTGACCCTGCCAAGTGCCTGGTGCCAAATGGCCAGAAAGGGCCCTAAAGATCTCAGCCCACGTCTGGATGATCAAACCTAGCCCCCGCTGTCCCTCAAGTGCTTAAAAACTCAGAGTCCAGTTGAAAAAAAAAAAAAAAAAAGTTCCCCAGGATCAGGAAAAGGAGAAGACCAGAGTGGGCAGGGATGGACAGGCCCCAAAAAGACCAGCTGGGGTAAGATGGGATTTGAAAACCCAACTACAAAGAGGGGCTAAAAGATTAGTCCCGAAGCAGAATTAAAGCCACACTTTGAGCCTGATCAAATTGATAGTACACAATGAAGGAGTGTGCCACCAAATGCTCCAAACAAAAGGTGGCATTCAAACATAAAAAAGAAGCATAGCCCAAAATACATGCCCAAAGAAAAAAAAAAGTGGCGTAGCATATATATAATGGGCCAAAAGTTTAAAAATGCACTTCCAGATGCCAGAGGACAGAAGATGGGAATCGAGACACTCAGATACAAAGTAGAGGCAAAAGTATAACATAAAACACCAATTTTACATGGTGAGACATCATGTCCAAATCGACCATATGTTCCAAAGACTCAAACTAGACAACATACCAAACAAGTAATGGGAGAGTGAGCCATGACACTCGTCAAGAAGTTGCTTTCAAAAGGACATGCCAAGACAAGATAACAAGGCTGACATAAGGGCAAAAATGAGTGCACCACAAAGCACTCAATTTATATGTGGTCAGACTAAGATTACCCTTCCATCTCTCGCTCATTACTTATTTCTCCCTGTTGTTTTGACCCAAGACACAAAGAAAGAGCATGTTACAAAGCACTCCACCCATTACCTGGCTTAGCGTAGGATTCTCCCCATTGCTTGAGCCACAAGAGTATGAGTGCGCCATCCCAGCCTCAGATATAAGATGGTTTAGGTGCAAATATATCTGTGGCCACCTGCACACAGACACCCCAGCCTCAGATATTAGATGGTTTAGATGCAAATATATCTGTGGCCACCTGCACACAGACACCCCAGCCTCAGATATTAGATGGTTTAGGTGCAAATATATCTGTGGCCACCTGCACACAGACACCCCAGCCTCAGATATTAGATGGTTTAGATGCAAATATATCTGTGGCCACCTGCACACAGACACCCCAGCCTCAGATATTAGATGGTTTAGGTCCAAATATATCTGTGGCCACCTGCACACAGACACCCCAGCCTCAGATATTAGATGGTTTAGATGCAAATATATCTGTGGCCACCTGCACACAGACACCCCAGCCTCAGATATTAGATGGTTTAGATGCAAATATATCTGTGGCCACCTGCACACAGACACCCCAGCCTCAGATATTAGATGGTTTAGATGCAAATATATCTGTGGCCACCTGCACACAGACACCCCAGCCTCAGATATTAGATGGTTTAGATGCAAATATATCTGTGGCCACCTGCACACAGACACCCCAGCCTCATATATAAGATGGTTTAGATGCAAATATATCTGTGGCCACCTGCACACAGACACCCCAGCCTCAGATATTAGATGGTTTAGATGCAAATATATCTGTGGCCACCTGCACACAGACACCCCAGCCTCAGATATAAGATGGTTTAGATGCAAATATATCTGTGGCCACCTGCACACAGACACCCCAGCCTCAGATATAAGATGGTTTAGATGCAAATATATCTGTGGCCACCTGCACACAGACAAAAAAAAGGTGGCAAGGCTGGATCCTTTTCTATTATTATTATTCTTTTTCTTTTTCTCTCTTTTTTTTCCTTTTTTTAAAACTCTTAAGGGCCAAAAATAAACATGAAAGACAATCACTGTGGTAGGTGGCTTTGCAGGCAACCAACACACCTCCCGCAGATCTCTGCCATATCTTTAAGTAAAACTGCCAAAGGAGGTCTTTCATATCCAGCCTATCGCCTGACCAATGCCAGGGGCCGTGAAGCATCGCTAGAGGGCTCAACTGGCGGAAAGAGCCCAGATTTCATATGCCCTGATGTTCTCTGTCAGAGGCAAAGGTTTGTGGCCAAAGATGTAAGCCTGGTTGATAACCTATCTAAGCCAGGGGCTTATCATCTAGTCTAACAAGGGCATCGTGTTCATCGCGCTATGACCATGTGTTGCAACACTGACTCTGTCTTCTGAAATAAATGTCGGTGCTCAGACTGGACAGTAAACCTGCTCCACCTTCCAACGCTAGGGTCAGGGGTTAAAGGGGCCAGTGGAGTTATGTGTTATGGTCAGCGGCCACTCTTCAGGCTTTGTGGTGTGGGCTAGAAAAAACAGGCATGACTCAAAGAGCAAAGACAAGTATCTAACCATAACCGTGTTTCATGCGGAATGCCAAATGAGCATTCTTATCAGCCAGCACTCTATCTAAAAATACAGTCTTCACAGAAAGAAAAACAGAAGAGAAGCAAGCGGCATGCATGGCGAAAAGGAGTGATCTCCTAGCAAGTTGAAGGAGAAACACCCAGCTTGACAGAAAGCGACTCCTCCAAATAAGAGGATTAATGCTTTCAACACGCATGGGAGGAGGGGAAGAATCAAAGTCTGAATCATAGAGCAACTCCCAAGACAACACATGATGGTTTGGGATTTTTTTGTTTTGCTTTGTTTTTTTGCTGCCACTTAAATATGAGAAAATGGTGAACTGGGTAAAGGTTCTTTGGCGTCAACGTGTTCATCAACAAGAGCAAAATCAACATTACAAAGTGTATCTGGCTCCCGGTCCTCCCGCATGC
Organism: Conus ventricosus; assembly: GCA_018398815.1. NCBI lineage: Eukaryota > Metazoa > Mollusca > Gastropoda > Neogastropoda > Conidae > Conus > Conus ventricosus. The sequence continues at coordinate 64,797,447 of CM031606.1, read as the reverse complement.
GCACCGAACATACCTTGGAACTGACGATCAGAGTCCACCCTGTCCTCCCTGCCGTCATCACCTGGGGCTTGCCCTTTTGCTCACAGATTCCAGCTGGGGTGGCACTATCATGGTCACTCCCCAAGAGTGGGCAACGTAGCAGAACCAATTTAAACAAAGCACTACTGACACACATGTAGAACCCAACTGCTCCTCTACATTTACAAGGCGCTGGGAAGAGAGCGCGCAGAACCAGCTGGGGGAGATGCTGGCCTGTCTCCAAACACCCTGGTACCGCTGTCAACGTGGCAGGAAGCATGGCGTGGCTCTTACCAAAACCGCCATATCACAGAATACTAGAGCAGATGGAAGACAAAAACCGAGCTAAGTCATACTAGTCCTGCCCGCACATTAGCGACAAGGCATGAATGGAGTTAAACCGGTACAGGAGACCCCTGACTCGAGTATGGCTAATGACGAGCAAGGTCTCCAGCACTCCATACAAGACCAGTGAGAAAGTGGTGAAGCTGCATTTAAAGTTGACTTGGTAGATGCCAGGCATTCTGCACATGCGACGATTGGAATGAAAAAGCTAGGTGAAGAAGATTTCTTGAATTCTCCTAGGCCGTCACAAGACAGAAAAGGTCATTTCTTTAAACGCAAAGGTCAAAACCACAGGGCGCTTTTGAGAATCACAAGGTTAGTTGAACCGAAAACAAGAGAGTCGAGAGGGGGAGTGTTCTCTCGCCAAGGAAGAGGAGAAAACTGAACTCACTCGATCCAATGGCAGTGTTGTAAGTTCACTAAGGGTGATCATTCATGTTAGCTTGGTGCTTGAGTAGAGGAAGCTCCCGCTCTCCATTTTTAATTTTTCATGAGATTCCTGATGTGTGGAGATCTTCCTCGCCAAATGGGGATAAGGCATGTGTTTGGACAGGTAATGCGGAATGGACATACAACTTTAAGCTGAATAAATTGAACATGCAACATTATACCAGACTGTTTTTCATTTGTCTCTAACATTTTTTTTGTGGCTTTGTTTTCTCCAGCGCTGGTCCCATTGGCCAATTGAAGGTCTGGCCCTTGAAAGAACATGAAAATGACGCTAAAGAGGTCTTTGGGAAATCGGAGGCTGGCTTTTCCTTGATTAATTTCAATCGTAACACCTCAATCTTCTTGGCAGGTGTGGATGACTCGTTCAAGGTACGTTCAGGTTATCTGAATTGCTGTTGTGCTGTGATGTTTCATTGTACAGTATATTATTGCATCTTAGTGTGTTGTGTGCAGGTGTGTTTTTTCAGGAACATATTTGTCGCTGTACATATGAATTAGATCTGCCTCCTGATAAAGACTTCCTCCCTTTAAGTACCAAGTTCTTTTGTTTATTAGGGAGAAGTTCCTCTGTATTTGATCACATTCTTTTCTTTTCATGGCAGTTGTCAACAGGACATGGATAGTTTTGTATACTCAGATGCAATTCTTTGACATGATGAGTGTTTCCCCATGGAATTCCAGCAGGTGGGGCATTCAGATATAAATATTGAAAAAGCTTACCATAAAATTCTTCCCTTAAAGTCTGGAGGACATTATTAAGAGGATTCACTGTAATATCCTCCTGCATTCTAAAAATTCTGTTCTTCAAATTGTCCTTTGTTTGTAAACTTGTGTCTATCTATTGTCTTTTATGTCTTCTCTCTTTATGTCTGTTTTCTTATTTCTATCCTCTTTTTTTCTTTTTGCCTTTTGTTCTTGTCTTTCTCCTCTCTGTTCTGTGTTCCTAACTGTTTTCTTGTTTTTCTCCCCTCTGTTCTGTGTTCCTAACTGTTTTCTTGTCTTTCTCCCCTCTGTTCTGTGTTCCTAACTGTTTTCTTGTTTTTCTCCCCTCTGTTCTGTGTTCCTAACTGTTTTCTTGTCTTTCTCCCTCTGTTCTGTGTTCCTAACTGTTTTCTTGTCTTTCTCCCCTCTGTTCTGTGTTCCTAACTGTTTTCTTGTCTTTCTCCCCTCTGTTCTGTGTTCCTAACTGTTTTCTTGTCTTTCTCCCCTCTGTTCTGTGTTCCTAACTGTTTTCTTGTCTTTCTCCCCTCTGTTCTGTGTTCCTAACTGTTTTCTTGTCTTTCTCCCCTCTGTTCTGTGTTCCTAACTGTTTTCTTGTCTTTCTCCCCTCTGTTCTGTGTTCCTAACTGTTTTCTTGTCTTTCTCCCCCTGTTCTGTGTTCCTAACTGTTTTCTTGTCTTTCTCCCCTCTGTTCTGTGTTCCTAACTGTTTTCTTGTCTTTCTCCCCTCTGTTCTGTGTTCCTAACTGTTTTCTTGTCTTTCTCCCCTCTGTTCTGTGTTCCTAACTGTTTTCTTGTCTTTCTCCCCTCTGTTCTGTGTTCCTAACTGTTTTCTTGTCTTTCTCCCCTCTGTTCTGTGTTCCTAACTGTTTTCTTGTCTTTCTCCCCTCTGTTCTGTGTTCCTAACTGTGTTCTTGTCTTTCTCCCCTCTGTTCTGTGTTCCTAACTGTTTTCTTGTCTTTCTCCCCTCTGTTCTGTGTTCCTAACTGTTTTCTTGTCTTTCTCCTCTCTGTTCTGTGTTCCTAACTGTTTTCTTGTCTTTCTCCCCTCTGTTCTGTGTTCCTAACTGTTTTCTTGTCTTTCTCCTCTCTGTTCTGTGTTCCTAACTGTTTTCTTGTCTTTCTCCCCTCTGTTCTGTGTTCCTAACTGTTTTCTTGTCTTTCTCCCTCTGTTCTGTGTTCCTAACTGTTTTCTTGTCTTTCTCCTCTCTGTTCTGTGTTCCTAACTGTTTTTTGTCTTTCTCCCCTCTGTTCTGTGTTCCTAACTGTTTTCTTGTCTTTCTCCCCTCTGTTCTGTGTTCCTAACTGTGTTCTTGTCTTTCTCCCCTCTGTTCTGTGTTCCTAACTGTGTTCTTGTCTTCTCCCCCCTCTGTTCTGTGTTCCTAACTGTTTTCTTGTCTTTCTCCCCTCTGTTCTGTGTTCCTAACTGTGTTCTTGTCTTTCTCCCCTCTGTTCTGTGTTCCTAACTGTTTTCTTGTCTTTCTCCCCTCTGTTCTGTGTTCCTAACTGTTTTCTTGTCTTTCTCCTCTCTGTTCTGTGTTCCTAACTGTTTTCTTGTCTTTCTCCCCTCTGTTCTGTGTTCCTAACTGTTTTCTTGTCTTTCTCCCTCTGTTCTGTGTTCCTAACTGTTTTCTTGTCTTTCTCCCCTCTGTTCTGTGTTCCTAACTGTTTTCTTGTCTTTCTCCCCTCTGTTCTGTGTTCCTAACTGTTTTCTTGTCTTTCTCCCCTCTGTTCTGTGTTCCTAACTGTTTTCTTGTTTTTCTCCCCTCTGTTCTGTGTTCCTAACTGTTTTCTTGTCTTTCTCCCCTCTGTTCTGTGTTCCTAACTGTTTTCTTGTCTTTCTCCCCTCTGTTCTGTGTTCCTAACTGTTTTCTTGTCTTTCTCCCCTCTGTTCTGTGTTCCTAACTGTTTTCTTGTCTTTCTCCTCTCTGTTCTGTGTTCCTAACTGTTTTCTTGTCTTTCTCCCTCTGTTCTGTGTTCCTAACTGTTTTCTTGTCTTTCTCCCCTCTGTTCTGTGTTCCTAACTGTTTTCTGTCTTTATCTTCTTGGTTCTCTGCTTCTGTCTGTTTTCTTGTCTTCTCTGTTCTGTCTGTTTTCTTGTCTTCTCTGTTCTGTCTGTTTTCTTGTCTTCTCTGTTCTGTCTGTTATTTTGTGTTTCTGTCTTATCTCTCTGGTCCCAGTTTTTGCCTGTACTGGTGTCTCTTTCCTCTGTATTCTTGCCTGTCCTTAGTGTCATCTGTTTGAGCGTCTTCTTGTCTGTACTCTTTGTCATCTGTTTCAGTTTCTTTTCTTTCCATCTGTCTTCTGTTTCTGTCCACTGTTTCTCCATTTTTCTCGTCTGTCTTGTCTGCATCTGCCTTATTAGTCCTTTCACTTTATTTTTTTCTTAATCAGTTTTATGTTCTAGTCTTTAAGATCAATTTTTTTTTTTTTTTTTTTTTGCTATCCCATTTTCTGTGCCACCTCAGTGTCGCTGCACCTATACCGCTTATTCTGACATCTCATCCACAGCCGCAGCCCAGCCCGTCCTGCCCCAGCCCTAGCGTTAGCAACCCACAGGGAGTAGTCACTGTCAAGTCGTCATGACAGGGCCCGGGGAGACACTGCCCTGCTGCTGAGCCATTTGGTGGTGTTCAGTGGCGCCTGTTCTGATCCACCATACACAGGACACCACCCACTAAAGCCTCCACTGACAATAGTGATTCCTTAGTTATGGAGTCAACGCAAGTGAACTCTGTATTCGGAAGGTGCCACCACGTCTATCCAACAACAGTCTGCATGAACTTACCAATACCAGTGACCCCCCGCAGAATGAAACCCAGGCCATAGACAGGGCAAGGCCGTGGAAACTGAGGTTCCCACGAGAACAGGGCATGAAGGGACACAAAGATTTTCTTTTTTTGACACTGATCGATGATGATGAGAAGGATGGAGACGATGCTATGGATTTCCATTTTGGTCTACGCTTACTTTCATAATACATCCTGGTGTCAGTCAGGCCCAAGAGATACAGACACCTCTGGTGTTGGTCAGGAGATTTGAGCAACACTCTCAGAGACGCATCCATTAAGTGGATGAAACTCAGTAGGGTGGTCCCAGTCTTCAGTTGAGCCCAGACCTAACTCGAATCTGGGCAGGAGCCAGTTGGGACAGAAAGCTCCCCAAAACAAATGGCTCTGCGAACCCATGACCTCCCAGCTGGGAGTCCATGGTGCTAATCGCTTTGCTACAGCAGCTGGTGTCTTTCAGAGTCTTTGTCAATTTTATCAGTCGTTTCACCATATTTTTTCAAAGTCGGTTTCATTTCATAGTCCTATAGATTGTTTGTCTTCTTTTCTGCCTGTACACAGTGACGATCAGGCCAAGTGACTGTCAGCACTGTTGGGTGCATTAGATGTCCACTTTATAGTGCTGTCTGCCAGTTAGGCTTTTATATGTCTGTCTTTATGTGTTCTGTGCACTTTTGATTGATATGTGCATTTTATAGAGTGGTTTCAACGTTTAACCCTTATAGGGCCCAGAGTAGCCAAGTGGGTTGTGAAGACGTAGAGAAAGATAAGCGACATCCTGTGTGACATGTCACAGGTACCAGCAGGTGTGACAAGGGGCAAGTTGTATGGCTGTATGGGAGACCTGACTGTGGACAAGAAACCCATCGGAGCGTTCAACTTTAAGACTTCACAGGGCCAGTGTAAAGCCTGTGTCAATGTGTATGTCCTTTCTTTCACCCTTTTGTTTGTTGCCATGATCTGTGTGTGTGTGTATGTGTTTCTAGGGAGTGTGTATATTGGTGCTAATGTGTGTGTATGTGTGTTTATGACTTGAAGTGTTCCACAGACTGAGATAATATTCATGTTCTCTTTCTTGACGATGGAGATTTTATTTTTTTATCATAGTTAATGCAGATAGTGTATGCTTGTTTTCCTGTTTATTGGTCAGGACTATAATGTTTCATAGCAAACTATGACTTTTCACAGGATAATGAGTCCGGTGTCATTTTTTTTCAGGTTGTACTCTAGCAAAAACTGGATGGAGATGATCTCAATTACAAGGTTGAGATCTAACTAAATTTAGATTCTACAGTTCCATTTCTTCATGATGTCTAATGGAAAGACACGTCTGTATGTTGTATTTGAAAATACCTTTAAAACTCTTTCCTTGAAATTCTTAATGAGGAAGTCTGAATTCTTGATCCTCAGTTTTCTCCATAAAGTTCGAGGATTTTTTTAATTATCGAGCTGAAGCTCTGAAAGTATTGGAAAGCAGTTCCCAGTATTGAAAGGGGGATTAAAGATGTCTTCTTAAGGAAGTGTTTAAAATGAGGTTGACTGCCAGAACCCAGTATCTCACTTATATATATATATGTATAGAGGTAATTTAATTATAGCCGAATGATGACATCAGACTCATTTCCTTGTGTAGGGCTAGACCAACCTTGTCCAAAATGGGATCTTGTGTTGGGTTGTCATTAAGGGTCTTTACACTGCGCAGTGTCTTCTCACAATTTCTTTTGCTTCGCCTTCATCTCTGATTTCTTAATGGCATTGCTTTTATGATGTTCATCCCAGTCTTTCTGTGTGCACAGTTACACCTAAGCCCACCCTGGCATGAATGGTCCACATGGACTGAAATCAGGCAGCCTTGAGGCTAACCACCAGAGAAATCTAGTGCAGCTGCTGATTCAGTGCAATGTTGTTCATTGTTGAATGTTCTCAGTCAACAAGCGCAAGGCGTCATATGCCTTGTCTCCCCTATGTTGACATTAAGTGTTTGTTTACTGAATCTGTCTGATGTCCGCCTCTGAAAACACCACCTTCTAGTGACAGTTCCACTGGTGCCCCAGACCAGCTAAACTTTCTACAATTCGTTCTACAATGACTGCAACATTACATATTTTTTATGCACAACTACAGTATTTGACATCATCATAGTATGTGCATATGAATCATTTTTTTTCTTTTTTTAATCCTTTGTGGGAAAAACAATCCAGTATTGCATCTGAGGGATAGATCAATTCAAAACTGAAACTGAAAACACTCTGGCCATCATGTTAATGCCAGTATTCATATTCACTGATATTGTACTATTGCAAGTGTTTAATTTTTTCAGGCTGTGTCTCTCTTGACTACTTAAAGTCTGTTCTTGAAAGTTAATGTGACGATTTGCAGCAGATCTGAATGATTCATGTTCATAGTCTTCGGCAATGGATATCTTTGCTTAAAACTAAAATGGTCAGATTTGCTCTTCTTAGGTAATGTAATATTCATTGTTTGACGTCAGTGTTGAAGGCTGAATCAAAAACGTATAAACAAAGGGGAAACTGGTCAGTTCATCATGGTATTTGAGCAAGAAAACCCACAAAATTTCATACAGTCATACTCATTTGGGCTGATGGGATGGGGTGTCTGTTGTTGTTGTGGGTTTTTTTTTATGTGGTTGGTGGTGGACATATATTTGTTTTATTAGCATTGGAGGTGTTTTTGTTTGCTGTTGTTATTATTGTACGTGAGATGAACGATTGTAGGTGGAATGATTACAGTATCACGCTGTTGTGTCATCTCCTCCATGGGTTGTTTTGTGTGACAGACCCAAGCCACAGACCAGCTCTCGGGTGTACAGTTTCAATGGCTATGGGTACGCCACTCTGCCAGTCAACACCTACAACTACAACGCTGATCGCTTCATCATCACACTGGAGTTCAAGACATTCTGGGAGAACTCGATGCTCTTCTTTGCCGGCAACCCTGTGGTCAGGACACATATAGCAGAGTGGCTGACTGTTTGTGTGTTGGTTGAGGGTTGATTGCTTGGGTGGGTTGACTGGTTGGGTTTTTGTGAGTAGATCAGCTCTTCAGGCTGATGTTTGTAGTTCAGCTTAGTTGGCTGGGTAATTGTAAAGCTGGGAGGGCTGAAGAATTTGGTTGATTAGATGGGCAGTTTTTTTTAGGGGGCTGGCTTATGGCATTGATGCTTTTTGTTTATTAGTGCTTCAAATTCCCCAAGTGAAAACGAAGATGAAAGCTGAACAGAAAACTAGCGCAAAAGTCTAAATTTGGGGTGGAAAGAGTAAGGGAGTGATAATGGGTCATAGAAGTTATAAGATAAAAGATTATTAAAACACACAGCAACCTTAGGTTGTAGGTCTAGTGCTAGGTTTACATCTCTCCTATTTTCCTTTCCATTCCTTCATGAGTGTTGACTAGGGAGGCTGGGGAATGGGGACCACTGGCTTTTGAGAAAGGAGGCAGCAAACCCAACAAGAGTTTGGAGAGGAGGGGGGTCCTTGCTCTCTTCTTTCTTTGTGGAAAATAACATCCATGCTTGTTAGTGACTTGTCTCAAAGTTAAATGTGATCCATGTCACCCCACCATATGTGCAGCCATTCTCCTATTTTCAGAAGTAGTATTTGCAGAGTATAATTATACACACTTTCCAGACTTGCTGTACTTGACATGAATTATAGGATCTTACATTTTCTTATTTGATCTCCTGCATATAAACAGATACACACTCAGAAATTTGGAGACACGTTGAGCATGACTGCAGGCATAATGACCAAGGAGACTGGAAAATCTTCAGTCTTTACCTGCCAGGCAGATTTGAACCTCCCTCCACTTTGAACATAACAGAAGATGAATGGTCCAGTGCTTAAGTTATCATGCCCTTTTATCTTTCTTTTATATGGTTGTTATCATGTGTAAGGGAGGTGACTTTGTCCTTAATGCTCAAATCACTTGGCTTCGTCGCCATTCTTTCTGTCTTTGTATTGTAATATATCAGGAAGGCCATTGTATTCAATGACTGGGCTGTGTCAGCTCTCTTCTTTCTGTCTTTGTATTGTAATATATCAGGAATGCCATTGTATTCAATGACTGGGCTGTGTCAGCCCACTTCTTTCTGTCTTTGTATTGTAATATATCAGGAAGGCCATTGTATTCAATGACTGGGCTGTGTCAGCTCTCTTCTTTCTGTCTTTGTATTGTAATATATCAGGAAGGCCATTGTATTCAATGACTGGGCTGTGTCAGCCCTCTTCTTTCTGTCTTTGTATTGTAATATATCAGGAAGACCATTGTATTCAATGACTGGGCTGTGTCAGCCCTCTTCTTTCTGTCTTTGTGTTATCAGAGTGACCACTGTCTTCAATGAATGGGCTGTGTCAACCTCTTCTTTCTGTCTTTGTATTGTAATATATCAGGAAGGCCATTGTATTCAATGACTGGGCTGTGTCAGCTCTCTTCTTTCTGTCTTTGTATTGTAATATATCAGAAAGGCCATTGTATTCAATGACTGGGCTGTGTCAGCTCTCTTCTTTCTGTCTTTGTATTGTAATATATCAGGAAGGCCATTGTATTCAATGACTGGGCTGTGTCAGCCCTCTTCTGTCTGTCTTTGTGTTATCAGAGTGACCACTGTCTTCAATGACTGGGCTGTGTCAGCCCTCTTCTGTCTGTCTTTGTGTTATCAGAGTGACCACTGTCTTCAATGACTGGGCTGTGTCAGCCCTCTTCTGACTTTGTATTATCAGAGTGACCACTGTCTTCAATGACTGGGCTGTGTCAGCCCTCTTTCTGTCTGTCTTTGTGTTATCAGAGTGACCACTGTCTTCAATGACTGGGCTGTGTCAGCCCTCTTTCTGTCTGTCTTTGTGTTATCAGAGTGACCACTGTCTTCAATGACTGGGCTGTGTCAGCCCTCTTCTGTCTTTGTATTATCAGAGTGACCACAGTCTTTAATGACTGGGCTGTGTCAACCTCTTCTTTCTGTCTTTGTATTATCAGAGTGACCACTGTCTTCAATGACTGGGCTGTGTCAGCCCTCTTCTTTCTGTCTTTGTATTATCAGAGGGACCACTGTCTTCAATGACTGGGCAGTGTCAGCCCTCTTCTTTCTGTCTTTGTATTATCAGAGGGACCACTGTCTTCAATGACTGGGCAGTGTCAGCCCTCTTCTTTCTGTCTTTGTGTTATCAGAGTGACCACTGTCTTCAATGACTGGACTGTGTCAGCCCTCTTCTGTCTTTGTATTATCAGAGGGACCACTGTCTTCAATGACTGGGCAGTGTCAGCCCTCTTCTTTCTGTCTTTGTGTTATCATAGTGACCACTGTCTTCAATGACTGGGCTGTGTCAACCTCTTCTTTCTGTCTTTGTATTATCAGAGTGACCACAGTCTTCAATGACTGGGCTGTGTCAACCTCTTCTTTCTGTCTTTGTATTATCAGAGTGACCACTGTCTTCAATGACTGGGCTGTGTCAGCCCCCTTCTGTCTTTGTATTATCAGAGTGACCACTGTCTTCAATGACTGGGCTGTGTCAGCCCTCTTCTTTCTGTCTTTGTATTATCAGAGTGACCACTGTCTTCAATGACTGGGCAGTGTCAGCCCTCTTCTGTCTTTGTATTATCAGAGTGACCACTGTCTTAAATGACTGGGCTGTGTCAACCTCTTCTGTCTTTGTATTATCAGAGTGACCACTGTCTTAAATGACTGGGCAGTGTCAGCCCTCTTCTGTCTTTGTGTTATCAGAGTGACCACTGTCTTCAATGACTGGGCTGTGTCAGCCCTCTTCTTTCTGTCTTTGTGTTATCAGAGTGACCACTGTCTTCAATGACTGGGCTGTGTCAGCCCTTTCTGTCTTTGTATTATCAGAGTGACCACTGTCTTCAATGACTGGGCTGTGTCAGCCCTCTTCTTTCTGTCTTTGTGTTATCAGAGTGACCACTGTCTTCAATGACTGGGCTGTGTCAGCCCTTTCTGTCTTTGTATTATCAGAGGGACCACTGTCTTCAATGACTGGGCTGTGTCAGCCCTTTCTGTCTTTGTATTATCAGAGTGACCACTGTCTTCAATGACTGGGCTGTGTCAGCCCTCTTCTTTCTGTCTTTGTATTATCAGAGTGACCACTGTCTTCAATGACTGGGCTGTGTCAGCCCTCTTCTTTCTGTCTTTGCATTATCAGAGTGACCACTGTCTTCAATGAATGGGCTGTGTCAGCCCTTTCTGTCTTTGCATTATCAGAGTGACCACTGTCTTCAATGACTGGGCTGTGTCAGCCCTCTTCTGTCTTTGTATTATCAGAGGGACCACTGTCTTCAATGACTGGGCTGTGTCAGCCCTCTTCTGTCTTTGTGTTATCAGAGTGACCACTGTCTTCAATGACTGGGCTGTGTCAGCCCTCTTCTTTCTGTCTTTGTGTTATCAGAGTGACCACTGTCTTCAATGACTGGGCAGTGTCAGGCCTCTTCTGTCTGTCTTTGTATTATCAGAGGGACCACTGTCTTCAATGACTGGGCTGTGTCAGCCCTCTTTCTGTCTTTGTATTATCAGAGGGACCACTGTCTTCAATGACTGGGCAGTGTCAGCCCTCTTCTTTCTGTCTTTGTATTATCAGAGTGACCACTGTCTTCAATGACTGGACTGTGTCAGCCCTTTCTGTCTTTGCATTATCAGAGTGACCACTGTCTTCAATGACTGGGCTGTGTCAGCCCTTTCTGTCTTTGCATTATCAGAGTGACCACTGTCTTCAATGACTGGGCTGTGTCAGCCCTCTTCTTTCTGTCTTTGTATTATCAGAGTGACCACTGTCTTCAATGACTGGGCAGTGTCAGCCCTCTTCTGTCTTTGTATTATCAGAGTGACCACTGTCTTCAATGACTGGGCTGTGTCAGCCCTTTCTGTCTTTGTATTATCAGAGTGACCACTGTCTTCAATGACTGGACTGTGTCAGCCCTCTTCTGTCTGTCTTTGTATTATCAGAGTGACCACTGTCTTCAATGAATGGGCTGTGTTAGCCCTTTCTGTCTTTGTATTATCAGAGTGACCACTGTCTTCAATGACTGGGCTGTGTCAGCCCTCTTCTGTCTTTGTATTATCAGAGTGACCACTGTCTTCAATGACTGGGCTGTGTCAGCCCTCTTCTTTCTGTCTTTGTGTTATCAGAGTGACCACTGTCTTCAATGACTGGGCTGTGTCAGCCCTCTTCTTTCTGTCTTTGTATTATCAGAGTGACCACTGTCTTCAATTGACTGGGCTGTGTCAGCCCTTTCTGTCTTTGTATTATCAGAGTGACCACTGTCTTCAATGACTGGGCTGTGTCAGCCCTCTTCTTTGTCTTTGTGTTATCAGAGTGACCACTGTCTTAAATGACTGGGCTGTGTCAGCCCTCTTCTTTCTGTCTTTGTATTATCAGAGTGACCACTGTCTTCAATGACTGGGCTGTGTCAGCCCTCTTCTGTCTTTGTATTATCAGAGTGACCACTGTCTTCAATGACCGGGCTGTGTCAGCCCTCTTCTTTCTGTCTTTGCATTATCAGAGTGACCACTGTCTTCAATGACTGGGCTGTGTCAGCCCTCTTCTTTCTGTCTTTGTATTATCAGAGTGACCACTGTCTTCAATGACTGGGCAGTGTCAGCCCTCTTCTGTCTTTGTATTATCAGTGTGACCACTGTCTTCAATGACTGGGCTGTGTCAGCCCTCTTCTGTCTTTGTATTATCAGAGTGACCACTGTCTTCAATGACCGGGCTGTGTCAGCCCTCTTCTTTCTGTCTTTGCATTGTTTGTTATCAGAGGGACCACTGTATCCAGTGACTTTGCTGTCTTCGCTCTGTTCTTTCTATGTATTCATTATGGTGTACGGTGAATTAGGCAGGTACCCTTTATACATTGATAGTGCCATGAAAGCAATGCGTTATTGGTTTAAACTGCAAAAGTTACCAATTGCAAGAATACCTAAACACGCGTATGAAATGGAAAAATCAAGAATCTTGCAATCGACAAGACATTCTGATATACATTCAAACTGGGCAAAGTCTATAAAAAAAATTGTCTTGATTCACATGGTTTTTCTTTTGTCTGGCTTAACGGTGGAGTTGGTCACGAAAAGTTGTTTCTGTTTCTACAGGAACTAAAGCAACGAATGATTGATTGCTATCAGCAAGAGTGGAACACCAAACTGTCAAATAGTGACAGGTATTCTACTTATCGTTTGTTTAAATCATTACTACAGCCTGAAAAGTATCTTGCAGATATCACAATCCCAAAGTTTCGAAAAGTTCTTGTAAGGTTTCGACTAGGAATCGGTGATATAAAAGTCCACGACAGATACAAAAATAACTCAAAAAGCTGCCCTTTTTGTGACAAAACTGAAGACGAAATACACTTTTTGCTGGAATGTCCATCATATCAAGATTTAAGAAATAAGTATATCATGAAATATGTAACAAATGTACATGGACCATTGTTGAAGTTTTTGCTGCAAAACGAGAGAAAAGCGACGTAATTTGCTCTGTTGCGATGTATATCTTCTATGCCTTGAAGAAAAGAGAAGAATTGTTACTGGGGAGAGAACATTAGGAGTACCATATGTTTTCATAAATTTATCTGTTTTACCTTGTTTTGTGGTTGATATGTCTTGTGTATACTCAGGGATCATGATGGAAAAATGTGTATATGTGTGTGTGTGTGTGTGTGTGTGTGCGTGTGTGTGTGTGTGTGTGTGTGTATGTTTGTGTATGTGTGTGTGTTTGTGTGTGTGTGTGGTTTGCATGCGCGCAATTGTAAGTGCGAGCGAAATTGTATGTGCGAGCTGTGCAAGTCTGGGAGAGTGCTACATACGGGTGTGATTTTGTATGTATCTTTCGGTTTATTCAATTTACGATTATACAGTTGGTGTGAGCAAGATTTGTAAATGATCGTGATCAGTAGAAATTTTACAGCATCAGTGTGTGTGATTTCATTTTTGTTTCTTGACCTCATTGCAGATAGGACAGTGGCCTTTGCAATTAAAATTTTCCGAGTTCCGAGTTTGTTATCAGAGAAACCACTGTATCATTACTTTGCTATGCTAGCCTTCTTTTTCTGTGTCTTTGTGGGGGAACCATCCAGCGATCATTGGGAAGAATGGCATGACACCGGATGTTGTTCTCCACTCACGTTCATCAAAACAAATGATTCTGATCAAACTCACTGTGCCATTCAAAAGCAGAAGGGAGCAAGCGCACCTCTACAAGACTGAGAAGTATGCCCGTCTAGCGAGCAGTTTGAGGGAATCTGGCTTCCAGGCCTGGGTCCTTGCCATAGATGTTGGAGCAATGAGACTGATAGGTTCATCAGCCTACGACCTCATGAAACAGCTCAAATAAGAAGAGGACCAGAAACCTGAAGGCAATGGCAGAGGCAGTAAGACATCCGTCTAAAAAAGAAAAAGGCTCGCCTTGAGATGCCCACCCATCCAAAAGTTGCGGGTTCAAATCCTGGCAGCGCCAGGAAAATGAAAAAAAATTGTCAGTAGAAGAGCATCTGGGAGTCATGAGCTGGACGCGTTCTGGTCCCCTCAGAGTGTCAGTTCAGGGCCAAAACACCTGTCTGAGGGGGGTTTCTTCTCTGAAGACCTTCTGCTGTCAAGCTCTCCCTAGAGTTTCTTCCTACTGTTTAGTATCAGAGAGACTTCCATATTCAGGGACTGGGCCATCTTAGTTTTCCTCTTTCTGCCTTTGTTTTGATGTGTATCAGGAACACGCTGTGTGTTTTGATATGCATCAGGAACACGCTGTGTGTTTTGATATGCATCAGGAACACGCTGTGTGTTTTGATATGCATCAGGAACACGCTGTGTGTTTTGATATGCATCAGGAACACGCTGTGTGTTATGATATATCTCAGGAACACACTGTGTGTTTTGATATGCATCAGGAACACACTGTGTGTTTTGATATGCATCAGGAACACACTGTGTGTTTTCATATGCATCAGGAACACACTGTGTGTTTTGATATGCATCAGGAACACACTGTGTGTTATGATTTATCTCAGGAACACACAGTGTGTTTTGATATGCATCAGAAACATACTGTGTGTTTTGATATGCATCAGGAACACACTGTGTGTTTTGATATGCATCAGGAACACACTGTGTGTTTTCATATGCATCAGGAACACACTGTGTGTTTTGAAATGCATCAGGAACACACTGCATGTTTTGATGTGCATCAGGAACACACTGTGTGTTTTGATATGCATCAGGAACACACTGTGTGTTTTTATATGCATCAGGAACACACTGTGTGTTTTGATATACATCAGGAACACACTGTGTTTTATGATATATCTCAGGAACACACTGTGTGTTTTGATATGCATCAGGAACACACTGTGTGTTATGATATATCTCAGGAACACACTGTGTTTTATGATATATCTCAGGAACACACTGTGTGTTTTGATATGCATCAGGAACACACTGTGTGTTATGATATATCTCAGGAACACACTGTGTGTTTTGATATATCTCAGGAACACACTGTGTGTTATGATATATCTCAGGAACACACTGTGTGTTTTGATATGCATCAGGAACACACTGTGTGCTTTGATATGCATCAGGAACATACTGTGTGTTATGATATATCTCAGGAACATACTTTGTGTTTTGATATGCATCAGGAACACACTGTGTGTTTTGATATGCATCAGGAACACACTGTGTGTTTTGATATGCATCAGGAACACACTGTGTGTTTTGATATATCTCTGGAACACACTGTGTGTTTTGATATATCTCAGGAACACACTGTGTGTTATGATATATCTCAGGAACACACTGTGTGTTTTGATATACATCAGGAACTCGCTGCGTGTTTTGATATGCATCAGGAACACACTGTGTGTTTTTGATATATCTCAGGAACACACTGTGTGTTGTGATATATCTCAGGAACACACTGTGTGTTTTGATATGCATCAGGAACACACTGTGTGTTTTGAAATGCATCAGGAACACACTGTGTGTTTTGAAATGCATCAGGAACATGCTGTGTGTTTTGATATGCATCAGGAACACACTGTGTGCTTTGATATGCATCAGGAACACACTGTGTGTTTTGATATGCATCAGGAACACACTGCATGTTTTGATATGCATCAGGAACACACTGTGTGTTTTGATATGCATCAGGAACACACTGTGTGTTTTGATATGCATCAGGAACACACCGTGTGTTTTGAAATGCATCAGGAACACACTGTGTGTTTTCATATGCATCAGGAACACACTGTGTGTTATGATATATCTCAGGGACACACTGTGTGTTATGATATATCTCAGGAACACACTGTGTGTTTTGATATGCATCAGGAACACACTGTGTGTTTTGATATGCATCAGGAACACACTGTGTGTTTTGATATGCATCAGGAACACACTGTGTGCTTTGATATGCATCAGGAACACACTGTGTGTTTTGATATGCATCAGGAACACACTGTGTGTTTTGATATATCTCAGGAACACACTGTGTGTTTTGATATATCTCAGGAACACACTGTGTGTTTTGATATGCATCAGGAACACACTGTGTGTTTTGATATGCATCAGGAACACACTGTGCGCTTTGATATGCATCAGGAACACACTGTGTGTTTTGATATATCTCAGGAACACACTGTGTGTTATGATATATCTCAGGAACACACTGTGTGCTTTGATATGCATCAGTAACACACTGTGTTTTGATATGCATCAGGAACACACTGTGTGCTTTGATATGCATCAGGAACACACTTTGTGTTTTGATATATATCAGGAACACACCGTGTGTTATGATATATCTCAGGAACACACTGTGTGCTTTGATATGCATCAGTAACACACTGTGTGTTTTGATATGCATCAGGAACACACTGTGTGCTTTGATATGCATCAGGAACACACTGTGTGCTTTGATATGCATCAGGAACACACTGTGTGCTTTGATATGCATCAGGAACACACTGTGTGCTTTGATATGCATCAGGAACACACTGTGTGCTTTGATATGCATCAGGAACACACTGTGTGTTTTGATATGCATCAGGAACACACTGTGTGTTTTGATATGCATCAGGAACACACTGTATTCAGTGACTTCTGACCCAGCCATCTCAGAGCGTCAGGAGTTCAGGGCTGAAACACTTGTCTGAGGGGGTCTTCTTCTCTGAAGACCTTCTGCTCTCCCTAGTGTTTCTTCCATATTCAGGGACTTGGCTATCTTAGTTCTCCTCTTTCAGCCTTTGTTTAGATATGTATCAGGAACACACTGTATTCAATGACTTGGCTTTGTTAGCCCTCTTCTTTAATCAGTGTGTGTTCTGACAAAGCCTGCAGAGTAGGAAGTCAGTTTGGGATGTGTGTATGTCTTTCTGTCTGTTGCAAAACAACTAAAAACTAATTGGGCAGCTGTTCATTCATTGGCATAGGTCAAACATCCACAGCTGATGACATTAGGAATCTCTAGATGCAGAACTGATAAACTGCTGGAGGAAAATTTGGAGAATAAAGATAATTAAACTGAATCACACATCCCGACAGACAAAGGAGATGTTTTAACACTGTTGGAGGGGGATGTTTGTCAATACAGGGAATTACTTGACCGCATAGATCTATGTTCCTCTTTTTCCAACAATTACAGTGTTGTTGTGTCATTTATAGCATTTTGTCATTTGTCTTTTTGTGTCATTTACAGTGTTGTTGTGTCATTGTGGTGTTGTGTCACTTGTGTCATATATAGTGTTGTGTCATTTGTAGAGTTTTTGTTTCGTTTGGGGTGTTGCCGTTGTTGTGTTACTTGTCAAATTGCTGTGTCATTTGGAGTGCTGCTGTGTCATTGAGAATATTGTCACATTATTTGTAGTGTTATATTGTCAGTTGTAGTGTTGCTGTGTCATTCAGAATATTGTCACTTTATTTGTAGTGTTATTGTGTCAGTTGTAGTGTTGCCTCTCATTTGTAGTGCTGTGTCATACTGAGTGTTGTTGATGTGTGTCAGGGAGGTGACTTTGTGTCCATTGACCTGGTGGGAGGGAAGGTGGTTGCCCAGTTCTACCTGGGTGGCACCTCTATCGGCCGGTGGAGTCTGATATGGCATACAACACCAACGAGTGGACCAGCATCACCTTAGAGAGAAACCTGCTGAAAGGTCATTTCACCCTTTTTCCTCTTTCTGTCTCTCCTCTCTCTCTCTCTCTCTCTCTCTCTCTCTCTCTCTCTCTCTGCCCCTCCGGGGTTGCAACCTTGATGTGGTCGGAGGGCTTGTGTGGTCCTGTGATCCCTTAGGCTTTGCTGGCGGGGGCATCAATACTTGGAGATAGGCTGGTTTTTTCAAACTGCTTCTAGGCCTGTGAAGTCGAGATGCTGCCTGGCCTAAGCATAACGTGGTAAGGAGTTGATGCCCCTTGTAGGGCTTCCCATGTCAGATAGGCTAAGGGTGAGGATCCTGACTAAGAGTAACCCGCCTTTCTCCTTTTCTTGTTTTCTGCCTCTCTTATTTGGCCCTTTTCTATCTTCGTCTCCCCTTCAAGTCTTCTTTTCCACACTCTTTTTCTCTCTGTGGTCTCCTTAAGATCCGCCGCGTTGGCCGTGCGGTGCGACCTGTGTCGGAGGGGGATGAGATCCTGGTGATTGAGAGGGCCAATGCTTGAGGAGGCCAGTGCTCTCAACACATCACTTTGGCTCGGACCTCTCCTAGACAGGGAGTACACTTTGGCCCGGGTGTACTAATCGGCTCCCCTTCTTGGGGCTGGGTCAAGACAGGCAGTTCCCCTGCTGGCCAAGTGAACCCCTGCAGTGCTCGACTCTCTGTTCCCGGGAGTTGAGCATGATCAGGGGGATAGGGGTAGTAGCGTTCTGTTTGTCGTATGTCTCTCCTGAAGCCTGGAAGGGGTCAAGACAGTGATTCTTGGCCCTGGCCCCTTAGTTGGACTCCAAGGTGGGTGGGTAAGGGAGAGATGAAATACAATAAAATACATCATGGCTTTTTAAAAAAATATCCCCCCCCAAAAAGAAGAGGAAGGCAGCATCCCCTATTTCAGGGGATTTTCAAACAGACAGTGACTCAGATATCGAGGTTAGACAGAGGACAGGATTCTGGGCTTCCTGGCTCGTGATGGAAGGGACGGAGCAGGGAAAACCCATTTCAGCTCTGAGTCCTTTTGCTATCCAGAAGGGCTTCCAAGGTTTAGCAGGTGACCCTCAGTCCATCAAAAGATTGCGGAATGGCTCATTTCTGATTCAATGCAGATCCAAAAAACAATCCGAACAGCTGCTGAGGGCAACAAAGCTCGTGGACAGGGAGATCAGGGTGACTCCCCATAAACAATTGAACTCGTCCAAAGGGGTGATTCGATGCCGAGATTTGACAGGTGTTTCAGAGGCGGAGATCAAGACGGAACTGGCGTCCCAGGGTGTGACGGAGGTGCATAGGGTGACAGTAAAGAAAGGTGCAGAAAGAGTGGCCACCAACACCCTCTTTCTGACATTCTGCAACCCTGTGCTGCCTCCGGTCATCAAAGTCGGTTACTTGAACGTCCGGGTTCAGTTATATGTTCCGTCCCCATTGAGGTGCTTCAGATGCCAGAGGTTTGGCCATGTCAGAGACCGCTGTTCTGGGCAGGAGGTGTGCGGTGTTTGCTGCAAGGCAACCCATGATGGGCCGTGTAAAGACCCGGCACATTGTGCTAACTGCGGTGGCGACCATCCCTCCTCTTCACGAAACTGTCCTCTTTGGATTCAGGAATCCACTATACAACGCATCAAAACAGAAAAGAAAATCTCCTTTTTTGAGGCCCGCAAACAGGTTGTTGGTAGTCAGACGCCAACAGCTTCTTCATATGCTTCGGCCGTAAAGACAGTTCCCACAGTTCCCACTCGGTCAGTCTGGTGCCAGATTGATGAATTCATTTTTTCTAAGACATTGCAAGGAAGAATTGTCAACTCTGGTGGAAGCAGGTCCACCACCTCCCAACCCAAAGTGAATGCCCCTGGTGGAGGCAAAAAATCCGCCACCCCTCAGACTGCCCAGCAGTCTACAACATCTGCTGCTGGGCAGATTAAAAAACCAGCACTCCCACCTCGAACTCCTCTGTCCAGTGCCCGTGCGGGCAAGGGAGTTCAACCCAGTGTGGAGATGGTGGAGATGAGGAAGAAACCTCCACCATCTCCTAAATCCAGACCTTCTTCACCTGTTGGCAAGTCTGCCAGCAGGTCTGAAGACCAACACAGTCCAGTGAAACTAAGCAATAAATTCACTCCACTGGAAGCGGACGTTGATGAGGAGATGACCTGATCTCTCTCCTTTTCGCCCTCTGCACCATGGATAGTACAATATTCCATTGGAATATCCGTGGACTAAATTCCAACTTCGAGGAGCTGCAGCTTCTGTGTCGATCTATAAAACCTTCCGTCGTGGCTCTTCAGGAAACTCAAATTCAAAGCCAGAAGACCTTCACTCTTTCTGGCTTTAATATTCTTTCAAAACCTGCACAACCATCCACGTTGGGACTGTCGGGGGTGTTGCCCTTCTCATACACAAAACTTTGCTGTATAGTCCTGTCGCTCTGTCTACCTCCCTTCAGGCTGTAGCTGCGAGAGTCACTCTCCACAAGGCTGTGACAATCTGTTCCCTTTATCTTCCACCTTCTGTCCCGGTTTGTCGTCAGGACCTTGTCAGTCTGATAGGAGAACTTCCTCGACCTTTTTTGCTGTTGGGTGACTTTAACGGTCACAATCCTAATTGAGGATGTCCTTTCGGATTTGGATTTGTGTTGTCTGAACGACGGATCTGCAACTTACCTCCACTCTTCCACAGGTTCACTTTCGTGTTTAGATTTGTCGATTTGTGACCCCTGTCCATGACGATCTTCACAGAAGTGACCATTTCCCTGTCCTTTTACAACCCGTAATAACAGAAAACGTCTCTGTCTCTCAACATCTAAATTATAAGAAAGCAAACTGGGATCTATTTGCAGCCACTGTTTCTAAGGAATTCCAGGACACTGATTTTCTTCAGAGTCCAGACCCAGCAGAATCTCTGACTAACACTGTGATCAAATGTGCTAAAACCTGTATTCCAGTGTCTTCCGACAAACTCCAAATGCCAAAAACACCCTGGTTCGATTCAGACTGCCAACAAATTTCCAAAGTTCGAAAACAGACTCAGCGTCGGGTATACCAACGACCTTTGGGTCCCAACGCTCGAGCCCATCAGAAACTCCGTGCCATATCGAGACACACTTTTAAAATCAGTAAACGTCAGTCCTGGAGAAGCTTCTGCTCCAGGCTGACATCGAAAACTTCCAAGAAAAAAGTGTGGAACATCATTAAGAAAATCAAAGGGAAGAACACCTGTCCCACTATGAACCATCTCAAGTTTTCGGACTCTTTAATAACAGAGAAGAAAGCAGTTGCTAATCTGCTTGCTTCAACCATTGAAAAGAATTCCTCCTCTTCTAACAAATCAGCCAGTTTTGTCAAAAACAAAGCCCTTAAAGAAAAATCACCCTGCAACTTTTCGTCCGACAACATGGAAGACTACAATCTTCCTTTCACGTTAAACGAACTGAAATCTGTCTTACTCTCTTGCAGCGATTCCTCTCCAGGTATAGATGAAATCCATTATCAACTGTTGAAACATCTTCCGCAAGAAGGTCTGAACATACTGCTACAGGTATACAACCATGTGTGGACTACTGGTTTCTTTCCACCTTCTTGGCGAAAAGCCCTCATTATTCCAGTTCCCAAACCTGGAAAAGATCTTTCTAACCCATCAAACTACCGTCCCATAGCTTTGACCAGCTGTGTCTGTAAATTGATGGAGAAAATGGTCAATGCTAGACTCATGTGGAAACTCGAAACCGATGGCCTTTTGGCGAAAGAGCAGTGTGGTTTCCGCAAACATCGGACTACATTTGACCATTTGATTCGTCTGGAATCTACACTTCGGAACGCCTTTCTGAACAAACAGCATGCAGTGGCCATTTTCTTTGACTTGGAGAAGGCCTACGATACCACCTGGAAGTTTGGGATACTTCATGATCTCCATGATCTGGGTTTTCGAGGTCATCTTCCGCTTTTCATACAAAATTTTTTGGCAGAACGACAGTTTCAGGTCCGGGTTGGCACCACTCTCTCTGATGTTCACGAGCAGGAGTTGGGTGTTCCACAGGGAGCATACTGTCTCCTGCCCTCTTTAGCATCAAGATCAACAACATTGTGAAATCAGTTCAGCAGGGTTCAGACTGCTCATTGTTTGTGGATGATTTTGCTGTCTACGCAACTGGAAGCCTGTACCCGAGCGTCCAGCGCAGGCTCCAGCTTTGTGTGGACAAAATCCATCAGTGGGCGGATGAAAACGGTTTCACCTTTTCTGCTACAAAGACACAGTGTATTCACTTCCATAATTTCCGTCAGTTTTTTCTAGATCCTGAAATTCAAGTCGGGAAATCTCCCATTCCAGCTGTCAAAGAGGCTAAATTTCTAGGAGTGATTTTTGACCAGAAACTGAACTTTCTCAGCCACATTAAAAACCTCAAAACTGCTTGCCAGAAAGCACTGAATATTCTGCGGGTCGTAGCGCACACTGACTGGGGCGCTGATAAGAAAACTTTGCTACACCTCTACAGAGCCCTGGTCCGTTCCAAACTGGACTACGGTTGTGCTGTGTACGGCTCTGCAAGATCGTCATACCTCAAACTCTTGGACCCTATCCACCATCAAGGGCTTCGTCTCTGTCTTGGAGCGTTCCACACCACCCCTGTGTACAGCCTGTACGCAGAGGCAGGTGAACCTTCACTGTCCAACCGCAGGCTGAAACTGTCTTTGAATTATTATATCAGACTGTTCTCGGAACCAGAAAACCCTGCCTATGACTGTGTCTTTGACCCTCCGTTCCAAAGTAAGTTTGAAACCAACCCTAAATGTATTCCGCCGTTTGGTCTTCGTATGCAGCCTCACGCGCGGAATGCAGGTCTAGACCTAGGAGTTGTGTCGGATTTTTCCAAGTTTCTGGATCAGCCTCCGTGGACCTTTTTCACACCAGAGATTCGTTTCGATCTTGCAGCTTTTTGCAAAGAGTCTACCAGCTCTCTGGCGTACAAGGCATTGTATGCTGACCTCTGTTCCAAATTCCCATCCTGTCAAAAAGTTTTCACCGACGGTTCCAAGTCTGAAGATGGAGTGGCCTGTGCAGCCTACTGCCCTGGGGCTCCTTCTCAGATACTGTTGGAACATATACATTCAGATGCTTCTGTCTATTCCGCTGAACTTACTGCTCTGGTTATGGCATTGAAGATAATCTCACAATCTACGAAGAGAGACTTTCTGGTTCTGTCGGATTCGCTGTCAGCTTTGGAGGCCATAGCTGGCCGCAACCTTCAGCATCCAGAACTTTTACATTTCTTTGAACTTTTTAGCAAGTTGAAAGCGGATGGTTACAACATTACTCTAGCTTGGGTTCCTGGTCATGTTGGCATCGGCGGGAACGAAATGGTTGATTGTTTAGCCAAGAACGCCACAAGAGAGAAACTGTCCAACATTTATATCCCCTGCTCAGACGTGAAACCCAAAATTAACGATTATGTGAGAGACCTCTGGCAGGAGGATTGGAACACACAGACGAGTAACAAACTCTTTCAGATCCGTCCAAACCTTAAGGACTTCCTCCCATCTACGTCGGGTGGTCGTAAAGAGGAAACGGTTCTGTGCCGGCTGCACACCGGCCATTCGTATTTTACCCATTCTTACCTTTTAAAGAAGCTCCGTGGTGCATTCCATGTCATGCGCCACTCACAATGAAACATGTTCTTTTAGAGTGTTGGGACTTGCACGATGTGAGACACAAACATTTTACAGCGGAGTCGATGAAGATCCTGTTCAGGGATGTCCCGCCTGACGTGATCCGTGAGTTTTTGAGAGAGATTAACATTTTTCATCTGATTTAAGATTTTTACGGAAGAAAGATTTTTAACGAAGTTTCTGGTGCGTTTCTAGATGATGTCATTTAAAGAGATGTGTGAAAGGTTTTTTTTTTTTTTTTTTTTATGACTGGTGAGTTGATTTTAAACGTGGTGACAGCCCTGATGTGGCCCTTTGCGGTCGGCTGGGCTATAAGCAACATTATCTTATATCTCTCTCTATGTCTTTTTGTCTCTGTCTGTCTGTCTGTCCGTCTGTCTGTTTCTCTCTCTCTCTCTCTCTCTCTCTCTCTCTCTCTCCTGTGGTGTTTGCGGCACTTCTTTGGATCACTTCCGGCTTAGTGTCCATTTACTGGCCTTTCTACTGCAACTGTTGAGGATTTGGCTGTCAGTTGATTGGAGTTTCATTCAAGTTGCCAAACTTGTAAATGTGAGACTTTAGCCCTTAATCCGTTGATTTTGTGGTGAACTCGGTTGTGATTTCCCAGCCGTGTCTATGCCTGTAGTGACCTTGTGTCACAGTTGCCTGTGTTGCTAAGTCAGTTGTTGTTGTTGCTGTCGTACCCTGGCTAAAAGACTCCAGGGATCATCCGCACAGCCAAAGTACTTGAACACTATGGTACGAATGCATCAGCTGGGGATGAGAACATTGTGTGTGTGACTGTCTTTGATTACCCCGCCACATGGGCAGCCACATGCTAGGATACTAGGAGCTTGTCACAACTGAAGAAATCCCCGCATAACTATGCAGAGCTTAACAATATTTCGATGTAGCTTTGGTGTTCTATCCTACGTCAGTTGGCCTGACACAGCCTTAAGCCAAGGTGGGTTAAAATCAGTGAGGGAGGTCCCTGGATGAACGTGACGATGCCCTGCAGAAGGGGGCACTTGCCCGTGAGTTAGCAACAATTATCAGCATTGGGAGGTTGGTAGGTGGCGTCCAGCAATAATTATCAGCATTGGGAGGTTGGTAGGTGGCGTCCAGCAACAATTATCAGCATTGGGAGGTTGGTAGGTGGCATCCAGCAACAATTATCAGCATTGGGAGGTTGGTAGGTGGCATCCAGCAACAATTATCAGCATTGGGAGGTTGGTAGGTGGCATCCAGCAACAATTATCAGCATTGGGAGGTTGGTGAGTGGCGTCCAGCAATAATTATCAGCATTGGGAGGTTGGTAGGTGGCATCCAGCAACAATTATCAGCATTGGGAGGTTGGTAGGTGGCATCCAGCAACAATTATCAGCATTGGGAGGTTGGTAGGTGGCATCCAGCAACAAAATTTTCAGCATGGGAGGTTGGTGAGTGGCGTCCAGCAATAATTATCAGCACTGGGAGGTTGGTGAGTGGCATCCAGCAACAATTATCAGCACTGGGAGGTTGGTGAGTGGCATCCAGCAACAATTATCAGCATTGGGAGGTTGGTGAGTGGCGTCCAGCAACAATTATCAGCACTGGGAGGTTGGTGAGTGGCATCCAGCAATAATTATCAGCACTGGGAGGTTGGTGAGTGGCGTCCTGTTTATGTTGGGTCAGAACAGGCTGCACAGAAAGCCGTCACAGGGACCGTGCAGCTATTCCGTGTCTGCGAGGGGGGGGGGGGGGGGGGGGGGGGGGACTGCCTGGTGTTGACCTCAGAACAGGCTGCACAGAAAGCCGTCACAGGGACCGTGCAGCATTCCGTGTTGCTGGGGGGGGGGGGGGGGGGGGACTGCCTGGTGTTGACCTCAGAACAGGCTGCACAGAAAGCCGTCACAGGGACCGTGCAGCATTCCCGTGTCTGCTGGGGGGGGGGGGGGGGGGGGACTGCCTGGTGTTGACCTCAGAACAGGCTGCACAGAAAGCCGTCACAGGGACCGTGCAGCATTCCCGTGTCTGCTGGGGGGGGGGGGGGGACTGCCTGGTGTTGACCTCAGAACAGGCTGCACAGAAAGCCGTCACAGGGACCGTGCAGCATTCCCGTGTCTGCTGGGGGGGGGGGGGGGGGGGGACTGCCTGGTGTTGACCTCAGAACAGGCTGCACAGAAAGCCGTCACAGGGACCGTGCAGCATTCCCGTGTCTGTGGGGGGGGGGGGGGGGGGGGGGGGGGGGGACTGCTGGTGTTGACCTCAGAACAGGCTGCACAGAAAGCCGTCACAGGGACCGTGCAGCATTCCCGTGTCTGCTGGGGGGGGGGGGGGGGGGGGGGGGGACTGCCTGGTGTTGACCTCAGAACAGGCTGCACAGAAAGCCGTCACAGGGAGCGTGCAGCATTCCAGTGTCTGCTGGGGGGGGGGGGGGGGGGGGGGGGGACTGCCTGGTGTTGACCTCAGAACAGGCTGCACAGAAAGCCGTCACAGGGACGTGCAGCATTCCGTGTCTGCTGGGGGGGGGGGGGGGGGGGGGGGGACTGCCTGGTGTTGACCTCAGAACAGGCTGCACAGAAAGCCGTCACAGGGAGCGTGCAGCATTCCAGTGTCTGCTGGGGGGGGGGGGGGGGGGGGGGGGGGGACTGCCTGGTGTTGACCTCAGAACAGGCTGCACAGAAAGCCGTCACAGGGAGCGTTTCAGCATTCCAGTGTCTGCTGGGTGGGGGGGGGGGGGGGGGGGGGGGGGGGGGGGGGGGGGACTGCCTGGTGTTGACCTCAGACAGGCTGCACAGAAAGCCGTCACAGGGAGCGTGCAGCATTCCAGTGTCTGCTGGGGGGGGGGGGGGGGACTGCTGGGGGGGGGGGGGGGACTGCCTGGTGTTGACCTCAGAACAGTGCACAGAAAGCCGTCACAGGGACCGTGCAGCATTCCAGTGTCTTGCTGGGGGGGGGGGGGGGGGGGGGGGGGGGGGGGGGGGGAGGGGGGGACTGCCTGGTGTTGACCTCAGAACAGGCTGCACAGAAAGCCGTCACAGGGAGCATGCAGCATTCCAGTGTCTGCTGGGGGGGGGGGGGGAGACTGCCTGGTGTTGACCTCAGAACAGGCTGCACAGAAAGCCGTCACAGGGAGCGTGGCAGCATTCCAGTGTCTGCTGGGGGGGGGGACTGCCTGGTGTTGACCTCAGAACAGGCTGCACAGAAAGCCGTCACAGGGAGCGTGCAGCATTCCAGTGTCTGCTGGGGGGGGGGGGGGGGGGAACTGCCTGGTGTTGACTGATGTGGATTGACCCATGTGGTTTTCATCCGTTTCAGTTTATGGTACACGTTTTACTCTTTTACACACTTTTGACCTTTCGCTTACATCCAGTGAAATGGGGACTACAGTTACATCAGTAGTGCAGACATGAAGGTATGCAATAAGGCATGCACCATGAACACTTATAGTACCAACATATAGACACTCACAGTCAAATGGATAAGAAATTGAATTGAAATAATGAAATAGGAGGGGAGGGGGGATTAATGAAATTAAATGAATAAAGCAAGTGTATAAGAATTTTTTTTTTAAAAGAAAAAGAAAAACCTTTACCATTGCGTACCTACACACCCTTCCCACAGCAGAATCCCATTCATACTAAAATATGGCAAAGCTGTTAGTCACCAGTACAACTGGGGCACATGTATGTTCCTGTAAAATCAGGGACAAGCAGGTACATTCTGACCTCTAATGCTACACATTCCATTGACATAGTCACAGCAGGAAAACCCTCACCCTTTATCCAATTCTCATCTTCTTCTCAATGAGAGTATGTGGCACCCCCCCCCCACCAGAACAAACACACAGCCTTTCCAACCACACTCTACTCCCCTGACATGCTGTGTACAAACAGAAGGTATTCATTATGATATGTATTCCACTTGTGTTTCATGTTTGATGTGTTCACACATGAGCAGAAAACCCAAACCTATTGTATGTGCTGCAGGTTTGCTACAGACCTTTGTGGCGTCAGCAGCCGGAGGAGAGGAAGTTCTTTGATGCCTCTGGTCCAAACACGGGCCTGGAGATCCTCAATCAGAACATGTACATTGGGGGCCTGCCCAACAGCTTTGATCTCAGCAAGTTCCCTAAAAAGTGGGCTCTTTGTACAGCTTGCGTAATGTTTGGGGACAGGGGCGGGTTTTGTTCTGAAGTGTTCTGTGCCAAATTATGTTTGTTTATGATGTCTTCAAGGTAGCCGAGTTTAAAGGTGTACTTGTTTTAGCAGAGTTAGTAGGTTTGAAACATGAACTTCTTGGTAATGGATCTGAAAACAGACATATCTGTAATGTCTTCAAATTCCAAATTAAAAAACAAACATGGCTTAAAATGAAAAGAATCCATGATGGATTCAGTGATATGCTTTATTGTGAAACATAAAAACATACATTTACTAAAACATGCTCATGTGCGCTCTCTTTCGTTTTCCCCTCTCTCTCTCTCTCTCTCTCTCTCTCTCTCTCTCTTTTCACACACACACACATACAGATATGCACAAAGTGTTCATATATGGATGGCATGTGATGCTGAAGTGGAAAGTCAAACTGTTCAGTTTAAGCCAGCTACCATACACCGTGGTTCCTGATATGGATTGACACGTGGGAACTCACAAGTTTTAATTCAGTAAAAGTGTAAATATCACTGTGGGATTTATCATCTTCTGCCCATTCTTTGGTTTGACTGTTGCCATAAAGTATTACAGAAATAAGAACGAGTTTTATTGTGTTTGGTGCTGTTATTGTTTGTGTCTACACATATTTTTCCATTGTGGCTTAGCAAAAGGGATATAAAAGATTATGACTCCTCTGGGGATGGTGATGCTTTCCTGACATACTCCATAGCTAGTTGTTGGATGTATGAGTATGTGATTGTTTGGTTTGTTGATTTCATGAAAAAAAAACAAGTCCTGTAGACATGTCAGAAACAATTTGAATGCAAGACAGCTGACATAAGGTGTCAGTACTGAAAGAAAATATTTCACCATGATTATGTTTGATCAGCCCAAGTGGCAAATGGAAAAAGCAGCTGTTGATGGTTATCAACGCACCGTGTTGTTGCAGGGAAGTGAGGAACAGTCGCAACTACCTGGGCTGTATGAAGAACTTGGGTGTTGGTGCGGTCCACCCCATCTTCCAGGACCTGTCTGACGGGGTGCAGGTCGGCATCTCTCCCGGATGTCTGGACAAGGTGAGCCTCCTGAGGCATCTCTTCCAGAGCTCCAGCACTTCCTGTAGACATGTTAGCATTTCCTGTAGACATGTCAGCATTTCCTGCAGACATGACAGCATTTCCTGTAGACATGTCAGCATTTCCTGTAGGCATGACAGCATTTCCTGTAGACATGTCAGCATTTCCTGTGGATATGTCAGCATTTCCTGTGGATATGTCAGCATTTCCTGTAGACATGTCAGCATTTCCTGCAGACATGACAGCATTTCCTGTAGGCATGACAGCATTTCCTGTAGACATGTCAGTATTTCCTGTAGACATGTCAGCATTTCCTGTAGACATGTCAGCATTTCCTGTGGATATGTCAGCATTTCCTGTGGATATGTCAGCATTTCCTGTAGACATGTCAGCATTTCCTGTGGATATGTCAACATTTCCTGTAGACATGTCAGCATTTCCTATAGACATGTCAGCATTTCCTGTAGACATGTCAGCATTTCCTGTGGATATGTCAGCATTTCCTGTAGACATGTCAGCATTTCCTGTAGACATGTCAGTATTTCTGTAGACATGTCAGCATTTCCTGTAGACATGTCAGCATTTCCTGTAGATCCTGCAGACATGTCAGTATTTCCTGTAGACATATCAGCATTTCTTGTGGAAACGTCAGGGTGATACATCAATATTTCTTATGGAAATGAGGATGGGAATCGTAACAGTGATCCTACAAGGCACCACCACTTCAGCTTACATGAGATTGGCTTTACCCTTTGCTTTCCTCCCTCCGGGGGTTGCGACCTTGTCGTGGTCGGAGGGCTTGCGCGGTCCAGTGATCCTTAGGCTTTGCTGGCGGGGGCATCAATACTTGGGATAGGCTGGTTTTTTCCAACTGCTTCTAGGCCTGTGAAGTTGAGATGCTGCCTGGCCTAAGCGTAACGTGGTAAGGAGTTGATGCCCTGGTAGGGCATTCCCATGTCAGATAGGCTAAGGGTGAGGATCCTGACTAAGAGTAACCGCCTTTCTCTTTTTCTTCTTTTCTGCCTCTCTTATTTGGCCCTTTTCTATCTTCGTCTCCCCTTCAAGTCTTCTTTTCCACACTCCTTTTCTCTCTGTGGTCTCCTTAAGATCCGCCGCGTTTGCCGTGTGGTGCGACCTGTGTCGGAGGGGAATGAGATCCTGGTGATTGAGAGGGCCAGCGCTCTCAACACATCACTTTGGCTCGGACCTCTCCTAGACAGGAAGTACACTTTGGCCCGGGGTGTACTAATCGGCTCCCCTTTTTGGGGCTGGGTCAAGACAGACAGTCCCCCTACTGGCCAAGTAAACCCCTGCAGTGCTCAGCTCTCTGTTCCCGGGAGTTGAGCATGATCAGGGGGATAGGGTTGGTGGCTTCTGTTTGTCGTATGTCTCTCCCGAAGCCTGGAAGGGGTCAGACATTGGTTTCTTGGCCCTGGCCCCTTAGTTGGACTCCAAGGTGAGGGGTAAGGGAGGATTGAAACACAATACACTAAATATGGCTTTTTCAAAAACAATTCCCCAAAAAAGAGAGGAAGGCAGCATCCCTATTTCATGGGATTTCCATTCTGACAGCGATTTGGATATGGAGGTACGACAGAGGACAGGTTTCTGGGCTTCCTGGCTCGTGATGGAAGGGACGGAGCAGGAAAGACCCCTTTCAGCTCTGAGCCCTTTTGCTATCCAAAAGGGCTTTCAATGTATAGCAGGTGACCCTCGGTCCATCAAGAGGTTGAGGAATGGTTCATTTCTTATTCAATGTAAATCACAAAAACAATCTGAACAGCTGCTAAAGGCAACAAAACTAGTGGACAGGGAGATCAAGGTGACTCCCACAAGCAGTTGAATTCGTCGAAAGGTGTGATTCGCTGTCGAGAGTTAACAGGTGTCTCAGAGCAGAAATTAAGACGGAACTGGCGTCCCAGGGTGTGACGGAGGTACGCAGGGTGACGGTAAAGAAAGGTTCAGAGAGAGTGGCCACCAACACCCTCTTTCTGACCTTCTGCAACCTGTGCTGCCTCCGGTCATCAAGTTGGCTACCTGAATGTCCGGGTTCAGTTATATGTTCCGTCCCCGTTGAGGTGCTTCAGGTGCCAGAAGTTTGGCCATGTCAGGGACCGCTGTTCAGGGCAAGAGGTATGCGGTGTTTGCTGCAAGGCAAACCCATGATGGGCGTGTCAAGATCCGGCACATTGTGCTAACTGCGGTGGCGACCATCCTCCTCTTCACGAACTGTCCTCTTTGGATTCAAGAATCGCTATACAACGCATTAAAACAGAAAAGAAGATCTCGTTTTTTGAAGCCCGGAAACAGGTTGTGGGCAGTCAGATTGCCGACAGCTTCTTCCTATGCTTCAGCTGTAAAGAAAGTTCCCTCAGTTCCTACTCGGTCAGTCTGCTGTCAGACTGATGAATCTTGTTTTCGAAAACATTGCAAGGAAGAACTGTCAACTCTGGTGGAAGCAGGTCACCACCTTCCAACCCAAAGTGACTGCCCCTGGTGGAGGCAAAAAATCGCCACCGCTCAGATGCCCAGCAGTCTACAACATCTGCTGCTGGGCAGATTAAAAAAACCAGCAATCCCCCTCGAACTCCTCTGTCAGTGCCGTGCGGGCAAGGGAGTTCAACCCAGTGTGTGAGATGGTGGAGATGAGGAAGAAACCTCCACCGTCTCCCAAATCCAGACCACCTTCACCTGTTGGCAAGTCTGCCAGCAGGTCTGTAGACCAACATACTCCAGTGAAACTAAATAACAAATTCACTCCATTGGAAGCAGACGTTGAGGAGGAGATGACCTGATCTCTCTCCTTTTTGCCCTCTGCACCATGGATGTACAATATTCCATTGGAATATCCGTGGACTAAATTCCAACTTCGAGGAGCTGCAGCTTCTGTGTCAATCTATAAAACCTTCCATCGTGGCTCTTCAGGAAACCCAAATTCAAAGCAGAAGACCTTTACTCTTTCTGGCTTTATATTCTTTCAAACCTGCACAACCATCCACGTTGGGGATGTCGGGCGGTGTTGCCCTTCTCCTGCACAAAACTTTGTTGTATAGTCTGTCGCTCTGTCTACCTCCCTTCAGGCTGTAGCTGCGAGAGTCACTCTCCACAAGACTGTGACAATCTGTTCCCTTTATCTCCCACCTTCTGTCCCGGTTTGTCGTCAGGACCTTGTCAGTTGATAGGAGAACTTCCTCGACCTTTTTGCTGTTGGGTGACTTTAACGGTCACAATCCTCTTTGGGTTAGTGTCAGTACGTCATCCAGAGGTCTGCTAATTGAGGATGTCCTTTCGGATTTGGATTTGTGTTGTCTGAACGACGGATCTGCAATTTACCTCCATTCTTCCACAGGTTCACTTTCGTGTTTAGATTTGTCAGTTTGTGACCCCTCGCTGGTCCTGAACTATGAGTGGTCTGTCCATGACGATCTGCACGGAAGTGACCATTTCCCTGTCCTTCTACAACCTGTAATAACTGACACGTCTCTGTCTCTCAACATCTAAATTATATGAAAGCAAACTGGGATCTATTTGCAGCCACTATTTCTAAGCATTCCAGGACGCTGATTTTCTTCAGAGTCCGGACCCAGCAGAATCACTGACTAACACTGTGATCAAGTGTGCTAAAGCTTGTATTCCAGTGTCTTCCGATAAACTTCAAATGCCAAAAACACCCTGGTTTGATTCAGACTGCCAACAAATTTCCAAAGTTCGAAAACGGGCTCAGCGTCAGGTTGTACCAACGACCTTCGGGTCCAACGCTCGAGCCCATCAAAAACTCCGTGCCAAATCGAGACACACTTTTAAAATCAGTAAACGTCGGTCCTGGAGAAGTTTCTGCTCCAGGCTGACATCGAAAACTTCCAAGAAAAAAGTGTGGAACATCATTAAGAAAATCAAAGGGAAGAACACCTGTCCCATGTGAACCATCTCAAGTTTTCGGACTCTTTAATACAGACAAAAAAGCAGTTGCTAATCTGCTTGCTTCAACCATTGAAAAGAATTCCCCTCTTCTAACAAATCAGCCACTTTGTCAAAAAACAAAGCCCTAAAAGAAAAACACCTGCAACTTTTCGTCCGACAACATGGAAGACTACAATCTTCTTTCACGTTAAACGAACTGAAATCTGCTTACTTTCTTGCAGCGATTCCTCTCCAGGTTATGGATGAAATTCATTATCAACTGTTGAAACATCTTCCGCAAGAAGGTCTGAACATACTGCTACAGGTATACAACATGTGTGGACTACAGGTTTCTTTCCACCTCTTGGCGGAAGCCCTCATTATTCCCATCCCCAAACTGGAAAAGATCTTTCTAATCCATCAAACTACCGTCCATAGCTTTGACCAGCTGTGTCTGCAAATTGATGGAGAAAATGGTCAATGCTAGGTCATGTGGAAACTCAAAACCGATGGCCTTTTGGTGAAAGAACAGTGTGGTTTCCGCAAACATCGGACTACCGTTGACCATTTGATTCGTCTGGAATCTACCCTTCGGAACGCCTTTCTGAACAAGCAGCATGCAGTGGCAATTTTCTTTGATTTGGAGAAGGCCTACGATACCACCTGGAAGTCGGGGATACTTCATGATCTCCATGATCTGGGTTTTCGAGGTCATCTTCCGCTTTTCGTTCAAAATTTTTTGGCAGAACGACAGTTTCAGGTCCGGGTTGGCACCACTCTCTCTGATGTCCACGAGCAGGAGTTGGGAGTTCCACAGGGGAGCATACTGTCTCCTGCCCTCTTTAGTATTAAAATCAACAACATTGTTCAATCAGTTCAGCAGGGTTCAGACTGCTCATTGTTTGTGGATGATTTTGCTGTCTACGCAACTGGAAGCCTGTACCCGAGTGTCCAGCGCAGGCTCCAGCTTTGCGTAGATAAAATCCATCGGTGGGCGGATGAAAACGGTTTCACCTTTTCTCCAACAAAGACGCAGTGTATTCACTTCCATAATTTCCGTCAGTTTTTTTCCAGATCCTGAACTTCAAGTAGGGAAATCTCCCATTCCAGCTGTTAAAGAAGCCAAATTTCTGGGAGTCATTTTTGACCAAAAACTTAACTTTCTCAGCCATATTAAAAACCTCAAAACTGCTTGCCAGAAAGCACTGAATATTCTGCGGGTCGTAGCGCACACCGACTGGGGCGCTGATAAGAAAACTTTGTTGCACCTCTACAGAGCCCTGGTCCGTTCCAAACTGGACTACGGTTGTGCTGTGTACGGCTCCGCAAGATCATCTTACCTCAAACCCTTGGACCCTATCCACCATCAAGGGCTTCGTCTCTGTCTTGGAGCGTTCCGCACCACCCTGTGTACAGCCTGTACGCAGAGGCGGGTGAACCTTCACTGTCCAACCGCAGGCTGAAACTGTCTTTGAATTATTATATCCGACTGTTATCAGAACCGCAGAAATCCTGCCTATGACTGTGTCTTTGACCCTCCGTTCCAAAGTAAGTTTGAAAATAACCCGAAATGTATTCCGCCGTTTAACGTGGTGACAGCCCTGATGTGGCCCTCTGCGGTCGGCTGGGCTATAAGCAACATTATCTTATCTTATCTTATTCCGCCGTTTGGTCTTCGTATGCGGCCTCACGTGCGGAATGCAGGTCTAGACCTAGGAGTTGTGTCGGATTTTTCCAAGTTTCCGGATCAGCCTCCGTGGACCTTTTTCACACCAGAGATTCGTTTCGATCTTGCAGCTTTTCGCAAAGAGTCTACCAGCTCTCAGGCATACAAGGCATTGTATGCTGACCTCTGTTCGAATTCCCATCCTATCAAAAAGTTTTCACTGACGGTTCCAAGTCTGAAGATGGAGTGGCCTGTGCAGCTTACTGCCCTGGGGCTCCTTCTCAGATACTGTTGGAACATATACATTCAGATGCTTCTGTCTATTCTGCTGAACTTACTGCTCTGGTTCTGGCTTTGAAGATAATCTCACAATCTACGAAGAGGGACTTTCTGGTTCTGTCGGATTCGCTGTCAGCTTTGGAGGCCATAGCTGGCCGCAACCTTCAGCATCCAGAACTTTTACATTTCTTTGAACTTTTTAGCAAGTTGAAAGCGGATGGTTACAACATTATTCTGGCTTGGGTTCCTGGTCATGTTGGCATCGGCGGGAACGAAATGGTTGATCGTTTAGCCAAGAACGCCACAAGAGAGAAACTGTCCAACATTTATATCCCTGCTCAGATGTGAAACCCAAAATTAACGATTATGTGAGAGACCTCTGGCAGGAGGATTGGAACACACAGACGAGTAACAAACTCTTTCAGATCTGTCCAAACCTTAAGGACTTCCTCCCATCTACGTCGGGTGGTCGTAAAGAGGAAACGGTTCTGTGCCGGCTGCACACCGGCCATTCGTATTTTACCCATTCCTACCTTTTAAAGAGCGAAGAAGCTCCGTGGTGCATTCCATGTCATGCGCCACTCACAATGAAACATGTTCTTTTAGAGTGTTGGGACTTGCACGATGTGAGACACAAACATTTTACAGCGCAGTCCATGAAGATCCTGTTCAGGGATCCTTGAGTTTTTGAGAGAGATTAACATTTTTCATCTGATTTAAGATTTTACGGAAGAAAGATTTTTAACAAAGTTTCTGGTGCGTTTCTAGATGATGTCATTTAAAGAGATGTGTGAAAAGTTGTTTTTTTTTTTTTTTAAATGACTGGTGAGTTGATTTTAACGTTGTGACAGCCCTGATGTGGCCCTTTGTGGTCGGCTGGGTTATAAGCAACATTATCTTATCTTATCTTACTAGGTCAGACAGGTGAATATACTGGCCATAGCTCAGTAGGTTTACATATCAGCTATAGTGCACATAAGTACACGCACTAGCTATCGTTCATTAGGTTCACACATTGGCAATAGTTCATGTAGGTGCAGGCCCTAGCTACAGTTCAGCACGTGCAGGCACTAGGTACAGGTCGTACAGGTGTCTGCCTTGTTTGCAATTCTAATTTTGTTGTTGCTGCCTGTTTTGTTTTTCATTTTCTTCCTTAAATGTCTTTGACTGATATATTATTATTACTGTACTGCCATTTGTTCAGGCCTTGACGCTAAACGAAGAAACCATGTATGCCTTATGTCTCCTTTCTAGGAAATCGGCTTACTATTTAGAGACAAGTTTTGCTCTGACCATATTATGTAGTCTGCTGAGAATAATGAATGCGCTGACTTGCTTAAAAATGGCTGACGTCGGGAGGTCGTAAAGAGGAAAAGGTTCTGTGCCGGCTGCACACCGGCCATTCGTATTTTACCCATTCTTACCTTTTAAAGAGTGAAGAAGCTCCGTGGTGTATTCCATGTCATGTGCCACTCACAATGAAACATGTTCTTTTAGAGTGTTGGGACTTGCACGATGTGAGACACAAACATTTTACAGCGGAGTCCATGAAGATCCTGTTCAGGGATGTCCCGCCTGATGTGATCCTTGAGTTTTTGAGAGAGATTAACATTTTTCATCTGATTTAAGATTTTACGGAAGAAAGATTTTTAATGCAATTTCTGGTGCGTTTCTAGACGATGTCATTTAATGAGATGTGTAAAAGTTGGGTTTTTTTTTTTTTTTTTTTTTTTTTGTTTGTTTGTTTTTTGTTTTTTAATGACTGATGAGTTGATTTTAACGTGGTGACAGCCCTGATGTGGCCCTTTGCGGTCGGCTGGGCTATAAGCAACATTATCTTATCTTATCTCTTTGCTTTCCTCATTCATTTATCATTCATGCAGACACAAGGGATACGTGAACCAGCCATGTTAGATAGAAATTTTGAGTAATTCTCCTAAACATGGATCCATGAAGTGGAAAACATTTCACTGGGTGGTCCTAGTTTTCTTGAAAAGCTGTAGCAGACTAAACTCTGGATAGATGTCCAGAGGCTGAAAAGTCCTACATCGACAAACCGCTAACAGAATCATCCCATTGTTCCCCAGCTGCAGTGTACCACCGATGTTGATGTTGATGTTTTCTCCGAGGGGTAGGAAGGAAGGACTGGGTATAGGTTCCAACAGGGATGCGCTGCCTCGTTCATTCATCACCCTCTTGTATTCAGATTCTCTGAGGCCAAATTCCCCCTAGTTTTCAGATTTTTTTGGGTGAATTTAGCCTTAAAATGGGTATGTATGGTTCATGCTTCACCACAACCAAGAATAAACCTCTAGAGCTACGAAATTCCGCATGTATGATCACAAGGCTTTGTTCTATACTGTGAGCATGATTTTGTGCATCTCGAGGTGAAAGGTCGTGTCACTGTCACCAAAATGTCACCTAATGTGTCACATGCGATGGTGACAATTCTAATACAGCACACCAACATGCAGTTATCCCATGCACATGCATGTTAGTGTTGTGAAATGAAAGCTGCGGCCTAAGTGAGATGATCTGTCAGTCTTCTGTCCGCCTGTTCAGTCCCCACAGGTAATCCACAGAATGTCACACACAACTAGTGTCAATTGTCACTACTGAACAGTTACTGTAGATTCAAGCACAGTTCCTCATTGTTTTTCTGTCACTGTTCTAAGCACCGTATACATGTCCATATGTATTTACACAATGTATAGCTGTGAAGAAATTGAGTAGAGTGTCACTGCCAAGTGTCATCAAAGCACTGTCACCATAAACTACAGGTAAGCATATATACACGTACACACAGAGAGACTAGCAAACTGCCCTACTGTTGAGCCACTTTCTGCGCATGGTAGTCATGGAAACAGTCATTCTTATGAAGGTATAGAGGCACCTGGCAGAAAGAACACATATATGACGTTTCTACGCGTCATCCCTTAGTTGTCATACGGAATAATCAGTACAGAGACAGCCCCGCATTTCGTCAGGTGTTGTGTCGAACCAGAGGGGGTCAGGTGTGCCCTTAGCTGCTTGTCTTTGTTGAGCGTATCTGTTAGTTTCTTTTGCTACTAGTTGGAAAAATGTGAGAGGTAGAAAAAAGAAATAATCTAGTGCGGTGGCAGTGTTCGGCAGTGAGTGTGCTTGGCCTGTCGGCTGTTGGAATGCGACCACATGGGCAGGATGTGTAGCCGGTCGCCATTGTTTTGCAGAACGGCGAGTAGCACGTTGTACTGAGGGTCGCTTTCAACATTTTCCTCTCCTTCATTGGTGCCGATTTCAACATAATTCTCTTCTCCTAACTCTCCATTTTCATACTTCTCTACTTCTTGCATAATTTGACCCCACTCCTCCGCTGAATACTCAGGAATATCACCAAACTCGCTGTTGTTAGCAGATGACGCCATTGTGAAAATCGGTCAGTCTCACGCACAACTCTTCGCTTGCAGTTTCTCCTCTTTCTTAGTGAATGGAAGTGGTGCCAGCATCCAAAAATAGTGCTGCCACATTATTGGGCTATAGTGGGAAATCCCCAACAACTTTTAGTGGCTCTCCGAGTATTTTCACGGAGTCAGCACGTGATGGAAAAGTACCGTACACAGGCGGCGGGCAGCTCCCGTCTGCGCCCGTTACGAAATCTAGCGCGCTGTCTCAGCGCTCCCGTCTGCGCCCGTTATGAATACAAGAGGGTTAAAGGAGAAGAAAAAGGCATGTGCCAACCTGTATAGATACAGTAGGTACCTAATGTATCCTCCCTTTTCTTAACATTGTATCCTTTACCAGGAAGAAAAAGGCCTATATGTACCTATATAGAAGTTTACATTTATTTTGTTTGTTATTTGTCATAAGTTATTTTACATTATTCTCTTGAACTTTCTGTTGTTGTTGTTGTTTTTTTCGAACAAGAATCTAATACTAAGTTTACTACATTATGTACACAACTGCGCTGGATCTGTCTGGTGAAGCCCATTTTCTGTCTGTTCAGAATATAAACCGTGTGGGATTTTACGGCAATGGCTACGTGGTGTTTGATGGAGTGAGCCTGGGAGTGCCACGTGCCGACATGTCTCTGTCCTTCTTCACCAAGCAGGAGCAGGCTCTTCTCCTGCTGGCTAAAGACACTGATTCTGACGTGAGTCACACTTGTTTCTTTCTGCTGTAATAACTGTGAGGTTTGTTGTTGTCAGTTGAGGGGGTTTTGGTAGGAAAAGGGGGGGGGGGGAGGTGGAGTGACAAAAGGGGGGAGGGGGGTGGAGGTGACAAAAGGGGGAGGGGGGTGGCAGTGACAAAACTTGTCAGTAAAAACCTTCAAAGATCATTAAAGTTGAATCTTTGAGAGGTATGTGTGGCAGAGAGAAAAACGCAGGAATGTTCCAGAGATACGTGTCTTCAAAGGGAGGAATTTCTTGTTAAGCACATGATGCAATGTATACTGATCATTGATAATATGTACACTCCATGTCCATCCATACAATTTATTCTTATCATGTGTAACATATCACTGTGTTTTCGGTCCATGTCCATCCAAACAGTATGTGTTGACAATACATATGATTCGCTCTGTCTTTTCTTTATCTATGTATCTGTATTCATGCAATGTATAATGATAATACATAACAAATGCTTTTTTTTCAAATGTCATTTATCTATGTACTAACCATAGATGATGTGTGCACTATGTTTCTAAGGAACCC
The DNA here is from genome assembly GCA_018398815.1 of Conus ventricosus. Lineage (NCBI taxonomy): Eukaryota > Metazoa > Mollusca > Gastropoda > Neogastropoda > Conidae > Conus > Conus ventricosus. The sequence goes on along the minus strand of CM031606.1, from coordinate 64,758,586 downwards.
CCTGGCTGACCTAGCCCCATGCTGTCTGTTGCAGTATTTTTACTCCCTAGCCCTTACAGGAGGCAAGCTGGAGGCACGCCTGGCGGCCAACTCTCCCCAGGTGGTGATGAAGTCACAGAAGACCTACAACGACGGAGCCATCCACTATGTGGCACTGCTAAGAGATGGACGGGAGTGAGTTCATATTCTTCCACACTTCGGACATATGACAAACGTGGGATGCGCATCTCTAGATATATGTGCTCGGAGCCCCCGCCTTCCCCAAAACCATAGCACTCCAGGGACAATTAAGGGAGGTGTAAGGGATACCAATCGTCAACAATCCCAAACCATAGCACTCCAGGGACAATTACGGGAGTGGTAAGGGATACAAACCGTCAACAATTCCAAACTGTAGTACTCCAGGGACAATGAAGGAAGGTGTAAGGGATACCAACCATCAACAGTCCCAAACCATAGCACCCCAGGGACAATTAAGGGAGTTGTAAGGGATACCAACCGTCAACAATTCCAAACCATAGCACTCCAGGGACAATTAAGGGAGTTGTAAGGGATACCAACCGTCAACAATTCCAAACCATAGCACTCCAGGGACAATTAAGGGAGGTGTAACTGTAAGGGATACCAACCGTCAACAATCCCAAACCATAGCACTCCAGGGACAATTAAGGGAGTTGTAAGGGATACCAACCGTCAACAATCCCAAACCATAGCACTCCAGGGACAATGAAGGAAGGTGTAAGGGATACCAACCATCAACAATTCCAAAGCATAGCACTCCAGGGACAATTAAGGGAGTTGTAAGGGATGCCAACCATCAACAATTCCAAACCATAGCACTCCAGGGACAATTAAGGGAGTTGTAAGGGATGCCAACCGTCAACAATTCCAAACCATAGCACTCCAGGGACAATTAAGGGAGTTGTAAGGGATGCCAACCGTCAACAATCCCAAACCATAGCACTCCAGGTACAATTAAGGGAGTTGTAAGGGATGCCAACCGTCAACAATTCCAAACCATAGCACTCCAGGGACAATTAAGGGAGTTGTAAGGGATGCCAACCGTCAACAATTCAGGTTCAGCCAAGGCCAGAACAGAGAGGTGGCCAGTGAACATCTCTCTCTATGGTTGTCTGAGACAAGACATGGCTTAGTGGCCACTGAGAGGGAGCAGATGGTGGCCAGTGAACATCTCTCTCTATGGTTGTCTGAGACAAGACATGGCTTAGTGGCCACTGAGAGGGAGCAGATGGAGGCCAGTGAACATCTCTCTCTATGGTTGTCTGAGACAAGACATGGCTTAGTGGCCACTGAGAGGGAGCAGATGGAGGCCAGTGAACATCTCTCTCTATGGTTGTCTGAGACAAGACATGGCTTAGTGGCCACTGAGAGGGAGCAGATGGAGTCAACCAAAGGAATGAATTCTTAGCTGCCGAGACCAGATTGATCATGGTCTGGAAGCAGCAAGAGAAAGCTACAATAGACTGAAGAAGGAGTTGTGCCCAAGAGAGTATCTTCTCTGCCCTGGGTCTGTCAGACGCACTGACTTGACGTCTGTCGTGAAGTGCTTTCCCACCAAAAAGAACTACGGGAAGGCACCTTGTCCGCCTTCTTTTTCTTTTTTTTCTTAATTTTGTTTTTTTTGTCCAGAATTTGTTTATCTCCAGATTGATCAGATAGGGAAAAGCAGGAGAAGCTGGTGCCTTCTCACTAAGAGCACAGTAAAAGACTTTCTATGGGAGAGTCGGGATATATGCCTGAATTTCCCCAGCAGGATGTTGTATCATCCAAATACCACTGTATTCAAGGTGGGAAGAGACGTGCATCAGACCAGGCATGGCTGACGGGCCAATTCCCTGGCACACTGATCTCATACGGCTGAGGCCTGTTGCTGGACTAACTTCCAATTCCTTGGAACCAAGGAGAGGAAGGCTAAGAAATTGACAAACTTGGAAGAGTGCTCTTTCAAAGGCACCTTCCTGGAAAAAAAGAGACCATAACCGAGAACATTTGACTGGAAAACGGGTGATCAGAAATTTCAGTTAGAACAGAATTAATGATTTGATTGGTCCAACAGCATTACTTGGCTAACTCAAAGTTTACATAAACTGAAATTTTGAAAATCTGTAAAAAAAAATAAAAAAATCAGTCCGTTCAATTTTGAGAGGAATGTGTTTGACGTTATCCAGAAGTTTCCTCATTTGTTTCTGTGGGCTTTGTGTCCGCAGCTGTGGGAGGCCAAATGGTGCCACAGGCAGCATTACTATGCGGTTATGGTCGTACAGTTTTTACAGCATGGGAGCAGTGTGTGTATGTTCATGCTATTGCTATATTACCACCTCTGTGAGATAATCTTTTTATTTTTGCCAGCTTGTTACTGTAAAGACAAAGGAATTGTTAGCCTGCACTTTCCCCGAAGTTTGAGTGTGGTTGCCTTAATGGCGGGATAAAAAACAGTCATACACACAAAACTCCACTCCCTTTGTTGGGCAGATGGGTTTAATACTTGCCTGTCTATACAGGGAGTGTCCCCAGAGAGTATCAGCCTGCATACGCAGAAGAAGAAGAAGTTAGCTTGCACATGTTTTCTCCCACTGCTAATTTGTTCAACATATTATTGTTTGGTCAATCAGTGGGAGATTGAATCTCTCAGGAGATCCAAGTAAAGGCTGTTCTGTGCCATTCTTAGCTGCTGTCAGAACTTACGTGACTGACAGTGCTTGGGTTATTAAATACTGAGCTGATCACCTTGATATTGACCATGCTTGGGTTATTAAACACTAGAGCTGATCACCCTGGTTATTGACACCTTTCGATCTCCATTGTGTCCTTAAAATGGATCCTTAACCATAGGCTCCATGATTCCCCCCCCCCCCCCCCCCCCAACATCAAACGCTCTTTACACAGCACTTCTTTATTGTTTTACTTTTCTATCCTTCACTGGCTACTTGAGGGTGCCATTGGATTTTTTTTTCTTTCTCATTGTTGATGAGAATATCACAGAATTATAGACTGTAGTATAGATCCATTTGATGCTAAGGAAGCGCCAACACAATCGGTGTGTCTCACTAACAAGTCCGAATCAGCAGGCAAAAGGCCTCTGAGCAGACGATATGTTGTTGTTGTTGTTGTTGTTGTACCCTGGCTAAAAGACTCCAGGGATCATCCGAACAGTCAAAGTACTTGAACACTATGGTACAAATGCATCAGCTGGGGATGAAGAACATTACGTGTGTGACCGTTTTTGATTACCCCGCCACATGGGCAGCCACACTCCGACTTCGAGGGATTTTAGAGACTGATAATGTTATGCTAGGAGCTTGTCACAACTGAAGACAATCCTCGCATACTATGCAGAGCATAACAACATTCTGATGTAGCCTTGGTGTTCTAGCCTATGTCAATTGGCCTGACACCGCCTTAAGCCAAGGCGGAGCAGACGATATGAACTGTTCTGTTTTTAAGATGGGTTACAACGATCCTCATATGCTTCTAGTTAAGGATTTTTATAATCTACTGACCCAAATTTATATTTATATTTTCTTTCTCTTGCAAACACTACTCCCCACCTCTTTTTTTTCCTTTCTTTTTAAATTTTTACCAGCTAATTATTGTAATAATGGAGGAATTGTTAGCCTGCACTTGTTTCCCCCACTACTTATTTATATATATATATGTAATTGTGTGTGTGTGCGTGTGTGTGTGTGTGTGTGTGTGTGTGTGTGTGTGTGTGTGTGTGTGTGTGTGTGCGCATGCACACACACAAAATAGTGCCTATTAGAAAAATGAACTGATCACATTGATCAAACAAGGCAGAGTGAAAAATGTGCATAGCCTGAGGTGGAGGTGAGTAATTGCTTAAAGTGTCTTGACCTTACAGCCTCCAACTGCTGGTGGATGACGTGGAGGTTGCCACCGCATTGTTACCCAGCGGTGTGGGAGAAATAACGATGGGAAAGAACAGCAATCTATTCTTTGGCGGCACACAGATCAACATTGATGATATGGCTGCTTCTGACGTATTTTTGGACGGATGTATCAGTGATATTATAGCTAATGGCAGGTAAGGATGACGTACACTGGACATGCACTTGGTTGTATCAAACATGTGTAATCATGTACACAATCATACACTCACTCATGCATGCAGTCAGACATACACGCACGCACACTCACAAACACAATGCACATATGCATGCACACAATCACAGTCACATAAACACACACACATGCAGGAGGCTCACATATGTGTATTTTTGCATGTAGACCCAAGTACACATGTAAATGCAATTGTGCATATACATAATTCATGTTCTTGTGCATAAGAATACACAGGCATAAATGCACGCACTCAGTGTGCAATATATGATGCACACACACACACACACACACGCATGCACACACACACATACACACTCATGCATGTACATATATACATACAGAACGTGTGCAGACTCTAGATCAGCTGGTTGTCTATTGTTATCAGATTAGTAGATCCATATTGCAATACCAGTATACTTTTAGCTGAAGTGGCATTCAGTCTGAATTTACCATCACAATAGAACATTTGACAGTGATAGTTGTGGATTGTAAAACTAATGGGAGGGAGGAAGAAAATAGGAGAAAATGAAGAATTTTTTGATGACGTTTTCACAAAGGACTGGTTGCTGATTCAACACTTGGAAAAGCAGCTGAAAATCAATGCAAGAAAAATGTGAAAATAACTAGAGCAAATTGTGAGATATATCCTCACAATTTATGCAAAATATTTACTGGTCTTAAAGTCTTCTAGAGTACCAGGCAAACAAAATGTGCTGAACATGATGCAAGATACAAGATTAATTTTTCATTTACAATGAGTTATAGAGTAGTCTGAGCACTAGATATATTACTTTTTATCTTTCTTTGTACTTGTCATCGTACTGATTGATCTTTTGACCTTTAGGTTGGTTGATCTGGCACTGGCCAAGCAGTATAAACTGGCTGACATCGGTCGCTGTGGAGAGTCTGTCACCTTTGCCAATGGGGGGAACGGGGAAACACCGAGCATATGCGAAAATGGCATCATCAGTCGTCCTCCCCAACCACCCACAGTGCCAGGTCCCATCGTCACCCGACCTCCCGTTGTCATCGTCACAGTGCCCACGGCTCCCCCTACCGCACCCCCACTTCTTCCTCCCACAACCACCAGTGCTGCATTGCAGACATCGACATGTTCCCCTTTCCGTTTGATGAATGCTGGGATTGAGGAGAATGCCAAGACTCTGGGCAACAGCGAAACAAGCTTTGCGAAGATCAGCAGGAACATTCGCGAAAGTGAGCTGAGGAGGAAGTAAGTCATGTTTTCATGAGAGTGTAAGGATTGATTTTAAGCAGCCATTCTAGCAGAAATGACGCGTTAGTCAGGGAAGATGGGCTATTGAGGGTGACTGTTGGAGAGTGATTTGACTTCCTCAAAGTTCACAGCATTCATAGAAGCTTGAGCATGTACAGCCTAGGTCAGAGTATTACACTTCTTTGGATAGGAAAATATGTGCAAAATCAGACCTGATGGCTTTTGAGGCAGTGAGCTGTCCAGCCTTCTCCTTCCAAAGTCTGAACTATGCCTCAAAGGATTAAGGTACCCGTTTACTGCTAGGTAGAAAGGCAGGAGTTTGAAACTGCAAAAATCTGATTTCACCTTTTGTTTGAACTCATTATCAGCTACACAACTCAGCACACTTACCATTTGACTACTGGCTCACCTTTGCATAGATGGACTTGTGCTGAAACACACGCAGATGCACACACATATCAGTCTTATATTTGTGCATTAACAACAACAAAAAATCAAAAAGAAATTGAACAGATAAGAATTTATGACCTTATGAATACGTACATTCAAGTCCTGTGTTCTCTTCTTTATTTCAGTTGTTTTCTGCACAGCAAAAAGGTTCTGTCAAGAATCATTCACGAGTATCTGTAAAGGTATCCTGAAAAGGTTAAAACGTAATCATGTCAGTTAGGTTATCAATTATCGTATAATACTTGTTGTATATTGTTTTGTAAATTATTACACAGTGACAAGTACCACAGGTGAATAAATTATGAAACTATGCACTTCCATTTGTGTGTGTGTGTGTGTGTGTGCTTTCAGTTTCAACATAACATTTGAGTTCCGCACATTCTTCGATGATGGGTTGTTTGGGTTGCTGAAGAATGCGGCTCAGACAGTGTACTTTGCAGTACAGCTGAGAGAAGGGAAGATGGAGGTGGTATACACATTCCAAGGCAACAGGAGAATGCTGTCATCATCGACAGATTTGGCTGACGGACAGTGGCATTCTGTAAGTTGTTAGATCTTTGCAACATTCAGTGTTGTTGACCTTGCAGTGTTTTTCCTTTCATTCCAGTGTTTTCTCTCCTTCAGTGGTGTACTTATCATTCTGTTGGTTGTTGATGCAAGTGAAGTATTTTTCCAAGTGCTGATAATGGGATGTCAGCAGAAATACAGCAGGGTGGATTAAGACCTTGCATACTCACTTAAATGCAAAAATGACAAACAAAACAAAACTACAATACCAGTCGCCCTAAGGCACAACTTCCAGTACAAAATGAAAAAGAAAAAAAAAAGACAATATGAAATGTTTTCATTGCATATAGAATTCTTACAATGTTTCCGTTATGTGCCTGATTGATGTAAAATATGGCCTGATTGATTTAAAATATGAAAGGATTGATAATTGCACTATTCCATTGCACGTCTGGACCAGTTTTCACATTTGTACCCAAGATACTTCTCTGCATTACTTTAATCTTTCATGCAACCTACTGTGCTATCATGGGTGCAGTGTATTAGAAAAGAAGAGACTTGACTGTGTGCATGATGGACATGGGTTTTGAGCAGTACTTGTTCGGTGGAGGGGTTGGGTTCCTTTGGTTCTCCACACACACAGCAGGTCTGCTAGAGCTAAGACCCTCTTCGTCGAAGTCCCATAGCCTCATGGCCAAAGGGGCACTGATTGTTACAGATGTATACCATATGTGGGGCATTGCATTTGGGAAAGACTCATTCTTCACTTCTACCACTTTAACTCTCCCTGAACTGAATCAGATATCCATTTAGTACAGGACCATTTGACTGTGTGTACAGGGTCTTTATATGCCTGCAGAAAATAAGACACCCATGTTAGAGGTCCCATGATCCAGTTTAAAATACTGGGAGTGCACCAAGATACTTATAGAGGTGAAGGGTGCTATCAGGTATCCTCTGTTGTCCACTGAAAGATGGTGATGGATTCAGAGAGCATCAGCCAGCATGTAGCACATGATTGAGACCTATTGTATTACCCCTGGAACAGTTGCCATGGCTCAGGTGTTGTGACAATGGGCAAATTTCCATCCTGGATAGTGATTCTGTTTTCCTCATTCTTCATTTGACTTAAGGGTACTGGGGACTGACTCTCCATGGTTATCAGAGAAGCTCCTCAAATGAAATACAAAAGGATGGGGGAAAAAAATTGAATTCACCACTGAGGTGGATACTATGGACATGTAAAGGAAACGGCATTAGGATATTCACCAAGGAGAGATAGGATGGACAGGTAAAGGAAACGGCATTAGGATATTCACCAAGGAGAGATAGGATGGACAGGTAAAGGAAACGGCATTAGGATGTTCACCAAGGAGAGATAGGATGGACAGGTAAAGGAAACGGCATTAGGATATTCACCAAGGAGAGATAGGATGGACAGGTAAAGGAAACGGCATTAGGATATTCACCAAGGAGAGATAGGATGGACAGGTAAAGGAAACGGCATTAGGATATTCACCAAGGAGAGATAGGATGGACAGGTAAAGGAAACGGCATTAGGATATTCACCAAGGAGAGATAGGATGGACAGGTAAAGGAAACGGCATTAGGATGTTCACCAAGGAGAGATAGGATGGACAGGTAAAGGAAACGGCATTAGGATATTCACCAAGGAGAGATAGGATGGACAGGTAAAGGAAACGGCATTAGGATGTTCACCAAGGAGAGATAGGATGGACAGGTAAAGGAAACGGCATTAGGATATTCACCAAGGAGAGACCTAGCTCCCATTTATTTGGGGGCTTCTATGGTAACAACAGCATGTTCTTGCATGTAGATTCATGGCATCTGTGTAATCAGGCTAAGTATTTGAATTGCCCAGTATGATGTTAGAGTTATGTAGAATAAGACTGGAGTTGTTGCATAAGATAGCAATGGACTTGTTCTGCGATATGATGTGGAAGTTGTTCTGTAACAGTGTATTAGAGTTGTTCAATAAGATCATGTTGAAGGTATATTATAAGATTATGTGGGAGTTGTCATGTAAGATAATGATGGAGTTTGTTTCATATAGCCTTGGAGTTGTGCGGTACAAATTTGTTCCATGAAACGATGTTGGAGTTGCGTAATGATAGAACTGTTCTGTAAAATGACATGGTCGTTGTGCTGTAAGTTAAGGATGGGTTTGTTTTGTATGGTGATGTTGGAGTTGTTGTGTAGTGCCAGATCATCAAGAACAGGACCCAGCTACGGCTGACGGTGGACGGCCAACAGGAAGGTTCTGGAAGAATTGAATCACGCCTGGAGATCGAACTGCCTCTGTACATTGGAGGTTTGCCCCCCAGTGAGGAACTCAAAATAAACGTGGTGAGTCGGCGTTTGACCACAGACAAGAACATCATGCTGCTCTGTTTCATATTAATGCAATAATCTATGAATGTGCTAAAGCCTCTTATCACCTATAACTGGTTGTTTTGATGGGCATTTACATGATACAGTGTGATACAAGCAAGTAGAAAGGGAGGACTGTATTTGTGTATTGGTGATTAAAATGTTTATAAAAACCCAAGAATTTGTATTGAGGTTCAAGGGTAAAGTGGTAAATGCGGGCAATGAATTTTTAGGGTTTCTATGACAATAACGAAGTACTGATGTTCAGAATTGTATATATTTTTGATGATGAAAGTGTTTGAAGTCATGCACAAAACACTACTGATACATGCAGGTGGACCATAGTTTGCGAGGCTGCGTGCGTAACCTTCACCTTGGAAGTCGCCCTGTGGACATCACAGACACAGACATCATCAGCGGTGTGGAGCACTGCTATGTGGATGTGCAGAGGGGCGTGGGCTTCACCAGCGTGTCCTGGGGCGTGTACGGTGAGCACTGCCACCTGGTTCTCTGTGAAGCGTTCGTCTGTATGTCATCTGGTGACTGTGGTCACAGAACTCATCTAGCCTCTTCCTAGCCCTTCCCGACTTTACCTCAGTCTCCTGTATCATGTGCTGTTGTGATCCTCCTTTCAACCCCAAGTTCTGTCTTTATGCCTTACCTGCTCATGTGTGAATGTACATGAGTGTGTAAGTGTGAGGTATAGAGACAGAGATGGGTGTACAGTGGGAAAACAAAAAAGGATATGTGTGTGCCTCTGATAAATGACAACAGAAATGTAATCCGATATACCCGACATTTGTTAGTCGGTAGATGGTGCTTTCAATACAACTGATTGGTGCACAGCCACTTCTTTCCGTTGCAGTTCGTGTGTACCACACTTTCTGTCATGTTGAGCAATGTTTGTGTGGCATTACATTGACTAATATTTCATGGGTTTTCTGGGTGTTACACTGAGCAGTGTTTAGTGTGTTACACTCTGTATTGCACAGAGCAATGTTTTCTGTGTTAGATGGTCTGTATGACACACCTACAGTCTACAAACAAAGACTTTCTGATTTTGCCTTATTTGCTGTCACCTTTGGAGGCTATAGCTGGCCGTAACCTCCATCATCCTGAACTTCTACACTTTTTTAAACTTTTTACCTCGTTGAAAGCGGAAGGTTACAACATTGTTCTTGCTTGGGTTCCCAGTCATGTTGGCATCAGAGGGGATGAAATGGCTGATCGTTTGACCAAGAATGCCACAACAAGGAAACTGTAACATATCTATCCCCTACACAGATCTTAAACCGAAAGTTAATGATTATGTCATAGACCTGTGGCAGGAGAACTGGAATACACAGACATGATAACAAACTTTTCCAGATCCGTCCAAACCAAAAAGAGTTCGTCTCGTCTACTTCTGGTGGTTGCAAAGAAGAAACGCGTTTTATGCCGGCTGCATACTGGCCATTCGTAATTTACTCATTCGTACCTTTTAAAGAGTAAAGAAGCTCTGTGGTGTATTCCATGTCATGTACCATTCACAATGAAAAATGTTCTTTTAGAGTGTTGGGACTTGGATGATGTGAGACATAAACATTTTACAGCAGATTCCATGAAAACCCTGTTCAGAGATGTTCCATCTGATGTGATCTTTGAATTTTTGAGGGAGATTAACATTTTTCATCTGATCTGAGATTTTACAGTGGAAAGATTTTAAACCAAATTTTAGGTGTGTTTTTAGAAGTATTTTAAAGGGTTATGTGAATGAATGACTTGCGAGTTGACCTCAATGCGGTGACAGCCGTGATGTGGCCCTTTGCGGTTGGCTGGGCTATAAGCAACATTACCTTGCCAGTATGACACACCAAGCAATGTTTGTGCATTACTTTGAGAAATTGTTTCTGTATTACACTGTGTGTGACACTGAACAATGTTTTCCATGCAACACTGAGCTGTGTTTTTGTATTACATTGTGAATTACACTGAGCAGTGTCTTTCGTATTACACTGAGCAGAATTTTTTTTTTATATATTGTGTGTTAAACTGAACAATGATTTTTTTGTGTATTATATTGAGCAGTGTTTTTTGTGTTACATAGAATGTTACAGTGAGCAGTGTTTGGTGTGTGTTGTACTGAACAATGTTTGCTGGTACGTGTTACTGCACGATGTTTGGTGTGTGTTATAGTGAGCAATGTTTGCTGGTACGTGTTACTGCACAATGTTTGGTGTGTGTTGTACTGGGCAGTGTTTGCTGGTACGTGTTACTGCACAATGTTTGGTGTGTGTTGTACTGAGCAGTGTTTGCTGGTATGTGTTACTGCACAATGTTTGGTGTGTGTTGTACTGAGCAGTGTTTGCTGGTATGTGTTACTGCACAATGTTTGGTGTGTGTTGTACTGAGCAGTGTTTGCTGGTATGTGTTACTGCACTATGTTTGGTGTGTGTTGTACTGAGCAGTGTTTGCTGGTATGTGTTACTGCACTATGTTTGGTGTGTGTTATAGTGAGCAATGTTTGCTGGTATGTGTTACTGCACGATGTTTGCTGTGTGTTGTACTGAGCAATGTTTGCTGGTATGTGTTACTGCACGATGTTAGGTGTGTGTTACAGTGAGCAGTGTTTGCTGTGTGTTGTAGTTGTTTTTTTTTTTCTGTGTACGCAGGCTGATACTCCTGCGGACACTCCCTGTATAGACAGGCGAGGATTAATCCCATCTACCTGACATGGGGAGTGGAGTTTTGTGTGTTCGACCGTTTTTTTATCCCGCCATTAAGGCAGCCATACTCCAACTTCGGGGAAGGTGCATGCTGTGTGCAATGTGTCATCCACACCAACGGCCAAACTGGCCTTCTCTTCTAATAGTTGGTGATGGGATTTTACATGTGTTTAACAAAGTTTCTGGTGCGTTTGTAGACGATGTCATTTAACGAGATGTGTGAAAGTTGGTTTTTTTTTTTTTTTTTTTTAATGACTGGTGAGTTGATTTTAACGTGGTGACAGCCCTGATGTGGCCCTTTGCGGTCGGCTGGGCTATAAGCAACATTATCTTATCTTATCTTTTACATGTGTGCAAGATGTTATGTGTGCATTCACACATGGAACCTCGGTTTATAGTCTCATTCAAAGGACTGGTGTGTTGCACTGAGCAATGTTTGCTGATATGTGTTACTGCACGATGTTTGGTATGTGTTATACTGAGCAGTGTTTGCTGTGTGTTGTATTCATCAATGTCTGCTGGTGTATGTTACTGCTCAATGTTTGCTGTGGGTTGAACTAGGCAACATTTGCAATGTGTTAATCTGAGCTGATGTGTGTTACGTGTTATGCTGAGCAATGTTAGCTGTGTGTTACACAGACCCCAAACTTTAGGTACAAGAAAGTCGCAATGTTTGCTATGTGTTTCACAAGCCTCAGATTGGAGGTAGGAAAAAAGTTCACATGGTGTGCTGTGTTTTTATTACACCAGGTGTTGTTTTGGATGTGTTGTTCAGATCTCCAGTTTGACGTCGGCAGCAGTCTGTTGATTGAAGCAGAATTCAAAAGCAGCGAGCGTGAAGGAGTGTTGGTGACCATTAGCAGCTCACGGGATAATGTGGGACTAACACTGGAGCTCGAACAGGGCAAGGTAAGTCATAGTTTGGTTGGGTTTCTTTGCTTTCTTTCTCTAACAGCATCAGTTCATCTTTACGACAGATTTCAATGTTTGAAGTCGGACCACTCTTCCAGGGAGGTTGCATCATCATAGAATGATGTCTTTTTTTAATGTCTGCAGATGGTTTCGTTTGCCAAATTAAGTGGATATTTCGTCAAAATATTGTTAGGGACAATCACCTTGTTTGGGGTTCTTTTATATGAGCTAAATGCGTGCTGCTGAAAGGACTTCAGTTTATGGTACCATCATTACATTAGCGCTCCAACCTCTGCTTAAGGTCTAATGAACAAGTGGAGAAAATACTCATCTGAAAAAAATGAAACCATAGACTCTGTATTCTCTACTTCTTGCATGAGTGTGTTACACACTAGGCCAGCTTTCCAGATTGACTTTGCCGGGAGATGTTTGATTTGTCCCTTTTAGACTGACTTTTGTCAGACAGGTTTGGTTTGTTCCTCACAGGCTGACTTTGCTGTGGAGAGGCTTAGTTTGTTTCTTTTTGGTCGATTTTGGTTGAATATGTTTGGTTTGTTCCTTTTAGATCGACGTGCTGGGGAGCTGTTGTTTGTTACTTTTAAGTTGACTTTGCAGTGGTATGTTTGTTTTGTTTCTCTTTTTGGTTGACTTTAATGGGAGAGGTTTGGTTTGCTTCTTTTAAGTCGGCTTTGGTTGGATCGGTCTGGTTTGTTAATTTTACATTAACCCTGGTTAGATTGATCGGTTTGTATCTTTTAAGATGACTTTGATGACAGAGTTTTGGTTTGCTCCGCCTAGGCTGACTTTGCTGGGAGACATTTTGTTTGCTTCTTTTAGGTTGGTTTTACTTTGACAAATTTGGTTCGTTTCCTTTGGGTTTACTGTAATGTGTTAGGTTTAGTTTTCTTCTTTTGGGTTCATTTTTTTTGGTGTGATTGGTCAAGTTTGTTTCTTTTATGCTTACATTTCTGTAATAACTTTTGGTCTGATACTTAGGTTGACTTTGCCCTGAGAGATCTGGTTTGGGTCGTTTATGTTTACTTTGTTATGGTACATACGGTTTGCTTCTTTTGAGTTGACTTTGCTGTGATAAGTTTGGTTTGGATTGATTGTTTTAGGCTGACTTTTCTGCAAGAGGTTTGATTTGTTTCTTTTATGCTGACTTCCCTGTGATAGATTAAGTTTATTTCTGTAAGTTTTGTTTGGAGAGGTCTGGAGTGTTTCTTTCAGACTGAGTTTGCTGTGACAGATTACATATGTTTCTTGTTTGTTGACTTTGCTGTGATAGGTTTGAGGCTTTTGTTGTATTGGTTGACTTTGCTGTGATGGGTTTGGTTTGTTTCTTTAGGGTTGACTATGCTTTGGAAACATTTTGTTTGTTTTCTTTTCTTCTTTGAAACTTTCTATGATCATATGTTTGTGTGGTTGAATAATTATGACAATTACTGCTTTCATTTTAGTACTTTAAAAATGCTGGACTGATCTGTCCTGGAGAATGACAGCAGATTAAAGGAGACTGGGTTTAATAAGCCTTGTTCTTTTAGATGTCAGTTTGAAGTCAGTGTCTGGGATACTGTCCACAGATGACGTTCACGCTGAGGAATAACGAGGGCATAATACAGGTGCAGTCAACCAACATTGACCCCAACGCTTACTGCATGAACCAGTGGCACACAGTGGAGGCTGAGCTGATTAGCAACAGCCTCCGCCTCAAAGTGGATGATCAGGATGACCTCTATGCCACAGGACGACCTGGCATCCCCACCACACCTAGTAAATCAGCCCTGCTCATTGGTGGAATCCCTAGTGAGTGTTTTTAGTGAGGGATTGATTGGCCTTTGCCTGTTTCTTTCTTCTTCTTTTTTTCTCTTGATGATCAGTTTTGAGTCCTAAGCAGTTCAATCATTTACGCTTCTACCATTGTGTAGGAGGGATGAAAATAAATAGAAAATAAAAATCGTCATGCAGTGTAGGTATTCTTAGTTCAGAATGCTAGCCATGTATGTCAGAGGCGGTTGTATGTGTGTTCTTCGTCCTTTTCCTCAGTTGCTGTTATTTTGTTCAGCTGAAGAGGTGTGCATGACTCACATGGTTAATATTTGCCAGTTCCTTTACATTCTTGGTGATGTATGATTGTATAGTATTGAGATTTAACATAATTCCCAATGTCAAAGTTGACTTTTTTCCTGTATGGAGCATCTACTTCAAATCTAGCATGATTTTTGTCACAGTGTAATATATATAGGCATGTTGTTAATACTCATGCAGTCACTCTATGTACCATGTAACTACTGTGACTCTGTCTATCATATTGTCACTGTATGTCATATCAGCTATCCACCTCTGCATCAAATTGATCCCACCTTATGTTTTTCACAGCAATCTTCAGCAACCAGCCGGCCTCCTACTCCAAGAAAGGACTGTACGGGTGCATGCGCAACGTCTCCATTAACGGCAAGCAGGTGGACTGGTACAAGCTGAAGCCTTCTGGCAGTCTACTACGTACCGCTTGCCCGTTGTAGCCCTCCCACCTCTCCTGCTGCCATGGGAACTGCCATCGTCACACTGCCTTCTGCCGCTGCAGCACCCCCCTCCACTCGCCTCGTGATGCAGTCTCCACGCTGCGAAAGGCAAGGCGGCCATGGACAAGGTCATCCATTTTCATGGCTGCAGAGAGGTCGATGAGTAGAAAGTTGACTGGTATTTGTGAGACCGGCTACAGTGTGGTGTGGTCATGAAGGTAGTCGCTGATCACTGTGTACTGCCTTGCAGCTTTTCTCTGAACTACTGCGGGCTGTGTGAAAGAAGGTTTATTCCTGAATGTTGGCTTGATTTTAAAGAAGTGAAAGTCTGTTGTAGAAGACCATCATCACTATGGTGAGGGTTTGTTAAAGACCATTGTCACTGTTACTGAAGGCTGGTGATTATAGTGAACGTTGTGTCAAAGAAGACCATTGTTGCATCAAGTGAAAGCTGTGTTAAAGAAGACCATTGTCACACTGAGTGAAAACTGCATCAGAGAAGACCATTGTCACACTGAGTGAAAAACCCTTATCACTGTCACTGAAAGGTGTTTTTTTTGGTAAAGAAGACCACTATCACAGTCAGTGAAAGTTGTGTTGGAGAGGATGATTGTCACACTGTGTGAAAGCTGTGTCAGTAAAGATGATTGTCATCACATTCAGTGAAAGCTGTGTTAAAAAACACATTGTCACACTTGGTGAAAGCTATGTTAAAGAAAACCATTGTCACACTTGGTGAAAGCTTTGTTAAAGAAGACAAGTGTCTCTAAAACTCCAAGATGAATTACAGGGGCAAAGAATCTAAAAGTAAGCTGGCAGTCAGTTGTAGTGGCTGCTGCAACCAGGAAACCTGAGTACTGCAAACTGTGAATAATGGCAGTGTTAAGGGAAACCATTATCAGAGTGCAACTATGATCAACGCTATAAAGAACTGTTAAATGTAGTTTCCGTTGGAGTTATTGTTACAGTTAGAAGTATTACTTATTGTGGGCTTTGGGAGATTTAAAAAAGAATATATATCATTGCACATGATGATGAGATTTGTTTGTATATCGAGATGAGATATTAGCTCCCCTGCAAACAGTAAAAGCCAGTTCTTGTAATTCTGAGATTGAGGCATTTTAATATTACTGTTTGTGACAGTGTTTGATGTTAAGATGACAGCATCACCACATTTGCATGGTGTGTTGATGTTGGTAGTTGCTACTGGTTCATAAATGAATGTAAAGTTTGTTTTAAAAACTGCCTGTTTCTGTAACAGATTGAAGATCACAGATCATGCTGATATACAAGGAATTGTGATTTAGTTCTGTCCTTGAACAATGTTACTAACTGTCAGGGTTTTTTTTCCTTCTGAAAAGATCAAAAAAGGTCATGCCAACCAGTCAGATGTCAATGACTGAATGACACGTAGAGCAGAAGTTCTGGATAATGTGCATAACTCTGCTGCAGTGTGGAAAGCGGCAGTGTGTCATTTGTTGCTGGAAATAAGAAATGCAGACACAACAGTCACTGAACGTCCATGAAAGAAATGCACTGGTCTTCTTTTGTCATCAGGCATATCAAAACAAAATTAGGATAGGCCTCTAACTCTACATGATACTTCAGCAAAAACAAAAAAAAAATTGATGAATAGCTGTTAAAAACACTGAAATCAGTTGTATACTCATAAGGTCTTGATAACGGTGGTAGTGTACTGCCTATAGTAATAGTATAGCCAGTAATGCGCGCTGGTGACCTGCTCGTTTGCGAGTGAACCAGTCTTTTAGGAAGAAGAATGCAGCATCCACCAGGGTCAGTGAGCCAGGGATCAGCAGCTACTTTTCCATTCTGCTTGCAACACAAAGTCTTTGATGACCACTGAGGTGAGCAAGGTAACTGATTCGTAGTTGTTTTACGTTGACACGCTGAACACTATAGCTGTTCCTAGTTGCAGTCACTTCGAGTAGCCTGTGTCCATCAGTATTACAGCATTCAGCATGATTGTGTAGTTTCTGGAAGTGAAGGTTTCAAGAATAAGGTGAGTAGTTTCTGGAAGTGAAGGTTTCAAGAACAAGGTGAACTGGAGACTGGAGATTAGAAATAAGCCAGTCCAGGATGCAGGACTACTAGGAAAAGAACAGGATTTCACACAGATGGTGTCTGACTTGACAAAAAGAAGGAGGGGAACTGGTCAGTGCAGGCAGACAAAGATGATTTTTTGTGTGCATTGATTGGTGCGTGAAGGTGCCGTGACACCCAGGGTTGAAAGAATCACTTCTTCCGTGCAGCGTCTGCACTGCATGGACAGATGCCAGCAAATGCAGAAGGTTGCTGTCACAGAGAGTACTGTCTGTTGGTGTACAGGATGTAGTTTGCTTCTGCTGTGGAAAGCTGTTTAGGATTTGGGGGTATTTTTTCCTGTTATAGAGCATTTACATTTTCCACTCTTCACATGCTCTGTGATATGTTTTCATATACCAAATGCTGTATTCTTGGATCTACATTATAACTGATTATTCGTCATGTAACAAGGTACACACTGATTCAAACATAGAATTAGAAAAACCAATATTGGCAGTACCCGAATCCTCATAATTTATATGCCATTGATTGATTGATTTGAATATGCAATGAAATCAGACAGTTTGGTGTTATCCTGGTAAGAATCCCATCATGTTTGTAGAGCTGTGACAGCACTCATGTCATGCAGCAGAGAGTGCAGTGCTCCGAGTGGTCCGTGTGCCCGTCCTCCATGGCCGATGTTTGTTTGGAAGGACAAAGAAGTTGTAGCTGGTAGTTTCTCTGGCACTGGTTACGGTGCATTGCAGCTGCTGATAACCTGGTCCTGGCCCAGCCTCTAAAACTTTACCTCTGAAGGAGTATTTTATTTTGTGACCTCCAGATAAGAGTTGTTTTGTGACCTCAGAACTATCTGTTTTTGTGTCTGTGACCTTCTCAACGATAATGGCCATCATTGTGAAGTCCAGAAGCTGTAATTGTTCTAGGCAACTTGCAGCTGTGTACAGGTTTGCGTTGAAAATCAGGATGTTTCCTTGGGCTGGATTGGCTTTTTCCCTGGTGTATTGTAAGAATATTTAAGAGCATTTGATTTCAGAAAATCATGCTGAGTTGGAAGAAATACTTGAGTTTGTGTCACTGTGTGTGTCAGTGTTTATATGTGTTTCTCTAGCCTAATTGGTGCATAATCTTCGTTGCTAGATTATAAAGCCATCAGGAAAAAGAAGGAATAATTAGTGTCAACTATCTCTTTATAACTGTTTGTGACATAGTGTTTGCAACCTTTCCTTACTGTATTTCATTTGCTGTAAACAGAGCTCAGTGATCATGCTATTATACTCTGAGCATGAATCTTTTTTTAGCATGTATGCCATAGTCAAACTGTATTCGCATATCTCAGGTGAGCTGAACACACATTCTGTGTATTCCCAGTGCAAAGCTTTAGTGCTTTCAACAGTATGCCCTAGGTATAAAACATTCAAGTCTGTCTGTTGAGGTGTTAGCTCTGTGTGCCTCAGTATTCATTCATCTATTGACATCAAACAAGGCATTGCTGTTCTATCTGTTGGTTACTATTATGAAGCAGAGTGACTGCTAAACAGTAAAACAGTTGACAACCAAGTGAGATCACACCCTAGAGAACATGTACACGCACAGCATCAGTGTTCATTTTCACCAATGTTTTTGGGGAGGGTTGTTTGTTTCTTTTTAAGTGTGAAAAAATGGGCAGAGGGGACTTCAATCAAGTAGTTAGAGCATTTTTCTATGGAGCTGGAAATTATGAGTTTAAAACCGCTTGAAAACCCTCTCTGTCCACCCAGGAGTACATGGGTATCTGATTCAGTTCAGGAAAGGTATTATGGCAGAGGATAAACCTCTTTTCAGTTCACTGCTTTTTCAGCCATCTGGGTGGCACTTGTACCTTTAACAGAGCAAAGAATTGAGAAGATTATGATATATGTGAAGAAGAATGAAGATCAGTACAAAATATGAAGAAATATGAATTTGGATTGGAATGAAATAGATGTACAAAATGATCAAAAATCGAATGAGGACAGCCACCATTACAGATTACTGTGTGCTCATCTTACATTGTTATCCTGTGTTTTCTTGTGCAGTGTTTAGAGACATGTATCTAGTTTATAGTCAATGCTTATCTGTCCATCATAGCATTAGTGTCATATGTTTGTGACCTTTCTGTTTTTCTATCTTGTGTTCTACCAGTGTGTGTGTGTGTGTGTGTGTGTCAGTTTTTCTGTTGTGTTTCATTCTCTCACATTGTGTGGTTATGTACTGTTTTTGTTTTTGCTTCTAGCACATTGAGTGAGTGATTGTGTGCAAGTTTTAATGCTTATGTACGGGGAGAGAACAATATCAGTAATTAGATCGCAGATCGAATGCATGTAGCCAGTTTCTACACTTGTTTTAGTTATGAAGTTAAACTACAGATTTGTTCATGATAAGGGACAGAAAATGGTACAATTAAAAGAAACAGAAAAAAAATTAGGATGAAATAAACTGGATGATGTGTAGGCATAAAACACTGGCTATATCGTTAAAAACAAAAAAATGTGTGTGAGTGATTGTATTTCCACAAGGTGTACTTTTGTCTGTGGTATGTGGTGTGAGAGAGAGAGAGAGGTTGGCAGTGCCTGTTACACTTGACTATTAAGAAACATGTTTCATATGTTTCTTCATTGATGTTATCTTTTACAATATTTATGTGAGAAAAGGGAAAACCTGAAAAACTGCAATCTGGAAACATGTTAGTGAATACAGTGAAATGTGTAGGGATGGAATATTGTGTTGATCGCCATGTCTCTTATTTATTCATTAATGTGTGATACCATATGTGCATTTGTTGAATTTGATAACAAATGCTCTGTGCTTAGAAGTGTGCCTTTGGGTTTCTTTGAAACCGCTAGTATGATAATTTGATTTCCAACATACCTCATGAAACACAGTTGCGACTGGACACCACACCAGTGAGTGTTTCAGGGATGTTGATCTGTGGAGACTTTCACTGTACATGTCGGAATGAAAATCTGACAGTGATTCATATTGGTTACAGGATTGTTTTAATATTTCTATCGGTATCCTAACCATTTGGTCATTGCTTAAGGAAATTTTTTTACCAAATTGTTCAGATCATTGTTGTTACACCAGCTGCCCCCATTCGTAATTGTTCACTAGTTTCTGGTTTGGTACAAGTCTGAACATCAGATAGCCTCTGGACAGTGTTTGTGAAGTTGATACTAAAGCAGCTGTAATGATGCCAATGCCATGCGTGTGATCCCCGTACAGCATCAAAGACCATGTCAGCTACTCACTGAACAAGACCGCCAATTCTCCAGTCTGTGTTTAGCTTGGTTTACAGTGATTGAGTAGAGTCGGAATCACTGAAGCGTGTCCTTTCAATGGAGTTGAAAGTCCTCCAATTCCTAATTCATAATGGTTGCGTGTCATCGTGCAAATGATTCATTTACTTGTTTATGTGTGGAACTTGACAACATGTATGTCCAGACTACGAACTGTATGTTGTCAGCACATAGTCTTTGACACAGACCATGCATTTGCTTTGTGTTGTATTGAATGCATGAGTGGACATACATTATGTGCATAATTTATGCTGATTGCAATACTGTGTGCACTTTTAGATTAATTGAAAAGTTGCATAATAAATTAGGCGGTTGATATGCAGTGCAAACGGACACGGTGGCAAAACCTGGGTTCAGCTGGCATTGTCGCTTGTCAGGCCAAGTCCTGTGATGGCTGGTAGCCATATTGTGTCAACTATTTTTACTTTGTAGTGTTCATAGGATTCTAGCAGTGGATGTATTTTTCTCTTCTGACTGGAGTGAGGGAGCAGAGCAGAACAAGGAAAACAGTTTGCTTGGGAGAAGAAAACACTGAACCAGTAAACTCAGGAATCTGTGGGTCTGGGTTTTCTTTCCGTTTGTTTTTTTGTTTTGACAGGCAGAATGAAAGTGTGAGGGGTTGTTATGGACAATTCAGTTATAAGGAGGAATTCTGGTGTTTGTGATCATTGCCATCAGGTTGGTTACAAATATATTGCTTCAGTTTACATGTTTGATAGCTGCAGCTTATGGGGTGGTAGTGGAATCATTGAGAGAATGGGGAGGGGATGGAATGGGGGGGGGGGGGGGTATGATTGTGTCGGTTGTCCTGTGCCATAGTGGCTGTGTGTGCATGTCAGTTCAGATCAGTGATACAATATCGTATATGCTCATCACCCATTTATTGTCTGTGGCTGCGTCATATCATACCTCTTTGAGTACCCAGGCATAACTGATTATCATAGAATAGTTAATGACATCAAATATGAAACTATCCAGAAGTACTTTGTTTGTGGTTAGGGATAGCGTTTTATTTTTTCACTTGCCTGTCAAAATTAACTCCTCCTGTGACTTTGAATGGGTTCAGTCTCCTGTCCCCCTCCCCCCTACTTCCAAAACATTACAGATTTAACAGCTCTTGTGACTTTCAATAGGTTTGGGTTCCCCCCTAATCTCTCGGTGCATGATTTCACAAGGAGCCCATCAGCAGTGTTTGACGACTGATATACAAAAATGATAAAAGTCATTTTTCCTCTGTACCTGAGTAGAGCAGGTGGAGACATGAAACACTGAAATCATTTTGAGACCTTTTGTTTCTGAATCAGTCTGTCCTCTGCATTCCCCACCATCCCAGAGGGCAAATCCTATCAGCACGGTGATGTCCACGGACCACTGCAGTGTCTGCTGATCCACGCAGTTTTGTCCAGCAGTGTCTGTTGACTTACTCATGTTTGGTGCTTCAGGGCATCAGAGGTGGGACAGGACTGGGGTTCACACAGGACGTGGATACAAGTAGGATATCTTTATACTATACAGATGGGAGAGGGCTGGCAATGTCCTCGAGCCTGACGGTGATGACTTGCTGCCCTTCGTCCAGTTGATGGATGCTCTCTGACTTTGACCATTGCTCCATCATGATTCTAGAAATAATTGAAGTATAGCTGATTTTTTTTTTTTTTTTTTTTTTTCACTTTCAGGTTGTTTCTATTAATCATCTAATTGAAGTTCGTAGAGCTGTTGCTTGGAGTTATGTATCAATGTGTTGCCATGCTGGCTTACGCAGAAGGCCTGTTCTCTTGTATAACATCTGTTGATAAACCAGTGTGTGATTAAATCTGCTCCTGTACTTTTCCATTAGATAGTTGAATCGTTGACATGTACCTTGTCTTTTGATAACTTTTGATTCAGTTTCGTTAGTAGTTTCACATTCAAAAAAGATATATCATGTGTTTGCTGATGAATTTTATTGTTATCCTGTTCATTCATATTTGCTTAAGTTTTGTATAAAATGTTATTTATATTCCAGTTTTTCTTTTTTTTTAATATGATTATTTTTAGAAGCAGACTATACATCTAAATGAAAGTTAGTGGTGTGCGTATATGTTAAACATTAGTGAAAAGTTTAGAAACAGTTAAGATTTAGATGATGAAAGCAAAATCTGTGAGAATATTAAATGTAGATTGAATGAAGAAACCTTGATGGTTCCTTTGCTCAGGGCTCGCCTTACAGTGTGTTTGTGCATCACACATGCGATGAAATCACCAAATATGTTTGAAAATTTCAATCTGAGGTAGAAACGTGCAAACAAATGATTACATGTAAGAACGTCTATGCATCAAATCAACCTCAGATGTGTCCATTTTGATTGACTTGTGTATGAGAGCTTGAAGCTCAACAATGCACAGCAACATTTCTTTTGAAATGCTTCCTCTTCTGTAGTAGAATACAACAGATTGCACTTTAACAAAGATTTCCTTTTCATGCATCATTCATGTTAAAATACTTAATGCAGGGAGGGTAGGGAAGTCTTTTCACACAGCCTAAGATAAAAACAGAACTAACCAAAGACAAAAATAGAACAACTTTCGATGTTGTTAGGTGAATTGATCATTCTTTTGATTTTTTTTTTTTTTTTTTTTTTTTGTCTGAGAAGACACGGACTGAAAAAGAAAAACACGTAGGTTAATTGTAAGACAAGATATATATCTGCCGAGGTGTGTACATAGTTAGGAATT
Source organism: Conus ventricosus (assembly GCA_018398815.1). NCBI lineage: Eukaryota > Metazoa > Mollusca > Gastropoda > Neogastropoda > Conidae > Conus > Conus ventricosus. Next base: position 64,735,671 of record CM031606.1, on the reverse strand, counting down.
CCCAACAATTCTTCAACCCACCACGCCCCCCCCCCCCCCCCCCCCCCCCCCCGCAACCCTCCACCCCCACAAAATACACACACACAAACAGAAACCACCTGAAAACTGCATGCTGTCAGCTGACATAGTTCAAACGTCTGCAGAAGAGTAGGCAGAGTTTGGAGACCGCAACAATTCATCAGCCAGATTTCAGCCAAACCCAAATGAAACTGGGTGCTGCCAACAATTCGTTCGTTCTGTAAGACTGGCGTGCCGCTAGAGGAGGGTCAGACTGGCCAGGCTGTAAGTCTTCTTCTGGGTCATAGGACAATCCGCCATAGCGTCTTCTGCTCAGCAGACAAAAGCAGTACTATTTTACAGCGGTACTGAGGGGTGGCCCATTGCCATATGGTTAGAACGTAAAAGCAGTACTATTTTACAGCAGTACTGAGGGTGGCCCATTGCCATATGGTTAGAACGTAAAAGCAGTACTATTTTACAGCGGTACTGAGGGGTGGCCCATTGCCATATGGTTAGAACGTAAAAGCAATACTATTTTACAGCGGTACTGAGGGTGGCCCATTGCCATATGGTTAGAACGTAAAAGCAGTACTATTTTACAGCGGTACTGAGGGTGGCCCATTGCCATATGGTTAGAACGTTGACACTTGGAGCTGACAGTCTCGAGTTCTGCACGTTGGATTTTTACGGCTTGAAACCCCTCTCCGTTCACCCAGCAGTAAATGTACCTGTTTGAGGTCAGAGAAAGTTAGAGTGGCGGAAAGAGAGGGATGCGCTTCACCAGCATCCACATTGCTGTGCCCGGACATAGTGAACCTCTAATAGTTCCCCTACCTCAAAGGCTATTAGGCAGTATATGGGAGTGTAGCCTTCAGTTTTTATCAACTAGAGGGTCGCAAGTTTCTGCGGACACATACACACACACACACACACACAATATACCTTTATACAGTTTAAGAATCTGTTTGCACCGGACACCCCATCAACTGCTCACACTGAACTCCCGCCCTCCTCCCCTTTCTCTTCCCGATTCTACCACACCTCTCCCACCATCACCCTCTTCGGGGTTTATCCTGATTCACCTTTTTTTTCATTTCTCCCTTTCTTATTTTGTTCCATGCCTACATTTTGGTGTCCTTGCACCCAGAGTCAGGTTTTTCAATTAATTAACACAATACATAGTGTGGTGAGCGTCGCTCAACGACAGATGTGAGCAACTTTGAAGATAAGAGGGTCACTCAGCAATTGACGTCAGATTAGGCCTATGGCTGACGTCAGATTATGGCTGCCGTCCTTGAAGGAAGGACGACGTTCTGCCCAGATGTAGAACATGTGAAGATAGATGTCTCCTTTGTTTACAAAGCTGCAGCAAATGAACCAGGAATGTGCTTTCTGGCTTATTTTTTATCTTAGGTCAGAGTCGTCGACTCTTGTGTGCGACACAACAATATTAGAACACTCGCGCGCGCGCGCGCGCGCGCGCACACACACACACACACACACACACACACACACACACACACAAAACATTACCCTTCAAGGCGGTCCACTGTTTATAGGCAGACACTCATCATTTCAATAGTTTTCCGAGACTGATTATTGTGTGTGAAAGTTGACTCCTCTTCTTTACTTTCATATGTCCAGTAAGATATAAGCTTACATGCGAGGTGGTGACATTACTGATGGACTCGGGTTCATATGTCAGATCGCCATTTTGAGAAGGAAATTCATTCATCTTATTGTATAAGACACATGCATGCACGTATGCATGTACACACACTCATGTACATATTCATACATGAACGCACATACACACGCGCATAAACAAATTCATTCGAACACACACACACACACACACACACACACACACACACACACACACATGGAAGACGCCACAACTCAAAACAACAAGTTAAGCCCTTGCTGTTAATGCATTCATTAACGACCTTCCAGTTTCAGATGAACAAGTCACCTAATTCAAACAAAAAGAACGATACTGAAATTTCCGTGTGTGTTATATGCAGATGACTTGGTATTCCTCTCCAAAGCTGGAATACAAAATACGTTTAATAAACCTTTTGAATACTGAAACGAATGGAACTTTTAATCAATCAAGAAAACAAACAACATGTCATTTTCAGCGAAACAGATCCTAAATTATCCCTTATATTGAAAGATGGGCCCAGTTTGCTACAGATCGCGAAATAATACAAGTATTCCGCCATCATCGTCCACAAAAACGGTAAATTTACAAGAGCCCAAGAACAATTTTCAAAACAAGCGTTCACAAAAAGCGTTGCACGCCCGAAGACGGTCACGCAAAGAGTCAGCGCTGAAACCCGATGAAATGATTCATCTTCATCTTCATCCATGAAACGTCCTCAGTCATCATGTTGACTATTCTGACGTTTTAAACGGTGGGCTGGCGCAGCAACAGAGAGAGAGAGAGAGAGAGAGAGAGAGAGAGAGAGAGAGAGAGAGAGAGAGAGAAGTTTACTAGAGAAAAAGAAGTTTACTGTAGTTTTCTTGCTCTTGACACAAACGTGTCAAGAGTCTCTGCCTCAACAACTGTGTCGGGCAGGGCGTTCCAGTCCTTTATGATGCTTGGGTAAAGGATCCCTGTCGGTACAAAGTTCGGCACTGTGGTTGTTTGAATTGATGATCATGTCCTCTACACTGTCGGGTTGGAGCAGGAATCAGCTGGGATCTGTCCATGCAGACCATGCCATGTATAATTTTAAACATCATGGCCAATCTGGTGATCTTCCTTCGCTGCGGAAGGATTCATCCGTACGGCCTGCTGATCAGTCCAATCTCTGGCCTCTGGCCGTATGATTTCTATAATCACATCAGAACATTAACATCTCGCATAATTCCTCCTTCATCCAACATAGTCAAACATCTCGCATCTTTCCTCCTTTATCCAACACAGTCTGTCACAAACATTTCTTCGCGCAAAATTAACTAGGGTATTCCAGCCTACATAACGAGCCAACGAATCTGACTACAGTGGTGGCATTTTGTTGTTTCCATGTCAGCCTGCAAACAATATGCCAGGCACTTAGCCTCGGGTTACACATTACGAAGGCAGCGTCTAGTCTAGGTGAACCAATGCAAAATTGTTTGCTTCGAAACTATAAATCCATGGCTAGATTCTATACAAAAATGTGCCTGTTGTACATAATTGATTCATATACTGACCGATCAATCAATCCATAGTGTCATACGAGAAAAATATGCGATTAAGTACAGGCCATTGCCGCTATTTTCGGCTCAGTGATGTAATCGCACTCTTTCTGTTCCGATAAAAAAAAAAAAAAGCGTTCTGTGGCCGCGAGTCCGATAAGCACATAGGCCTAACAGTCATATGCCGACCCCCCCCCCCCCCCCCCCCCCCCCTCCCATCCCCTGAAAAAAAAGATAAAAAAGAAAAAGAGAAAAGAAAAAGAGAGAGAAAAAAAAGAAAAAGAAAAGAAAAGAAAGGAAAAAGGTGAAAACTCTGGATAAATAAGTGGTGGTCTTATTTCTTTTTAAATTTCAATTAAGATATTGAATCAGATTGTCTGCACTTGCTTTCCAGGAGTAGGGCCCATACTCCGTGACAATAAGTTTCTGATAGATTCTCATGTTAGGAGACAGTGACCATGAACACCCCCCCCCCCCCCCCCCCCCCCCCCACCAACTAAACAAACAAACAAACAAAGCCACGCGCAAAGTGATTCTAACTTCCTGTTCGACGCTGGCGTTTTGCAACAAAACAGTTTAATTACACACACACACACACACACACACGTGGGCTATCTCAAATAATCTTGTTATCGGTATCCCTGACTGATGTGTACGCCTATAGAGGATAGAGGAGTGCGTTGACCAGACTGAGACGCGCGCACCGGTAACATCGTGGGACACTTTCAAACGTCTTCTTGAAACAATTACACACTGACCTCTTGTGTGCTTACAGCTGGGTATTGTGTAGCTAAGCTATGCTCACCAGACTTCACACACACACACACACACAGATAATCTCACGTACACACACTCTCACATGCATATATGCACAGAATCTCTTCCTCTCTCTCTCTCTCTCTCTCTGACACACACACACACACATGCGCGCGCGTACACACACACACACACACACACACACAGGTACACATACACACCGTACATTAAGACATAATCTCTCTCTCTCTCTCTCTCGTACATTTTATCTCTTTTTGATTTCTGTCACAGCTGTGTACACTCAATGATAACCACTGTCCAAATGGCGACACAGACCAGTGGAGCAGACAACACATGTCTCTTTCTCTCTCTCTCTCTCTCTCTCTCTCTCTCTCACACACACACACACACACACACACAAACAAGCACCCGTCTAATATCACTACGTGGATAGACGTTAAATTGAAGACAACAACAAACACAAGCACCTCAATTGCAGAAGATCAGCGGAGCGAGATGTTCCAGCATACAAGAACCAGTCACACTGCAAGGTACTTCAGTACTCCCCCGTCTCCAGCTCGTGTTGTCCATTTCTTGAATTTCCCACTCCTTTCCTTGAACGGGAAAGCTTCAGGCGGGGTACACGAACACACGCAGACCCAGCCAGATTAGCATGACAAGAAAAGCAAAGTGAATTGGTGTCACCCGGTTCTCGCCTTTACCGAGTTGTCCGCCGGTAGCACGCACTTCACGCACATCGATTGAGTTGGTACCTGTGAACTGCTGACCGTAACGTTGGGATGCAGAGGACTAATGATCTCCGGGAAATCCTCAGCGGATTTTGCTTCTTACCTGACTTGAAACACGCAGATGAGTCTTCTACAAAACACTGCCAACAGGAGCCTCCGGCTATACGACTGACATCTCACCCTCTACTGGGCCTATTCGTTCGTGAATATTCCTGTTTAAAACTGTTCGGTTGAATAATTTCTTTCTTTTTTTTTCTTCTTTTTTTTGTCTTTTCTTTTTTTTTTTTTTTTTTGGTTCTCCCTCAGCTCCCCCAACTCCTCGTCCTCTTTTCTGATTTATCACGTGACCAGACAAACCGTCGAACGGGTGTAGGTGGGTGTGTGGGGTGGGGCTTGGCCCCCTCGGGGGCCACGGGGTGGAGACTGAGGTGTTGCGAAGTATGACCGCTGCGCTCTCTTTGCTCCAGTGAATGTAATCTCACTGAATGTGCCAATCAAAATGCGTTCGTTCCGTTCAGGCAATGGGTCCAGTAAGGACGTAAGCTTATTACTTGTGTCGGGTCTGTTTTGGCGGAAAGCCAGTGCGTGATGCTTCAGCGTTCATTTTATCCTTTTTGCTTCGGGTAACTCCAAACCCTGTCGACACGCACCTGTGGGATGACAACTCTGGTTACGCACAGTGGGGACAACGTGGCCAACCAGTAGGCTACGGTTTAGCACGCAGGATGGACCACTTTAGGGCAGCACTGATTTTGTTAAATTTTGTTTAGGGCCTGTAACTCGCTAAACTGTTGGTGATCAAATGCCTGCGCCTACATTACACCTGGAGGCGTGCAATCTTCCGTCCATTTCTTACTCGGCTCCACTCACCGTTGACCTTTCTTGCAGATAACAGCTGGTTTTATGGGTTCTCCAAACGACCTTCAGTCCGTACTTGGATTCACGTGTGTCTCTCCTCCCTCTGTTGCTGACGTAACCAATTGTCTTGTTGCCCCCCCCCCCCCCCCCCCCCCCCCCTCTCCTTCGCTTCCTCAGCTTCTAGCAGACCCTCGTCTGTGACAAGAGAAGCTTGGGCTGATTAAGCATGTCAAACAACACAGTCATTGCCCCATCCTCAGTCTTACAGAACGGCTGCCTCTTGGTACGAGGGCGAAGTGACTCTACTAGCGCGCGCGCACACACACACACACACACATGGACTCGGTGTCGTTCCACTCTGCCAACCGTTATAGTTTGCCTTTTTAAAAAATATATATATAGTTCTGCATGGCGTGGCTGACAGAAAAAGGATGTTTTTTTGTGATTTAAAATTGGATCATAGGCGGTATGAGAGAAAAACATACAAACAACACCACTCCACCATATGCTTACTTGGTTGCTGTGAAATTTCAGACTAAACACTGCTTACTTTATGGAACATACGCGTGTGTGTGTGTGTGTGGTGTGTGTGTGTGTGAATGTGTGTGTGTGCGCGCGCGCGCGCGCTCGCGTGCGTCAGTGTGTTCATGTGTGTGTGCGTACGTGCGTGCGTGCCTCTGTGTGTGGTGTGTGTGTGTGTGTGTAGAGAGAGAGAGAGAGAGAGACAGAGAGAGAGACAGAGAGAGATTTTAATTGCGAAAAGAACTCTTACAGGTTTATAGAAACAAGGTAGTAACTTAAAAAAAGATAATGTTTTATGCTTAGACCCATGATTTACGCCGCATACGGTGCCACTTATTCTTTCATATTCATGCAGTTACAAACATATTATGTGACGGGGACTTATAGATTTGTAGACGTCTGCATTGCAGAGCATTTTACTTGGGCACGTTTGCTTAAGTCTGGGTCTGATTTATCATGACACAGCTGTTCTATCGATGTTTGTCTTGATAGCTCGTATTTGGAACTGTTGTCCAGAAGATGAATTTCATCTTCGACCACACCATATTCTGAGTATCTTCTGTGATCTCTCTCACTACATGTGTATTGACCGCTTTCCATTTGTAAGTCTGTACGGGTGTTTTTTTTAATTTTTATTTTTTTTAATTTTTTTTTTAAGGTATGGTTCTGACTGGCGTGATTTTCTTCTTGTAATTTTGTGAAAAAAATACAGCCTTGAAGGGCATTTTTTCACAAGGAAATCTATGTATCTAAATCTTAAATACGCCACTTTCCCACGAAGTTTGTGTAGTCTTCCTGAACAGATTCTGCATCTGTCCTTTGATCCCGGATCTGCACCACGGATCTGCACCAAAATATGAATGGGTTCGTCCTGGGTTCATGCAGCATGCTTCCTTCACGTTTATTTAAGAGTAGATTCAGTAGGTTTTTGCATAATTTTTTGTTTGTTTGTTTGTTTAGTAAGAGGAACGAACAAGCCGACTGGACAAAGTGAAAGCATACCTGCATTTCCTTTCTCAGAGCTATTAGATCCGTTTTGGAAAAAAAAAAAAAAAAAAAAAAAGAGAGAGAGAGAGAGAGAGAGAGAGAGAGAGAGAGAGAGAGAGAGAGAGAGAGAGAGAGAGAGAGAAAGAGAGAGAAATGAAGGGAAGATAACGCCTTTCTCTCCAATACAAACAGGGCTACCTTTCTCAGGTTATGGGTCAAGCACATAGATCTAGAGAATCAGATATTTGATTTGAACCACACGGCAGGATAATAAGGGAGTTAATCTGTGCTAGAGCTCCAATTCAGTGAGAGTGACCCTGCCGTTTTTAATGGGACAGATGCCGCTGGTGGTCAGGCCCAAAGTTTTTTACCCCATTAGTCAGCTGAACAGTTCGGTCAGAGAGGAAAGGCTAAACGTTGTGTGAAACAGTCCGGCCGGTCAATATATCGATTGTTTTCCTGACATGCGCTTCAAACCAAATATTTGACCACTTCCACCACTTTGCTTAACGCATAAAAGTTGAAGAAGAAAAAAGGTAACTCTGTTTGCAATGAAAAGACAAGGGTCATCTTCCTTATTTTGTTTGTGTGTGCCTGGTTGTTTTTTGTTTTTTTTTTCTGGACCAGATTTTTGTGAATCCACTCAACACATCGTGCACCTTGTGTCATTCTTAAATGCGTCCCAGGCCAACTGAGCAGGGCCTGAAAGAACCTTGCATACCGCTAGTTTCCTGCTCAGTTCTTCTTGTTTATAGCCCAGCAGACCGCGAGGGGACATTTTTTTCTACTCCCAGTTCTTATAGAACAGGGAGTACTTTAGAATGGGAACGAAGAAATGCTCTGTGTGTGTCTGTCTGTCTGCCCGTCCGTCCGTGGTCAAAATGTGTTCCACTCGCTCCAGACAAAAACTACTAAGCCGATCTTTCTGAAAATTTGTAGGTATGTTCATTATGGGTCAGGGATGATGCCCGATGTTTTAGTTTACCGCTATAGCCGTTACTAACGGCTGTAACGGCCTGTAACGGTTTTTCTTCTTTATGGAATATCTCAGAAAGTACTTGGCCGATCTTTGTGAAAATTTGTAGGTATGTTCATTATAGGTTACGAAAAATGCCCGATGTTTTAGTTTACCGTTATAGACGTTACTAACGGCTGTAACGGCCTGTAACGGTTGTTCTTCTTTATGGAATATCTCAGAAAGTACTTGGCCGATCTTTGTGAAAATTAGCAGGTATGTTCATTATGGACACGGATGATGCCTGATGTTTTAGTTTACCCCGTTATAGCCGTTACTAACGGCTGTAACGGCCTGTACCGGGTTTTTTCTTTTCTTTATGGAATATCTCTGAAAGTACTTGGCCGATCTTTCTGAAAATTTGTAGGTATGTTCATCATGGGTCACGAATAATGCCCGATGTTTTAGTTTACCGCTATAGCCGTTACTAACGGCTGTAACGGCCTGTAACGGTTTTTCTTCTTTATGGAATGTCTCAGAAAGTACTTGGCCGATCTTTGTGAAAATTATCATGTATGTTCATTATTGGTTACGAATAATGCCCGATGTTTTAGTTAACCGTTATAGACGTTACTAACGGCTGTAACGGCCTGTAACGGTTTTTCTTCTTCATGGAATATCTGAGAAAGTACTTTGCCGATCTTTGTGAAAATCAGTATGTATGTTCATTATGGGTCACGGATGATGCGCGATGTTTTAGTTTACCGTTATAGCCGTTACAAACGGCTTTAACGGCCTGTAACGATTTTTCTTCTTTATGGAATATCCGAGAAAGTACTTGGCCGATCTTTGTGAAAATTAGCAGGTATGTTCACTATGGGTTACGGATGATGCCCGATGTTTTAGTTTACCGTTATAGCCCTTACTAACGGCTATAACGGTAAACGAAAATTTGTAGGTATGTTCATTATGGGCGACGGATGATGCCCGACGTTTTAGTTTACCGTTATAGCCGTTACTAACGGCTATAACGACCCATAACGGTATTTCTTTTTATGGAATATCTCAGAAAGTACGTGGCCTATCTTTGTGAAAATTTGTAGGTATGTTCATTATGGGTCACGGATGATGCCCGATGTTTTAGTTTACCGTTATAGCTGTTACTAACGGCTATAACGGCCCCTAACGGTATTTCTTCCTCGTGGAATATCTCAGAAAGTTCTTGGCCGATATTTCTGAAAATTTGTAGGTATGTTCATTATGGGTCACGGATGATGCCTGATGTTTAAGTTACCGTTATAGCCGTGTAAATACGTTCATTATGGGTCACAGATGATGGCCGATGTTTACCAGAATAGCCATTACTAACGGTTACACCAGCCCAAGACGGTTTTTCCTCTTTATGGAATATATCACGGGTATTCAGGATAAACTGGGAGTACGTTTATATGCTTTGCATCTTGTTTTTATTTTGTTGTGCTTGTTTTATGTTTGTTTGTTGTTTGTTTGTTTAGGTGAGAACAGATACTGTGTATTCTTTTTCATCAAGATATTTTTGTTCTTAAACGTCGTTTGTTTGTTTTTTCATTGTTTGTTGTTTGTTGCTTGGTTTGTTTGTTTGTTGCTTTGTTTGTTTGTTTTTTAATCTCCCAAGCATCCTCCGGGACAGTCTGTATTATTGACACAAAAGATCAGCAGACAAAAATCATTTGTAGTGATCTACCACATTCGACTGCATCCTTGTTGCCCATCGTTTTCGTTTTGTTTTCGTCTACCTACCGGTCGGCTACTGTGTCTCTATCAACGCCATTTTTATAGCACAGCTCTGTGAAAACAGAAGTCTCTACCGACCATAACTCAGTCTCCTTGGCCTTGACTATCTTTAGTCTGTTTTGGATAAAACAAGATATACAAAACACGTATTCGTCTGTTTACGTGTGTTTTTATACGTCATTTCTTTTATTTGTCTTTCATTTGATATCATCAGTCCTGACGACGGTCTATGACCAAGACGTTGATGATTTTCTTCTGTTTTTTTTTTGTTTTTTGTTTTGCTGTTGTTTGTTTGTTTGTTTTGTATTTATGTGTCTTTCATTTGATGTCATCATTCCTGAAAACGGTCTATGACCAAGATGTCGAAGATTTTTCTTCTGTTTCGTTGTTGTTGTTGTTGTTGTTGTTGTTGTTGTTGTTTTGCTTTGCTTTGTTTGTTTGTTTGTTTTTGTATTTATATGTCTTTCATTTGATGCCATCAGTCAAACGTCGAAGATTTTTATCTGGTACTTCTTTTTTTTCTTCCTTGTTTCAGTCTGCTAAGCATGGTCCAAGATAGTTTGTACTATTGACACAGATGATCAGCAGTCAAAAGACATATATTGTATTATTGCATTATTCTTACACCTTTGACTGCATCCTTGTTGCCCGTTCTTTTCATTTCGCTACAGGACTGCTGCTATGCCTCTATCAACGCCCCTTTTTACAGAACAGCTCTACGAAAACTGAAGTCTCTACCGACGATACCTCAGTCTCTTGGCGTTGCCTATCTTAAATGTGTTTTCTGTTTTTGTGTGTGTTCATTTTTCTAACCATTCTCCAGGATATGTTTCATTATTGACCCAGATAATCAGCAGTCAAATCATTTGTATCATTCTACCACCATGGACTGCATCTGTATCATTCTACCACCATGGGCTGCATCCTCATTGCCCATTGTATCATTCTACCACCATGGGCTGCATCCTCATTGCCCATTGTATCATTCTACCACCATGGACTGCATCCTCATTGCCCATTGTATCATTCTACCACCATGGACTGCATCCTCATTGCCCATTGTATCATTCTACCACCATGGACTGCATCCTCATTGCCCATTGTATCATTCTACCACCATGGACTGCATCCTCATTGCCCATTCTTTTCGTTTCGCTTTCGTCTACCTACAGGTCTACTGCTGTGCCTCTATCAACGCCCCTTTTAAAGAACAGTTTACAGTCTACTGCTGTGCCTCTATCAACGCCCCTTTTAAAGAACAGTTTACAGTCTACTGCTGTGCCTCTATCAACGCCCCTTTTAAAGAACAGTTTACAGTCTACTGCTGTGCCTCTATCAACGCCCCTTTTAAAGAACAGTTTACAGTCTACTGCTGTGCCTCTATCAACGCCCCTTTTAAAGAACAGTTTACAGTCTACTGCTGTGCCTCTATCAACGCCCCTTTTAAAGAACAGTTTACAGTCTACTACTGTGCCTCTATCAACGCCCCTTTTAAAGAACAGTTTACAGTCTACTACTGTGCCTCTATCAACGCCCCTTTTAAAGAACAGTTTACAGTCTACTACTGTGCCTCTATCAACGCCCCTTTTAAAGAACAGTTTACAGTCTACTACTGTGCCTCTATCAACGCCCCTTTTAAAGAACAGTTTACAGTCTACTACTGTGCCTCTATCAACGCCCCTTTTAAAGAACAGTTTACAGTCTACTACTGTGCCTCTATCAACGCCCCTTTTAAAGAACAGTTTACAGTCTACTACTGTGCCTCTATCAACGCCCCTTTTAAAGAACAGTTTACAGTCTACTACTGTGCCTCTATCAACGCCCCTTTTAAAGAACAGTTTTACGAAAACTGAAGTCACTACCAACGATACCTCAGTCTCTTGGCGTTGTCTATCTTAAATGTGTTTTGGATAAAACAACAAAAACTAAACACGCATTCGTCCGTTTACGTACATGTTTTAATACGTCATAACCTATACGTATTCATAGGTCTTTCATTTGAAGTCATCAGTCCTGAAGACGGTCTATGATCAAAACGTCGAAGATTTTCTTCTGGTTGTGTGTGTGTGTGTGTGTGTGTGTGTGTTGCCCAATGCAGATTTGAGTTTCTTGTTAAAATGTTCGAGTTCTTTATCTTTTAGTTGCATATACTTAACACAATCTATTAATGCAGAAATTGTAACCCCCTTGCCAACAGGGCTTGTTTGCTATCGGCAATAAAAACTGTCAGTCTCAGTATCAGTATCAGTGTCAGTCTCTCTCTCTCTCCTCTCTCTCTCTCTCTCCTCTCTCTCTCTCTCTCTCTCTCTCTCTCTCTCTCTTCCCTTTATGTTATTCAATAAGAAACGAAATCTTACACGAGGCAGGAATCGTAAATGGAAAGTCACCTTGTCTTATGGTGAGACAACAGCAGGCACATATTACTGGAGTGTAATTTTCTCACCATGAGAACAAACGTGCTCTTTCTTTGCCTGTTTACATTGTTTTATAGATGAAAAGTGAAATGACTAAGTTTGACGTCATAACTTCATTTCTGATGTCACACGAAAATCCCCTTCTTATCCTTTGTCACAACCATTTAAATTATTAAAAACAAAAGGGGGAAAAAAATCCGCGTTTACCTGAAAACATAGGGACCTTTTGACACCGGCCACTTACCATACTCAGGAGGCCCTGAGGCCGGATCGCTATCCCCCTTCCTGTTATCACAAGACATCTCAGACAAACGAGACCCTTCACGATCCCCAACTCGTCCTCGGGGCTAACTGCGCGTTGATCTCACCATCTACAGAGGCACCCGCCCCCTTCTCCTTCCCTTCCCCCCACGCGCAGCGCCGCACAGCCCCGGCGATGGAGAGGGAGAGGGAGACTGACCCTGGGAGGACGGCGACCGACTCGGCCACTGCCGGGATGAAGAGCGAGGGGAGCGGACCGGGTCTGGGGCTGGCGGGGGACCGGGAGTACAGCCTGCTGCAGCAACTGACCACGGCGCTGTGCTATGCCGTGTCAGCCGCCCTCATCGTCATCATCAACAAGCTCGTCTTGACCACGCACAGGTAGGGAAAGGGGATGGGAACAGGGGGGGTGGGGGGGGGGGGAATCCTGAGGTAGGGCAGGTGGGGTGGGGTGGGGTGGGGGTGGGCGGAGGAGGGAATGGTTGATGATGTTGGTTTTGTGAGTGTGTTGCTGTTGTTGTTGTTGTCGTTGTTGTTAATGTTGTTGTTATCAAACTCTCTCTCTCTCTCTCTCTCTCTCTCTCTCTCTCTCTCTCTCTCTCTCTCTCTCTCTCTCTCTCTCTCTCTCTCTCTTCCACGTTTTGTTATTTAATACTATTTGTCTTTTTTTTTTCTTGTCATCTTCGTTTGCTATCTATTGTAAGTTCACCTAATTTAAAAGTAGAAATAGAATTACTGAGCCAACAAATGATGAAACAGATACAACACGTTTGGACTTATTGGTCTCCTTCAGGCAGGACAAACAATCATTATTCAGAGACTGCACTATTCCAGAAAAAGACTTCTCATCCTACCCTTTTTAATCATAATTATTCAATGACTGGGCCATTTTAAAGTGACGTTTCTTCTCCTACTCTTTTTAATCATCATTATTCAATGACTCAACAAACTAAATGTTACGTTTTCTCCTCCTGCCCCTTTTTAATAATCATTTTTCAATGACTTAACCATTTCAAAGTCACGTTCTTTCTCATGTCCTCTTTAATCATCATTGTTGAATGACTGGACCTTTTCAAAGTCACGTTCCTTCCCATGTCCTCTTTAATCATCATTGTTGAATGACTGGACCTTTTCAAAGTCACGTTCCTTCCCATGTCCTCTTTAATCATCATTGTTGAATGACTGGACCTTTTCAAAGTCACGTTCCTTCCCATGTCCTCTTTAATCATCATTGTTGAATGACTGGACCGTTTCAAAGTCACGTTCTTTCTCATGTCCTCTTTAATCATCATTGTTGAATGACTGGACCTTTTCAAAGTCACGTTCTTTCTCATGTCCTCTTTAATCATCATTGTTGAATGACTGGACCTTTTCAAAGTCACGTTCCTTCCCATGTCCTCTTTAATCATCATTGTTGAATGACTGGACCGTTTCAAAGTGTCGTTTCTCCTGCCTCCTTTAATCGTCATCATTCAGAATCCGTCCCGTTTTATGGTAATAGTTCTCCCCCTGCTTCTGTTAATCATCATCATTAATTGACTGAACCATTTGATGATGGCATTTCTCCCAGTGCTTTCCTTAATCGTCATTATTCAGTGATGACTAATCTCCTAACGGTGTTTATTGTTCCAGGTTTCCGTCGTTCCTGTGTCTGGGACTTGGGCAGGTACGCTGTGTGTGTGAGTGATTTATCCAAGGTATATGGCCTTTGGGGCGGGCGAGTCCTGCTGCACCTCCTCTCGCCCCGCTCTCCTTACTCCTACTCCCTCCCTTCAGTCGTTGAGTTTTGCACCCCCGCCTCAGTTTAATTTGTGCAGGTGCGAAATGCCTCCTCTCCTAGTCGTTCCACTCCGCTCTTTTGCTTGACCTAATGATGTGCATGAGTGTGTGCGAAGTCACATCCCAGCCCCTTCTCCCTTGTAGAACTCATACCTCCTCTCCCCTGCTGTTCCTCTTTTGCTTGTGCAATGTTTTTGATCGTTGCATGTGTATGCTTTATATCCGAAGTCTTTCTTCTCCTTTTTTTTAACTGTTGTATGTCAGCACTCTCACTCAAGCGCGGACCCCCCATCTTTCACACCGATTTTCTGTTAGCTCTTCTTTCCTTCTCTTCTCCTGTGGAATGCGTCTTTGTCTTGTTTTGACTGCTGAAAAGCAAAACTACCCTCGTTGTTTCTGTCCATTCTTATTTCTCTGTTCGGTCTATCTGTTCAGATGTTTAAGTGATTGGACATGAAGAAGAACAGGGGAGGGGTGGGGCCGACAGTAGGGGATGGGTGGTATGGGAACTGTAACGCGGCAGGGTTGCTCGTCAACGCCACCGACTGGTTTCCTTGTGTCGTCTTCTGTCTCTCAAAAGTGATGGAGGTGTCTCGTTCTCCCCACCAGGAACCGGTCAACCCACTTCCACAGCGCGGACAATACCACCCTGAAACAGGTGAGCCGCTATTCCTACCTGGCAGCCCTGATCTTCTTGACGTACAGTGGGCCTCCGACACCACGGGC
>CM031606.1:64698205-64713205 GCA_018398815.1 Conus ventricosus | reverse complement strand
ATTTAATTATTTGCTTCGAGAAAGGATGGGTGGGAGTGGGGGAGGTGGCGATGACGAGGAAGGGGTGGATGGGTAAAAAAAGGATTCAGTTCATTCATACCTGTTTTCTTGTTCATGAGGGAAGATAATTCCAGAGTGTCGTGTTTCTTATGAAGATAACGTTGATGTTCCCTGTACAGTCTGAGATCTTATTCTCACCGTCCGTCAACTCATCTGCGAGTATCATTTGCCAACTCAAGTATGTGACGAAACTGAACAGAAAAAAGAACTAGCTTCTTAAAACGAAAATACTGTGAAATGAAAGAATTGTTAGAGTTGATTCATTCAAAGCGATTCCTCTAAAGAAAAAAGTTTATCAGCCTCCTCTCTCTCTCTCTCTCTCTCTCTCTCTCTCTGTTTACTCCTATGCTCGAGATTCCTAGATGGGGATTGTTAGCAAGTCAGAATTATACCAGACTGCAAAAACAGCCTACACCTTCTGTGTTTATTGATTTTTCCGTGAAAGGTATGCAAAACAGCAATATTCTGTGTCTGTGCATTGATTAAATGATCAATACATGCACTGACGCTACTGATCCCAGCCGCCAGATTAGAATCCAGAACCACTTTCAATTTTTTCCCCTGTGTTTCAGCTCCCATTCTTTGTGACTGTCTAGGTATTGATCTGTAGTCAACGTAGCAAACCAGATTCTATGTGCACTTAGCATAGATAAAATAGCCCACAACAATAAAAGAACAGCTTGGATAATTAATTCTGAAGACAACAAAAATATAAACATACATACATTAAACCAGAAAGCGGTGTGCTGTAGTTTAAGCAAATCAGCAAGCTCTTCTGACAAGAGCAGCCCTTTTTTTTTTTTTTTTTAAACCGAGACACGGTCAAGAAAACGTTGTCTAGGAGAGTTTGAAATGTATCATTCACTAGCTGTCAGTTGCATCTCAGTCCTAATTAAGGAGTGACAAGCAGAAGCAAAGCAGTGGTGTATATGCCGATCAGTGTGTAAGTGGCCTTTTCACGTAGGATTATTCCCGGCTGTTGGGGGGACTGCGTCTTGCATGGGCAGGAACTTCTCTCTCTAGTGGGCAGCCATGGTTAGCAAGGTGGAGGAATCCTTCCATAAAACGTGACCATCGTTTTAGGTCTCACATCTCTTGTTGGGGGCCTAAAAAGAAACAAAGGTGTTTTTTTTTTTCCATTTCCATTTGCTTTACATTACCTCCATCAGTCAAAGCGTAAAATCAACTACTTTTTGTTCCACTTCTTAATTTCAGCTGTCTGCTAAGACTCCAAGATGGAGGTGATTTTTACCTTTCACTGAAAGCTCTTTTTTGTTGTGCGTGTGTAATTGTGTGTGTGTGTGTGTGTGTGTGTGTGTGTGTGGTGTGTGTGTGTGTGTGTGTGTGTGTGTGTGTGTGTGTGTGGTGTGTGTGTGGTAGTAATCCTGATGAGCTCTTCACAGAACAAAACAGCGACCGCTTGCTGGTCTTGCCGACCTCCCTTTCGGAAGAACAATAATACCAAGGAGAGCACTCCGTGGAGGAGGATTTCTTCTCATACCCCCTCTCCTCTCTCCTCTCCTTTCCTCTGAATCGCAATCATATCTTTTAAGGATGTATTCTAAGCGGGGTGGATCTTGATGCTTGCTTCATGCGTTGTCTGAAAATTACAGGACTTAGGCCCGGGCTTTATTTCCATTTCTATTTTTTGAGTGTCCTGCGTCAGCCAGTGAGCTCTTCAGACTTGTCGGGTGGTTTCCACTGTTTCAAGATTATCTTGGTTTTCTAAGAGAGAGAGAGGGAGAGAGAGAGCATTACGGTTATTTCAAGCGAATGTAACTAATCAAAGTGAATGTAAACAATCAATCTGAAAAGGTTTCCACGTCAGTGTTTTAACCTTACAAACCTCACTTGCAAATAGTGGACATTCCAGTGTCAAGTACCCTGGGTGTTTACCATGCATTATCCGGGTGGTGGGTGCGCCATGGTGAACAGCGTACCAGGTCAAGAGGACGTTTAGGGCTTAGCATGCATTACCCGTTTGAGCAGAATGCAGTTGTGATCAGGGTATTACGCTTTGAGGACGGTTAAAGTTTCGCATGCATTGTCTGTTTGGTAAGTATGGTGTAGTGAGAGTGTCTCACGTTATAAGGACGGTTAAAGTTTAGCATGCGTTATCTGTTTGGTAAGTATGGTGTTAATGATCAGTGTGTCACGTTACGAGGAAGGTGGGGTATGTTTGCAGAGTGGTGGCTACCCGTTTCATACAGTTCACCGTCTTTCTGATGATCTTTGGATCCATAGTCGCTGCTAGGTGAGTGCTGATGTCCCGTTTATTGACACCAATGAACGTAATGTGTGTGCATAGGCCTACACCATGCACTTCTTATATTGATTTTACGCATGTAAGTGAGATGCAAGGGCTGTGCTCTCTCTCTCTCTCTCTCTCTCTCTCTCTCTCTCTCTCTATGCATGCGCGCGCACGACAGTGTGTGCGTATGTGTTTGTGCATTTGTGTGTGTGTGTGTGTGTGTGTGTGTGTGTGTGTGTGTGTGTGTGTGTGTGAGAGAGAGAGAGAGAGAGAGAGAGAGAGAGAGAGAGAGGAGCTCTGATCATGGAAGATGGTGTTTTGTGTGTGACACACAGAGATGTACGTATTCCACATTTTCCCTTTCGCCAAATAATGGCCATGATAAACAAGGACGACAACTCTCGCTACAGGGTAAGACTAGTGTGAGCGAAAGTTTCAGTTTTCTTTAGGCGGAAAGTGGTACTCCTCTCTGTGTTTCTTTGTATATCTATGGTGCGCGCGTGCGTGTGCGTGCGTGCGTGTGTGTGTATGGATTTGTGCGCGCGCGTGCGTGCGTGCGCGTGTGCGTGCACGTGTGTATGTGTGTGTGCGCGTGCGTGCGTGTGTGTGTGTGCGTGCGTGTGTGTGTGTGTGTGTGTGTGTGTGTGTGTGTGTGTGTGTGTGTGTGTGTGTGTGTGTGTGTGTGCGTGCGTGCGTGCGTGCGTGTGTGTTTGTGTGTGTGTGCAGTCATGACCTGGCGTTTGACCTGACTGGGTATAGTTTCATCATGGCCACAAACCTGTGTTCCTCCATGACCGGCGTCTTCACCAAAAAGAAACTTAACGCCAAGGTAATTCATTTCTCTTTGATTGAAAAAGTGTGTGTGTGTGTGTGTGTGTGTGTGTGTGTGTGTGTGTGGTCTTTTATAAATAGACTAGGATCATTTTATTTGAGCGCAAAATTGTGCAAAAGTGTGTGCAAATTGACAAAAAAAAAACTTTTTCATATTTAAAAAGAAATACTGTGAGCATTATATCAGAAATCTACTGTGTAGAAAGTCTTGCCAACATTGCGTATTAATTTCAGTTCAGTGTCAGGTCCTTTGAGGACTGTCAGGTCTCTCAGTGGCAGACAGGCCAGAGCGTTGTTTGGTGAGAATAACTAGGTGTTCTGCGTGTTCAGAAGATTTAACAAAGGAATGCTTTTCTTTCGGAGATGACTGAGGCTGCCAGCATAGCATTTTGAATTGGATTCCTGGTATTTCTGTGACAGACACTAGGCAAGTTTGGCCTCATGTTCTACAACTGTCTGTTCATGATGGCGCCCACCTGTGTCCTGGCCATTGTCACGGGAGACCTGGACGAGGTCAGTTTTTATATGTGATCTTCTGTGCAGAAATTGTTCAGAGTAGCTTAGGCAATTCAATGCTGAAGAGTTAAGCATCATGGAGATATGCTAATTTGTTTTCACCACTACTTAAAATTTTGTTGAGCATGTTTGTAAAGCTTCCCCCCCCCCCCCCCCCCCTCCCCTGTCCCCTTCCAAGAACCCCTGGTTTCTTTCTCCCTGACCAAATGGACTAAGTAAAAGGTAACTGATCAGTTTCAGAACAGAGAAAAAACGCAAGAGCACCTAAAACTCCCAAAACATTTTCAATGATATCTGCAAATGAAGAAAGAGTTATCTGTGCACAGTGAAACCGAAAATGTGATCAACTGTCAATGTCTTTGTAATCACATATGCTGTTCACTTTCTGTACAATATTTTGTAACTGGAGAACTTTAAACCTTTAATAGCCCTTATACTAGACCCTTTTGCAGAGCATTAAAAAAAAATCCCTTGGTTTAAGTGTAAACTGCATACAATGTGGAGGAGAAAAAGAACGAGGCACTGACGTAATGGTGGTGCCAACCGTGCAGGCAGCGGCCTACGAGCGGTGGTGGGATCCGGTGTTTGTGGCCGAGTTCCTCCTGGCCTGCGTGATGGGTTTCATCGTCAACTTCTGCACCCTGCTGTGCACACAGTGCAACTCGGCCCTCACCACCAGCATTGTGGGCGTGCTCAAAGTAAGATCCCCATCACTCCTGCCCCTTACCTTCCTTACCCTGCGCACAGGCAAGACATTGTGGAGCAGGGGTTTGTTTTCCGCACACGCCGTCGTAAGATCAGTCGGAAGTAGTTGGGCGGATTACCTTCCATTACACTAGACAGTTCGTAGGCTTTTTATAAAACCCCACACTTTCTCTATTCTCTACCTCATACTGTATATATTTTAAAAAGTTTTAGTAGTCTTTCCCAACAGATCTGCATGATTACCATGACTGTTTAATCGGATGAGTGGACAAAACAAATCCTGTGATTAATTGTAATGTAGTTATACGTCAGAAGGCCTCTGTCAATTATAACAGCAGATCTGAAGATGTATTGATCCTGATTTATGACCGTAGAGTGTACTTGCCAAGGTGCTTTGAGCAAAATCTGCCCATGCACACCAAGCATAACTATCGGTTAGGATGGTAATACCCGCTCTTTTCATTTGAAACCTGTTATCAATGACGTGGCAAACATTAACTATGGACATGTATACATTGACCAAACAACCCCCACCCCATACCCCCAGAACGCAATCATGCACCACGGCAGCTATAGTGAGTGACCTTTTGTTTATTGATCAGCGAGGATACGAGAAAAAAAAGTATGTCAAACACACAATATGGCTCAAGTCTTGTTGATTCATATGTTTTGTTTCAATTTTGAAATAAGCACAAACGTCCGTTCGTCCTTTATGTTTCCGATTTTCATGTGGACAGTGATTGTGTGTGTGTTGTGTGTTTTTTTTTCAGAATCTGTTCATCGTATATGCAGGAATGTTCATCGGTGGTGATTATGTCTACTCGTTGATTAATTTTGTCGGCATAAACATCAGGTAAACATGTGTAGTTGTTGTTGTTGTTGTTGTTGTTGTTGTTGTTGTTGTTGTTGTTGTTGTTGCTGTTGTCGTCGTCGTCGTACCCTGGCGAAAAGACTCCAGGGATCACCCAAACAGCCGAAGTACTTGAACACTATGGTACAAATGCATCAGCTGGGGATGAGAACATTACGTGTGTGACCGTTTTTTATTTCCTCGCCACATAGGCAGCCACACATTTTGGAGACTGATAATGTTATGCTAGGAGCTTGTCACAACTGAAGACAATCCCCGCATAACGATGCAGAGCATAACAGCATTTTGATGTAGCCTTGGTGTTCTAGCCTATGTCAATTGGCCTGACACAGCCTTAAGCCGCCAGGGCGGAAACACGCGTAAAATGTTCAGCATTGTCATTTCCATGAGCTTTTAACACTTTGATTATGACGTAAATGTTCATCAGAAGGGTGTTCAGGTACACAATATTGTTTTAATATCGTCCCCCGGTTACTTAAGTTTTGTTCGTCAGATAAAAAAAAAGCACTACGGCAAAGTTTACTGATAAAAACCAGCCGCCGTGGCGAAGTGGTTAGCGTCGCGGACTCCCGGCTGGGAGGTCGTGGGTTCGAATCCCGTCAGTCATGTGGGTTTTTCTGCCCCGACCGGCTCCTACCCAGAGTTGAGTTTGCTGCAGACTCAGTTGGGAAGACTGGGACCACACAGTCGAGTTTCATCCACTTAATGGATGCGTTTCTGAGAGTGTTGCTCAAATTTCCTGACCAACACTGCAGGTGCCTGTATCTCTCGGCCTGGTTGACGCCAGGATATATTGTGAAAGGAAGCGTAGAGTACAGCCCTGTCATGTAGTCTTAGACCGAAATGGAAATCCGTAGCATCATCTTAATCATCCTCATTCTCATCGATCAGCATTTTAAAAAAATGTCTGAAATTCTGTGGCCCTTCGTGTCCTGCTCTCATGGTGACCTCAGTTTCGATGTCCTCTCCACGTCTGTGGCCTTGGTTTGGTTCTGTCGGGGTCACCGGTATCGGCGAGTCCATGGGGGCTGTCGTTGGACGGACGTGGTGGCGCCCTCCGGAGGGAGAGCTCGCTCACGCCGAATCCGCGACTAAGCAATTATTGTCGTCAGTATGGGGCTTAGTAGGTGGTGTCCTGCGTATGTTAGATCAGAACAGGCGCCACTGAACACCACCGAAGTGACTCGGCAGCAGTGCAGTGTCTCCTCCGGTGGGTTGCCTCTTGACGACTTGACATTGACTGCTCCCTGTGGATTGTCGGTGCCGGGGCTGCGGCGGGGCTGACCGGACTGTGGCTGTGGACGGGGTGTCGGAATGAGCGGCGTGTGTGCACTGCCTCTGAGGTGGCGCAGAGGTTGGGACAGCAAAACAAAAAAACAAAAAAAAAAGTTTACTGATAAAAGATCTCCCCAATGAAGATTCCTCAACAAACCCCAATTTTGTTCATTTCCTTGGATCATTATTAAGAGTACGCCCAAAGAAATATAACATTCATCTCGGTCAAAGTACAGTGCGCAACATCTCCCACGTACATTGTCTTTTCCAGTCCCTGGTCAAAATTGGAGTCGTCTCACCGATATTCGTGAAATGTCCGGGAGGCAAGGCTGAACGGTGGAATGAGAAGGAAGGAGGGCAAAGGGAGGAGCCGGGGGACGGGGAGAACTTTAATATCAGGGTGCAGATGTATTTGCTACTTGAATCATCCACTTTGCAAGCCCAGCATCACCTCTTTTCCAGTTGCACCTGACGAGTAATGTTTATGCACATTGCTTCTTATTGTCCAAATCAAAGAAAATGTATCATTTTATTTCTGCTTCCGTTTAAACCAGATTACTTGACTTTGCAAATACGCAAGAGACTGTGGAGTACAAATGTGAAAGGATTCGGTCTTTTAGTCTTACCACTGGCCCTTGGTTTTGAACTAAACTTCATTTGGCTCATGTTTAGAACGTGAGCACCACCCCCACATACGAATGTGACCGTCTCTCTCGCATTGACTATACACGTTTGAAATTTGGGGAGATTTTGGTCGTACATTTATTGTCCTCAACGATGCACAATAGGCAGACACAGTTTCATATACAGTAGGAATAAGCCTTGAACACTTTACACAGAAATGCTTTTTGTAAAGATGAAGAACAAGTGGACACACGGTTTCCTCAAAATGATTTATGGAGAGGATATCTTATTTAACAGGCCCAGATGCTGGCACCGTTTGTCCGCTTTATACGTAGCTAACAACGATTAATCCCTTTTCTGCTACAAACAAGCATCCTTGTCAATGAGTGACCGTACGGAATGGGGGCACGACAGTTCAGGTCATCCGACAACACTGTTTTTCTTTCACTTCTTTCACTTGGAACAACTTCATTCAAGGGAATCGGCTACATTCACTACAGTTACTGTCTTTCACATATATGCATTTTTATTGTCTTCATCAAGTTAGCAGTAATCAGTCACAAACTGGTTAAACGAAAATGAAATGCTGTAAGGTAGAGGAGGGGTGCCATCAAGATTGCCACAAGTGCAGTCTCATTTAGGGGACAAGTTGATTCGACAGTTTTGAGATCTGCATATTGACGATTTTCTATTTTTACTTCCCCAGATATTTTACTTCTACCTGGGCCTGAATTTGGCCATTGCTTTTAACTTCTTGAATCGAGTGCGACCCCTTGTTGCCAAATTTGCTCCAGGGGCCAACAGTCTTGAGTTGCACTGTTTTATGTTTTATGTTATTTTATTTTACTTTTTAACATGCGCGCTGGTGACCTACTCGTTTTTGAGTGAACCAGTATTTTAGGAAGAAGAAGAAGGAGGGGGGAAAAAAAAGAAGAAAAAGGAAGAACAGTGACATCACACTCACTGGACATTTGACTGTTGTAAACTCTCGCTGCCAGATTTAGAAATGTAAAAGCAACCTGCATTTTGTAAACTTTTGATCTGAAGCCTCATGAAATTGTGTGTGTGTGTGTGTGTGTGTGTGTGTGTGTGTGTGTGTGTGTGTTTCAGTGTGGTGGGCGGACTCATGTACTCTTACGCAACATTCCTGTCAAAGAAACCCAGGCCTGCTGATGGAGGTGGCAATGGCGACAGCAGAGTATAGCACGGAACATTAACAATTCATTTTTGCTTTGTCAC
The DNA here is from genome assembly GCA_018398815.1 of Conus ventricosus. Taxonomy (NCBI): domain Eukaryota; kingdom Metazoa; phylum Mollusca; class Gastropoda; order Neogastropoda; family Conidae; genus Conus; species Conus ventricosus. The sequence continues at coordinate 64,704,833 of CM031606.1, read as the reverse complement.
TTGTAAGGAATAAGAAGCAAATTAATTCAAGTCCATTTCTGATGACAGTGAAATTTGTGCTTTTTTTTTGTTATTTTTTAATTTTTTTAAACTAGTTCTAGTTTGCAATTACAAATCCACGGGATCCACATTGTAGATTGAGGGTGTCCTGTGATAAAGGGCATTGTACAAGTACTTGCGGGGCTTTTCCCCCTTTGTTTCTTATATCTAAAGAAACTTGGACTTTCAATGTACCTTTCATATAAACGCTTTTTACATGTTTTAAAAATAGGGTCCAGTTTGTATCAATGCATGTATTGTGAAGTTAGTGGATGATTTTTTTATTTTTTATTATTTTTTTTTTAGAATGTTCAAGCACGATTGTGAAACATTGCTGATGTGCAAAAATAAAATGTTGGTGACGCTGTGCATATGAGAGAGTGCAATGTTGGCGATTTTTGTTAATCTTTTGAGGAGTGTGTACGTAAACATAATTATTGTTAAATTAATACTTGAATGCGTGTTGGAAGGAATTTCAATTTCATGTGGTGAATATGAAATGCCGAAGTGAATGCATCTTGTCATGCAATTACGCTTGTGAAAAAATAAAGTGACTGGAAGTTGTTTTTGCATTTTTGTTGTGCAGATTTGTACTGTCCCAGTTTTTCCACAGCACTACGTTATGTCATAGTTTCCTGACAGCCCGTATCCGTGCGTGTCCCCTCTTGCCAAACTTATAACCTTGACATCAGCTTACCACGGAAAGGAAACAGAAATGGAGGTCACAACAAGAGCACAACACATAGGATCAAAGAGTTCGATTGTCACTCGCTACCAATGTCCGCATATGCGGACATCGTACGACGAAGCGGTCGCTACCAATGTCCGCATATGCGGATTTGGATTTTGAAAATTCGCACTGTCCGCGTGACGTATCGGTTACGAAACTCAAGGAGGGAGATGATCCCTGAGTTATCCCCTACCGACTTTCCATTCATTTGCGCTGTGTGTGTAGCGTGGCTCGCTCGCTAGCCGACGAGAACAAAGGGTACCGTCGGTCAGCTCTGCTGCGTGATAAAAAAAAAAAAAAAAAGGAGTCGCAACGAAGCATTCGACACAGTAGGGCTGATGAATTGTTAGTTAGCGTTGAAGACGGACTGGAAATGATCCGGACTGAAGGGTCAGATGTCGAAGAAGACATCAGCGATTCTTCTGATGAGGATTTCGACCCCTGCAGTGGGGAGACAGACGTGCATTCCGACACTGAAATGGGCGCTGATAGTGGCGAAGAAGCAGACGAAACTGTGCCAGCACATGAGCCTCAACAACAAGTGTTTCATTCGGATACTGACGCTGAAATGGAAGAAGAAGTCGACGACCAGGGAGCTGTTTTCACTGACGATTGGACAGATAATCTAAATTTGTTTACTCTCGATCATCCATTCACAGGCACACTAGTTTTATTGAACGACTGGCCAGTCAACACTCAGCCTTTGCAGTTCTTTGAGTTGTCCATGAATTCCACAGAGGTGGGTGAAGAGAAATTATTACTGCATAAATTGTGCTATGTGTAAATGTGTCATGTATGTTTTACACACAAAGTGAGTGTATTTTTAGCAGCAATCCATGTATCGGTAGACTAGGGAGAGAGAGGGGAAGGGGGGCTGGGGGATGGGGGCAGGGAGGGGGGGGGGGGGGGGGGAGAAGGGAGGGATAAACAAAGGGAGTGAGTGATTATATGTACTGAGTATTTGTGCATTACTGTGTGTGTGTGTGTGTGTGTGTGTGTGTGTGTGTGTGTGTGAGTTTGAGAGAACAGCTACACATGTTCATGTTTTGTGACTCTGTTTATGGGTATGTTTGTGTTTCCAGGCATATTCTTACTAATAGCCTATTTATTGTGCAAAAATCCATTATTTGTGCATTTATAGAATAAACTTAACTATAAAGTAATTTAGGTAATTAATGTATTATGGTGCTGGTATCATATAAAAAAATCCAGGTTGGTTCTACTTTATAGCTTGTAAAAGCACCAAACTATGCATCCATACACATGAATGTTTATTACAAACAATGGGTTACACAGATACATGAAAGGAAAAGAAAAGCTCATATGATCATTTTTGTGTGTATGGTTGCTGCAGGTCATGTTGCTGTGCTGAGGTGGCAGGACAAAAAATCTGTCTACATGCTAAATAGGAAGACCATGAAGTGGTGGAAGAAGTTGTTTTTCATTTTGTGACCTTGACTCTTATTCAGGGGTCTATTCTCTACAACAAGCATCTTGCAGTCAGCCCTGATATGGCCCTTTGCGGTCGGCTGGGCTATAAGCAACATTATCTTATCTTATCTTGCAGTCCATGGCTTGCCACTGTGTGTGAAGTTGTACCCAGGATGCAATGTCACTTGTCACCAGTGTGTTGTGCACAGTGAATTTGTTTTGCTTTGTGTTTCATCCTGCAGAGACAGATTTTTTTTGTATTTTCACTTTCTCCATCACCTGCTTGTAATTCCGTATTACATCTTCTGTGTCTTCAGTGACTCCAGCTGTGCTAGAATGTGATGTAGAACATTTCTGAGCTGCTAAGGAACACTTACTACATCCATATCTGAAGGGTGCGAAAGTGCTGAAAATAGGGGAAATTTTGAGACGATTTTCACCACCAAGATGGTGAGTAAATTACACTATTTTTTTGTTCACATATAGACTAATATGCATTGTATCCACTCACCAAATTTCAAGTGTCTGTCTTCTCATCAATAATCGTAAGAATTGCTTTCCAATCCTGTACAAACCCCGGGTATTCAAGGATTAGCATGGGGAAAAACTCCTGGCATGGAGTGAGTTAATCATTTGTGAGGATGAGGATAAAGGAGATGATGCTATTGAGTACGTTAATCCGTTAATCCAGAGGGCTTAGACAGATGGCGGACTTGAAAGATTGACTCACAGACACACCCGGTCTAGCCATACTAGGTGTGTAACCCGCGAACTCTTCACATGGTCTCACGTGTACACAGCGCGACTGGTTTGTCTTCAAACAAAAACAAAACTAAACAACCACACACACACACACACACACACACACACACACACCCCAAACGAACAAAAAAGAAAAATAGAAGAAAAAAAGGGAAAGAAACCTAAAAAAAAAATAAAAAAAAGAAACCTACGTGGGCCTGGCAAAAAAAAAAAAAAAAAAAAAACCTTTGAAGGAAATAATTCAACAGGGTTTCCGCGCCCGATATCGACAGGGTTCAAAATAAATAACGACTGAAAAAAAAATGGAGAGAGAGGGGGGAGAGAGAGAGAGAGAGAGAGAGAGAGATGTCACAGGCGGCTCAGCTTCTGAACTTTTTCTTGATAGGTCAACGTAGGGAAACTAGAGTTCTCTTCTGTTAATGGTTTTATAGTTCCCTAGTCACTGTTGGATACGTTGCATACTTTCCGTTCTCCTTCATATTCCTTTTCATTCATAAGGATCATGGTCTCTTTATAGTGGTTTATCGTTGATTTTACTAATTTTTTTTCCTTCTATCCTTTTGGGTGCCCCATCTTTTAGGAGTACGAAACCGTGCTTTTTGCAACCCCGATTTCTGTGTGTGTGTGTGTGTGTGTGTTCCTTTCTTCCATACTCTTCTATTCTTAGGATATGTGAGCCGCCCTGGACCGTCCTCCCTCATCACCCCTCCACGTTCTTCACTTACTTGTTTTTTTTGTAACTGGGTCTCTTTTTTTTTTTTTTTTTTTTTAAAGAGTGAAATCAAGTTTCCAGCCACACTGGCAGGGTCCGTTTTTTTTCAGTTGCACGTGCAGTCCGCACGGGTTCCAAACTTTCCTGCGTGACTGACTGCATGTGTGAACTTCTCAGCTGTAGGTTTTCAGTTTGGTTTGTGGAGTCGGAGAGACACAGGGGGAAAGGATTTCGGAGGACCACGATCCTCAGTCTAGACAAGTTTCTTAAGACCATTCCTGGTTTGGCGAACCCCTTTGGTGGGGATCCTGAAGAGTTCCTGGTCACTTCGTTATGACGTAACGTTTTGGTGCCGGCCTGCCTGCCCTTCGCCTGGGTCGAGACAGGAGACATTGGGTGTCCCACCCTACCTTCTCCATCCCGCTCACGAACTGCTGGTATAGTATTGTTCCGTATGGTTTGCTGTTGGTTTAGAATGTGTATTTTTCGTCGGAAGTCTGGAAATTTGAGGTTCTGGTCATAGCCCATAGCAGATGATTGGGCGTGTACAGTTTCATATCATAAAATGCGCGTCATTCTTACAAAACCCCAGTTATTGTGAATTGTAAGTCCGCTTATTTTGACATTTCTGGGAACCAAAGTGGTCTTGGTTCCATCATAGTACGGTTTGGTATCAAGCCATAGTCGATGTAAAGTTGTTTTTTCCCTTTTCGTTTTTCACTGAGACGTGACCGCACAGTTGGCCGGGTTACCTGAATACCCCGCAGTTCGATGATATGTGTGTGAAATCTGTAGTCGGGCCGAAATCTTCCATGGTAGTTTTCTTTTATGTACAGTATATTTGTGCTTGCTACGGGGCCGTAGATCCCAGCTACGTGTTTGTTTTGTCAAGTCTTGGTCGTGAGCGTGCGGCGTGCATCCAGGCGCGTGCGGAGCCCACTAAATTCTTGGGCGGCGCTCGCGTTCCCTCAGCACTCTCAATCTTGTCTGTTGTGTTCCTGTTAGTCTGTGTAAAAATGTGGGGGTGGGGGAAGGGAGGTGTGCATGTAGATGGTATTGAATATTACATGTTGAATTTTGATTGAGGGTAGGATTGTTATTGCACAATTTTGATGTGTATATGTCGTATGGTTATGCTGATGAGCATAAGTTTTGATAATCATTAGTGAGACAGTTAATTAGCGAATTTTGCGGTTGCTGTGAGTTTTGATACAAGAATTTTGCTGAACCACGGAACCGGCGTAGGCTTTTAGCCCTTCTGAGATTTCCTTGTTAACCTCAAAGTTCTGTAAACAAGTATTGATTGATATCACATGCTCGCGCATTTGTTTTTCTTTGTGTATAGCGATTTGTCAGCCTGTAATCCTTCCTCCGGAAAGGAGGGAAAAAGAGGAATTAGAGAGGTGGGGTTTGGATATCACTTTCCCGTAATTATTTCCATTTATTGATTGCAGTCCCTTACTTTGTAAGCAGAGGAGGGGTTTTAGGCTAATAGTAGAATTTATTAGGAGAAAAAAAAGAACAATTAACACAGCAAATTAGGGTTCTGCCCTGTAAAGCAGAGCAAGTTAGCAAGGAGGGAGGGGGTTTGACAGTGCTTACCTCTCCTTGCATAGTCACATAAGGCACCCCACACAGCTCCATATTCCGGAACTATATATAGACCATGATTGGCTTGCAGAGTTTGTTTCATCGCCTTCCCTCTGGTGCTTCGTCCCACCTTTTGGTCACCTGCCCATTTCCCCACCTTCCTACGTCTTCCACCTTCTCTGCACCTTCCTGCCCCGGGAGTGCTGGGCTGCTGGCGCCATCCCGGCTGAGATCGAGCCCCGCTGGGTGCCTGCACGAGACCTCGCCAGCCACGGAGATCGCCGTCAGCTGGAGGGCTCCCGCTGGATCCCCGGGCCGTGAACCCCGTCGGCGTGGCTTCTGCGGCGCTGCAAGGACTCTCGTCCTCCGCTCCCACGGCGAGTCCCTTCGTGTTGTGTCGTGTGATTGTAACTGGAGAGGCTTGTCTTCCCTTGCCCTTGTATGTGTGCTTGTGCAACGACAGTAACTGTAACCCGACTCTCGGGATTTGTGACCAAGGTTCGCTACCCTTTGAAGGAAGTGACTGATGCAACATGTGGCACATGCTCCTGTGTGCTGGGAGTTAAGTTGAGAACACTCAACATATTTATCCCTGATATTGGTTGTGTGTACGCGTTGTGTAGTAGATCCTTTATGCTAGGCATGTCCCTCCTCTTATCTTCTTTGGGTTGAGTGGGGTGGTAGCATTTTAAGTTGGGTATAGTGGAGTGGTGAGATGGATTGGGGGGTGGGGGGGGGGGGGGGGAGTCCCAAGGGCTGGTGTTTGGATTATATTTTCTTTTGGGAGTGCGTTTTTTGTTTAACCCGTGTAGGTAGCTCGGATTCCTCAATAGGCACTTTTTTTTCCTGACTTTTGTTTTCCTTCCCTCTATTTTTCCTAATGTTTTTCTTTTATTCTTCTGTATGGCCCTTTCCCACAGAGTGCGACTGATTTTTGTTGGTGCTTGTCTGTATGCAATAGTGTTGTCTTAGTTGCTGACCTTTGCCTCTTTGTGTTTGTCCGTGAGTGTGTAGCGATTCGCAGATCCCGCCTGGCCCCTCTCCTGAACCCTGTAATTTTTGACGATTTTGGTGGAGATGCTGGGAGGGGCAAATAATTCCGCTGTTGCCTCACACTGCTGACGGACACAGGGAGAGCTTTCTATCTTTCTGTTAGTCTAGCTGCAGGAGGTTGGTTGCCTAGAGTGGAAGGGGGCCTATTCAGGAGCGTTCGGTACCTGGAGTGTTGGTGGGGTAGGGGGAGTGCCTGCCCGTGACACAGCTCCGCACCTGTCCGCTGCCTTGCGTTCCGCCGGATTACGTAGTTTCTGTTAGTTGCGTGCTCATTTTCGTCCATGACGAGTATACCACTTCCCGTCTATTAT
>CM031606.1:64658205-64693205 GCA_018398815.1 Conus ventricosus | reverse complement strand
GCTCCTGTGTGCTGGGAGTTAAGAACACTCAACATATTTATCTCTGATATTGGTTGTGTGTACGTGTTGTGTAGTAGATCCTTTATGCTAGGAATGTCCCTCCTTATCTTCTTTGGTTGAGTGGGGTGGTAGCATCTTAGGTTGGGTATAGAGGAGTGGTGAGATAGATTGGGGGGTGTTCGCTACCCTTTGAAGGAAGTGACTGATGCAACATGTGGCACATGCTCCTGTGTGCTGGGAGTTAAGAACACTCAACATATTTATCTCTGATATTGGTTGTGTGTACGTGTTGTGTTGTAGATCCTTTATGCTAGGAATGTCCCTCCTTATCTTCTTTGGGTTGAGTGGGTGGTAGCATCTTAGGTTGGGTATAGAGGAGTGGTGAGATAGATTGGGGTGGGGGGGGGGGGGGGGCGCCCCAAGGGTTGGTGTGGTGTTTTGGATTTTCTTTTCTTTTGGGAGTGCATTGTTTTTTTACCCATGTAGGTAGCTCGGATTCCTCTATAGGCACTTTTTCCCCGACTTTAATTTTTCTCCCCTCTACTTTTCCTTCTGTCTTTCATTTATTCTTCTGTATGTCCTTTTCCCACAGAGTGTGATTGATTTTTGTTGATGCTTGTCCATATGTAATAAAGTAGGGTTCCTACAGACTCCCAAGAACAAAATTCAAGGAGTTTTCGAGCGTTTATTTCATTTCAAGGCAAGAGGTGGCACGAAAATTAAACCATTATTTTTGTTAAACTTCATTTTTTTATTGTTTATATTAAAAATTAAAAAAACATGGAAAAAAACATTTGGGCGATTTCAAAGCTCTTGTGCGATTTGGGAACCACAAATGGGGGCAAAATGATGAAAAATGAAAAAAAAGGTTCATGACAAGAACTGTATTTGTATCATAGCAGACATGTTAGGCACTCGAAAAATGACTTTTCTTGTTTTGCCGAGCTATAGTAATGCACTTACAAAAGGATTTTTGTATATTGTTTTTTCTGAGCTATCGTAATGCAATTTCAAAAGGATTTTTATATTATCTAAACTGCTTTTTTTTTTTTTCAAAACACTTTATTACATATGGTGGCTTTCAGGCTTCGCGTTTCATTGCTTTCAAATTATTCCAATAGAAAAAGCAAATGATACGTGCTGTTTTCACTTATAAAAAAATATAATTGCATGCAGAAATCATTTCTGATCAAAAGAAAAACAAATTACCAAGCTAGCTAGTCTGAATCCAGAGATGTACTCATTGCACATCAACTGTTGTTAAAAAAAAGTGATTTTTAGAAAACGGCGTTTGAAAATAAAGAAGTTAAGCAATTTTCACACGCACACCCTTCAAATAAAGTCATTTTTTACTAAGAAAAATGTGAAAATAGACAAAATGAACACCACAGATGGTTTCAACACTTGAGCACAAAAACACATTAAACCCAAAACATGATTTTTGAAAGAAAATGGTCAAATTTTCATGTCACCTCTCCCCTTAAGGCTACACTACATACGTAAAAATTGAAAAAAGAAATGGCAGTTTGATATTTCTGTGTTCAGGTTGATGACAAAAAATTATTTTAAAACAGATTTTTACAAACATGTGGCGATCCTGCATTGTCATCGGCGATTTGACCAAAGGAGATAATTTGCAACTTCAATTTTAAGTTACAAATTATCTCCCTTGGTAAAATCGCAGACGATCCAGGATCGCGACGATGTTATAAAAAATTGTACAAAAATTTGTTTTGAAATAGTTTTTCATTAACCTGAACACAGAAAAATCAAGCTACCATTTCTTTTTGCCATATTAAAGATTTTTGGAGTTGATGGCTTGATTTTCAAAGGTTTTCAAGGTTTGGTCAACAGGACCACATTTGATTGATTTTCAAAGGTTTTCAAGGTCTTGAAATTCTTTGTCAGAATTCAAGGAGCGTACGAACCCTGTAAAGTGTTGTCTTAGTTGTTTACTTTTGCCTCCTTGCGTTTGTCCGCGAGAGTGTGGTGATTCGCGGATCCCGCCTGGCCCCTCGCCTGAACCCTGTCATTCTTGACGAGAGAGTGAGAGAACACATGTTATTGTTATTGTAAGGACTGTCACTCAATAGGCAGTCACGTTGCTCGCCATTTTCTGTAGGCGTTGTGCAGGTAGTCTATGTAATTACAGAGGCGAGACAGGCATACCATGTGGGCGGCGCAGACTACCTTCCTGACATCGGCAGTGATGGCGCGTCTAACATGACTGGTGACGTAATGTATTCATGTTAGTCTTCATTGTCGGTACCATACCCATATGCCATGACCTCAGGTAGTCTGCATACTGCAATGGACACTTGCACAGTCGGGAAAGAAAGAGGCTGGGGAGAAAACAAGATCCATACTTGGTGAGAGAGAGAGAGAAGTACTTTAAAGCTTTTTCTTCGTTCATGCCACTCGCACCAATACAGATCTGTTATACTTTGCATTCATTTATTCGGCAAAGGCACAGAATTTTCTGTCAACATAGTCCTTGACCATCAGTAGTACCATTTTCTCCAAGAAATAAATAAGTACAAAATGGATGTAAACAGCAGCTCATTGCAAATACATGACATGTTTTCATTAATTTTTTACCCTCAATGGCACCGCAGAATGATTACCTGGTAAGTTTCCTTTTAAAGTGGCAGCATAAAAACATGGAAAAATTGCATCAGTAGACAGACATTGGTTTCTTAAGAAATGCCATGAAAATTGTCAAATCTATTTTTTAAAAAGCTCTTTACGAAATTTCAACATCAGAGCTTAATCTAGGATTTTTCAAAAGGGGGGGCAGTCCCCCCCTCATATCAAAAAAAGGGGGGCACTCCCCCCCCCCCCCCCCCCCCCCCGCCACTTCTTCAGCCAATGGCCACCCCCCCCCCCCCCCCCCCCCCCCGGCCACTTCTCCAGCCAATCGTCTTGAAACCGGTGTTCCCTTGCACTGGCACTCTTTTCGGTCTGCTTCTCCGAGCTTTTGGATGTAGTCGCGGTTTCTTCATGATCTTCTCCACCCTCGCATGGCACAGAATCTTTTTTTTTTTCACTTTTCTTCCACGAATGTCGAAGTCAAATAGGGTGAGTGCACGCTTCATTTTGGAAGAATCCAATATGGCGTCTTAAACTCTCGCAACTTCTCGTCGGTGATCGAGAAGGAGGAGATGAACGCCGCCGATTGGTTGATTTACACTAACAGCCAATGAAATATCAAGAAATCGTTCGCTCCTGCTCAGTTCTAGTTTCAGTTTTTCAAGCAGACGAGAACGAGCGCCCGCAACGATCAGTGAACAGGGCGGGTAGTCCTGCAACTGTGCGGGAGTCTGCCCGTGTTAAGACTCGATAATTGCGGGAAGGAAAAGATTTTCGGGGGATTGTACAAATCCCGCGCTCTAGAGTAAGCTCTGAACATGTAGCAAAAATGGTGTCCGGTAAACCATTGGCTGCAGTGTTGACTTTTAAAATGGTATTTATCATTCACAATTTTCCTTTCAAAAATGTGTTGACCAAACTTTCAAAATGGTAATCATATATTTTCCTATCAAAATGTTGATCAAACATTTCAATTACCATCATTCTTATGTGTACTATCAAATGGAACCCAAGTTATGCCTTTTATTCTCTGCTATGAAGACAGGAAAAAAAAACCACCATGCCATGGCCCCATAGCACATAGAGACAGCAAACTGTCTCCTATATTAAATGGACAGTTGGTGACGCCACTCGAAAAGATAGAAATGTAACTGGTTTTCATGGATTACATTTTAAGACTGCTTATTCTGTATATACTTTTTCAACCCATGAGCAGAGCTTCAATGACTAACATTCCCCCCAGTAAATTCATTTAACAGGGTTCCCAGGGTCCTTACATTTTGAAACACCAAGTAAGGCCTTACAAGTGCTTATATTAGCATCAAGGTCCTTTACAAGTCCTTATGACAGCCAGAAAAAATCGTCAATGGCGAAATGCTGGTTGGAAAATCTCGGAAGCAAGCGGTACTTACTCTGAAATCTGCTTGCCATTGGGTTTTGACAAACGGCCCTAGCCTAGCAGACAACTTTTAGCTTGGAAGTTTTGGTTTTTCTCAAGGTCTCGTCCTAGTTTTGCATGGTCTCGTTTCGTGTGAAGACTCGATACTTGCATCCATCATTTTCCAGGCTTTGCTCAAGGCAATCGAAATGCCAGGAAAGTGCATTTCAGGATCATTGGGTAAAAAAAACGCAGTACAAGGTCTGGTTGCTGAAGGATCCCCAAAACAAACATTATGCTCGATGTTCTGTGTGCGAAAGATCACTGCATTTGGCGTTGATGGCACGTAGGGTTGTGCTAGACCATATTCATAATATGGGAGGTGTGGAGGGAGTTGTCATTGACAAAAAACTCCCTTGTCTCAGCATCGGGAGCCTAGGGAAGATATGACGGATACCTTGCTGGACAGAGGCAAGAGGAGGAGGCAGCTGTGGAAAAAGAAGAGAAAGAGGTTAGAAGAACTGGTTAACCCGAGGAAGAAACATAAATGCACCAGTGATGAGGCACGTCATCTACTTGAAGAGGCTGACCGTCTAAGCTTCCAGTCTCGGGAGCAGAGAAGTTTCAGTCTGAACGATTCAACACTTTGCGTTTGTTAGCTAAGGACAGAAAAAATGAAGTAGAGAGTTCAACAGGACATCACAAGGGTCTAAAAAGAATGGAAAAAATGCTGATTAAGACCAGTGTAGGTGTGTGTGTGCACATATATTCAGGATCTGAAAGTGCCTATGACCACTAATAACAGTTTTGCTTTTGTTTCTCATTCTCAGTGTCATTTTTTAAAAACTTATCTCTTCTGTTGTGAAAGATTGACGTTTAAGTATCGGCTATGACTGTCAGGTTAAAGTATCAGCTGGTTTTAGTTTTAGGTGTGAAAAGAGTGGATTGAAGTGGAAGACAAGAGACTCAAGACATTGTTCTTACTGAAGACCGAACAAGGGAACAGTTTTCAGTGTGATTTGATTCTGCAGTTCAGCAGCCAAGTTATATTGGGTGTACGCTGTGTTTGGTGCATTTCCATGAAGAGATATACAAGTACGTTTTGTAATATATATGCTGTCAACATGTTAATGTAGAGGTCCTTACTAATTTAGAAAATGGTCATAAGTCCTTACAAGGTCCTTACTTGGCATAAGCTGAAGTGCTTGGGAACCCTGTTTAAGCTGCTGTTCTTTTTCTTTTGCTTGTGAGAGATTGAGCTGACATTTGCGACCCAGCATATCATTCTGAAAAACTAAACAGATAAAGGATGGTTACAAGTTATAAAATGCAATACCCACGACACTCTGGCAGAAAGTACTAAATGTCCCAGGATAAAGGAACTAACAATGTCCCAGGATAAAGGAACCGACAAAGATAAAGGGACACAGAATTGTCCTGAGATAGAGGACAGACATTGCCCGGAGATAGAGAACTGACCGAGACATTGCCCCGAGATACAGAGACATTGCCCCCGAGATAGAGAACCGACGGAGACATTGCCCCGAGATAGAGAACCGACTGACATTGCCCCGAGATACAGAGAACCAACGGACATTGCCCTGAGATACAGACATTGCCCCGAGATAGAGAACCGACCGAGACATTGCCCCGAGATAGAGAACCGACTGAGACCTTGCCCTGATAGAGGAACTGACAGACATTGCCCCGAGATAAACCCACAGACACCCTAGAGATGAAGGACCTGACCCGTCCTCGATGAACTGTCCTCAGATGGACTAATCTACAGATAATTGTCCGACATGAAAATGAAAAAAACAGTTGTGTGCAAACGCAAGATAAATTCAATGTGCATTTACACAGATCTTCAAATTGCACATTGATGCCCAAATCAGCAAATCCTGAACTAAAAACTGGTCTTCAGAACAGATGCAGTGGCTAGTACAAAAAGACTATGCACTTAAAAAAGAGCATTTCAAACGAGTGCGCACTGTTTTACTATAATCATAGCCGACCTCGACACAGGTCTCTTTGTGAGTCAACTCGGCAGACAAGGCCTCAAAAGCACAAAGTGCAGCATTTTGACATATTTAGAGCAGTCTTCCAAATTTATGCGTAGTATTCAGTCGATATCAGACTCGATAATAGCTCCTTAAATTGCACTTTGGACGTGCAGGGTATGAGAAATTAAGATAACAGCAGTCTCGCTAGTTATCGCACAGCTTAGACTTTATCTACAAAAAAATCAACAGCCAACGACAAAAACAAATATTGTATGATAGGTATCCTCTCCCTGCCTTTTCTTACTCTTTGCTGAATACCTTTTTTCTGAATTTTTTTTTTAGTGTCTACATTTGAAGTTTTTTTCTCGCCAAAGTAATTCTTTCTTAAATTTTTTTTTTTAACCGTAGCACTGTCACAAAATTATGCATTGCTGACAAATCTGTGGTGGTATGGCAAAAGCGTAGCAGCAACCCATTTTTAAATTATTAGCACTAAATTTGCTTCTTTATTTCTGTGTCGATTATGATCACTCCTGTTCGTTTCTACAAGTCCATTTTTTCGTAGGTGGGTCTGCAACTTGCCACTATTGTGACAATTTCTTCCTGTGCGTGTTCTTGCAGTCCTGAGACGGCCATAAAAATGACAGTTGTTAAGGAAATTTGTCCAGGCCTGGGTTTAATTACTGAAAACAGGATGCCAAGTTCAGCTGTGCCACATACTTTCTTTCGCACAATACTATCTTTGCAAAGGACAATAGTTACGTATTCGATTATACTTCATACTGAACCCAATTTCCTCCTTTGCATAGAAAATGAACCTATATTTCAGTTAACCCATAAATATGGACCAACTGCGTAGATAAAATAAATTAGCTGCTTCTTGACCAATGCTTAATTTATATATATATATATGTACAATCACAGCATTTAAAATATTTCTTCTTAAACTAAACCGAAATCTAATTCAGAATAAAAAGGCAGACTTCTGCAAACCTAATAGACAACTAAACCAACTTCTACCAAAAGTCTGGGCACTGACAGTAAACGCTGAAGGAAGCACAAGTTTTCTTTCTTGAACTGAAACGACTGGTAAGTATGGCCCCCCTGTGAGCAATGCTTGGCCACTATTCCAGTTGTGGTCAGTCATCGATGTGTTGAAGTTGATGGACTTTGCAAGACAGATCTAACCAAATATGAGAAAGGACTACAGTGAAAAGGAAAATGGTTAGGATAAAAAGTCCAGTTCACCTAACTGATAAGTACATTACTGGTCATCTATACACTTCAGAATACAATGATAGCCAGGTCGCATTAAAGTATCGGAATCGTGGGATGGGGTGTAAACTCAGTTTCTGCCGTTTTCTTCCAAGGTTCATTACGATTTGCAATACAAGTCGACTCCATTCGCATACAACTTACAAAAACCTGTGGAAACATGAGAATTGTTCAAGCAGTGTCCTCCAACCATGTCAAACGCCAAGAGCAACGGTCACAATGGTAAAAAAAAAAAATCGGCGCTTCGTTTACAATGCCTTTGTGGTAATGGGATGGGTGCACCAACCATCTGAAGCCCTACTAACAATCATGAAATTCCTAAACATCACAAACTGTAATGACAGGATTGAAAATCATAAACTAAACACCGAAATTCCAATACAGAAACAGATTTCTGCTGTCTGAGACCATTTACTATTTAGCCTCTGGTCAAGCACAATACTGGACCAAACTGAGAAAATCAGACCTGCCTACCTCATGTTGTGCTCATCAGTAATAACCACAGAGATTTTCAGTAATTTTGCATTTCCTTCAGTAATTCCACGGACGCGTAATACACGGCGTTTTTGAACAAATAATGTGTACAAAACTCCAACTACATTTTTAACATTGAACAAATAATGTGTACAAAACTCCAACTACATTTTTAACATTTTAACAAAAAATATAAACAGTAAAAAAGGAACAAAAACAACAAAGCAGAATTAAAATACCTTGGGATGATGGCAGATGACGGACTCAGGACAGGAGTTTCAGGTCAATTCAAAGGTGATATACTTGACAGTTTGTAACTTACACAGCAGTCACCACAGATGACACCACTGATGAAGAACCTAATGTACAACCCCCCCCCCCCCCCCCCCAAAAAAAAAAAAAAAAAAAAAAAAATATGTGTGTGTGTGTGTGTGTCCCTGAGCTGTGCTGACAAGATAGTGGCGAAAATGAAAAGGACCTTTTCATTTTCGCCACTATCTTGTCAGCACAGCTCAGGGACAAGTTGTTTTCGCAGATCAGCTCACACAACAGTCTTTCTGCGTTGGTGATCTTCCGTGTGTGGGTCTGACGGCTGCTCTTGCTGGATTTCGTAAACAACGATGTGATCTTCTGACTGGAGGCACTCGCAGCTGTCTCTTTGTGCATTTTCCCCGAGATATGGCGCTTGCAGTCATTTGCTCCCCCATGTCCGATGGAGAAGTCTGAATTGCACACCGAGCAGAAATGAGTATACAAATCCAGGTCCATGACAAGGCCAAGTCCGCGTGTATTTACTTCGGAACACTTGCTTCTTCGCCTTCTTCCGTTGTGGCACAGTGGTTTTCGAACCCTCGTCATCGGTTTCATGCAAACGTTTAGAAGATTTCTCCGCCATTTTCACAATCGCCGGCAAAAAATCGGTTGAAACTTTGTCTTACAATGGCTGAACAAAAAGCTTCGAATGGCGCGCACAGATGTGATGGCGTGTCGTGTTGGCCCACAGCACCACATTGACCAATCGCAAGTTCCGAACTATCTGTGGTTTCGGCTTGAGTCAAGGGAAGTTACTCTGCGGTCTCGGAAAGGTCTAGCAGTCGACAATTTTTCGAGTCTGAAATTTGCGTAGTTTTTCAATTTTCTTTTCCGTAATTTCGCACGGAAAATCGTACCTCCGTAATGGGGGGTTAATTTCCGTAAAATTACGGACGATTACGGAAGGGTAGGCAGGTCTGGAAAATAAATGATTTTATATAGTGACTGCTTTACGAATACAACTACTGTGCCTTTTGTTGAAGTAATAAGGAAAAAGTAAACACTAAAATTTGAACATTTTTACAAATTTTGGTCAAAATAACTAAAACAAAAACACCAATGGATTTAACGAAGCAAAACAAAGTATGAACTTATGAATCTTGTCACCAAAGAAAGGAATGAAAACGTGTCTTGGCAATTTTGTCAATTACCTACAGCATCGTGATCATCCAAAGGCAAGATAGAAAGATGGTCCATGATAGTACAAGTAGGCATTTTGCCGACAGATACAACTGAATTAATTCAAGTTTTCATATTGTATGCATTTGAAATTAACATTGCTCCCGTTTCCATGTTTGCACATACCAGCTGCCATGATTCTTGAGCAACTATGATCAACCAACAGCAAATTTCTAAAACATTTGACACTTTTGTGCACCTTTTCCAGACTTTCACTGGTGTCAATACGTCTGCTGTGAAACTGAGCAAGTGTCTGTATTCAGAAAACTGAACATAATGTACAGTATAAACTGCACATGGAAGTTACATGAAAATGGTTTGAGGCTCATTTAGCTTTTCCATATCCCAACATTCATTACCATGTTCGAACATAACTGATGCAAGTGGCATATTTCCTTGTTTCCAAAACAAAAGTTTATGAAATAACAATGAGCTTACTGCTATTCAGGAATATGATTTCAGGAACTCTGATGCCTGCTTCTGCTGTGCACTAATAACTTTATACACCTAGATCCTGTAGGTCTTTGCTCTGCACATCGAATGCCAAGGGACTGCAGTCCTATGGGAATCATACACTTACCTCTTTTTTCCCCCCCTTTTAAAAAACAAAACATTTGGGCAGATGTTACGGCCAACAGTTTGCCCTGTCATGTAGGATTTAAAAAGACTAGAATATTTACTTGATCTGAAATGACTGACGGGAATCGAACCCACGACCACCCAGCCAGGAGTCCACGACACTAACCACTTCGCCATGGCAGCTGGTTCATTTAACTTTTGATGCTTACGTTCCGATTTTGTGACGCTTCGTGTTTGACCTTTGATATAACTTACAAGCAAATCAGTTTTGTTCAACAATAGTACATGCACAATATTATGCAAAAATTCCTTAAATGTAAAATGATGAAAACAAAATTTTCTGACACTAGGAAAAAAAAAATCAATATTCTGCTTTTTACCAGCGAATGTTTAAACAGTGTTCCACATCATATAAAAGAAAACATCAATCCAGTACAAAAAAAAATCTTCAGATTTCAGAAGTCTTTGGTACTAATTATTCCTTACAAATGAATCAATTACCTACAAACTTTAATCATCTTACAAATGAATGCTTTGTCAGAATCATGTAGATGCAATGATTGTTATCAATACCATTACTATTTCAACACAAGAAAACGATTCATTTATTGAACAATGATTCGTTAGCATTAGGTAACAAAAAAAAGGTTTTCATACCACTTCTTAATTAGTCGAGCGTTACACAGAAATTTCTAATCAAGATTAGCTCTAAACAAGGAAGAATTAATCTACTGTTGCCTTTTTTCCTGACAAAATTGAAGATCAATCTTAAGATTTGAAATCATCAAATAGCAATACCACACCCCCACACACAAAACCTAAAACATTTCCAGTTTTCATTGTGGAACACTGTTACTGGCAAACAGAACAAAAAATCTGGGGAAAAACACATCGTCACTCTCAAAAACCATCAGCATGAGATCAGGTTTGTAACAGGCCATTAACCCGACACAATCACAGCTAACATAGAAACCTGAGATTTGGAAAAAAAAAAAAAAAGCCATATGCACTACATGCAACCTCATATCCATTTCAGCCAAACTTAAAACTGAGCACGCACAAAAATCACATGTCATTGCATGCACCGGCAGCAATACACATTTACAGATCATAAATAACTGGGATGTAAAAGACAGCACCATTTGTAACTTGGTACTGCTGCCAAATGCAACAAAAAATTCTTCCATCCATGCAAACACATTCTGCCTGCAGCAACACCACATATTCACAACACTGCAATGAATGTACATCAAAATTTTGATAAACATGATAACATCACTGCAACTGTCCAAAAATCACAGCGATTGTGATCATGTCAGTTACGCAAGTCTGTCAGCCGCATGTCATTGCCATCACATACAAAACCATTTCTCATGTTAAATTGGGGGAAAAAAAAAGTGAACTCAAGCCTTCATCAACCAAAATGCAGTTCTGCCATTATCATTAAACAAGTTTTTCTGATCACTTATATCGACACCCCCTGCCCCCCATCCCCTTCCTGTCTTGCTGACAATACATGGAGACCACAAAAAAAGAAAAAAAAAAAAAAAAAAGGACAACTGCATACTGTAATCCCTGTATTAGGTTTTGAATCGCGCAATGAAGAAAAGCATTCCATGGAATCCTGTCCAGTCTGAAAGTCTCTCCAATATAATCAGATATGGTTCGTATCTTAAGGGAAAAAGTGCACACATACTCGTAACAACTGAGACAGTCCTGCTTGTCTTCTGAAATATTGCAAACTCTTACCACTGGCCACATAATTTCTTCTATTGCACACAAAAAAAAAACAGGCAGTGAGGGGGAGAAGGATAAGATGGGTAATTACAACAAAGAAGAAATGGATATCAATATGAAATGGAATAAAGTCAAGAAATTGTACAATAGACACAACAGATAATGTTGCGTATATTAAGTATATGGTAGTAGAAGGGAGGCCTATATATATACTATATAGCATTAAACCAAGGTCCCATATACGTTACATACACGCCCTGTTAAAAAAATAAAAATTACCAAGATTCGATCCATTCAATTTTCTATATGATCTGTTTTTCAACCAAAGCAATGCTCCATTAAACCTTGATCAAGATCACATTATCCATTATTGATACTTGGTAACACACAGAGTAAGGGCTGGCTGTGATTCTATTACACCGACAAAGTGCTAACTAAAAAACCAGGGTCTTAACAGTAATGAACATGGTAGTGCGAGCTGCCTATCATCTTTTGTCACTAGAGCCTGAAAGACGTTTATGTCACCACCTTGGATCAAGTCTATAACCTTGAAAATATCTTGACAGCCCCTGCGCTGTCACTAAAACCTTAAGGCAATCCATTCCAGTAGCACTGGATCAAATTCTGCAACCACACCGCACCTTGAACTTTGTCCACACAGACTCCTTTTGGTGTGCGCTGAATCCGGGTTGAAGAGATATTTGAAGTCTCAATATCAATGGAGACTGCATAATTAAAAAAGTTAACACAAGCTGAAATTTATTTTAAACAGAACACAGGCTCAAATAATAGAACAATAACAAACCACCCTTCCCACGCCCCATAAAAACACCCAAAAGATCTTTCCATAGAATAAATATAATAGTATGAACAATAGAAACAAAATAAGGAATAGCGATAAAAACTTTTAACAATTTTAAAAAAAAATCTGCTTTTCTTCTTGAACTGAGCAATAACAAAACTGGAGGCAATGGACTCTCCTGTAACAACCCCACTTCCTTAGCGCCCACCACTGACCCGTCAAAGAAGTGTGACATGTCCTCTGAATATGAAATGGAAATGAGAAGAAGACTTCGAACTGGGCCCAGTAGACATCTGGGAGCTACTGTTTCTACGTAATGTTGCCTCTCACCTGTGTCACTGTCATAACACTCTCTGAATCGCTATACGAGACAATCTGAGCGACCAGAACCCTGTGGGGAATGTATGGAGAAATTCACACTGCTTTATACTTTTAAATTATCACGTGAAAAATCCCCCCAAATTCAAACTTGACACAACAGTCTTTGCCCATGTCCTACGCTTTCTGCCTGCGGCACAAGCTGTTACATGACTGAAATGTCGGAGGTTATCTGAAGACGAATCATCAGATAAACACACTTAGGATAAAGTTCTAGTGAGTCTGAAACTCTCCGAAACAATGTTACACTGTTCATGATGTGTGAGTATCGGAGGTGCTTGACATGTTCACATCACACATCTGTTTGAGTGGTCCCTGCAATTCTCTTCCAAGTTTGACATGACGACCCAGGCAAAGGACGTTCAAGTCACTCTTGAAGTCGTAGTAGTATGAACCATCATGACAGGATACACTACAGTGGTCTGGTAATGACTTCTCATCTTTTACCATGTTTTGTTCTGGCAAGGTCTAGAGACTGGATGTAATGACTTCTCATCTTAGCATGTTTTTTCTAAGACAGGTCAGAGACTGGTAATGACTTATCTTCACCTTGTTTTGTTCTGGACCGGTCAGAGACTGGTCAGACTTCTCATCTCACCATGTTTTGTTCTGGACAGGTCAGAGACTGGTAATGACTTATCATTTAACCATTGTTTTGTTCTGACATGTCAAAGGCTGGTAATGACTTATCTCACCATGTATTTGTTCTGGACAGGTCAGACCAACAGGATTACCATTTGGGCATCAATGGACTGACACAGCTGGGAATGGCAAGAGCTGAGATATCACTGGTGTAGCTGTTTGGAGATGACCTGTATCCCTGAAAGGTTCTGGGCAGGGGGGTGGGGGTCTTGTTCTGCCTGTTGATCAGGACCCTTGGAACGGGCTGGTGGAGCGCTCTCCACATTAGCACCGTTTTCGGCAAGGAGAACACTTACCATAAGGGCTTCAGCTTCCGACGTCCTTCTGCAGCATTCTGACCAAAACAAACTGAAATCATGAAGCATCAATTTACGACAATCTTTGCAATGAACTAAAACCCTGACCTATGGTGTACAACAATGAAAACAACAAAACCTCCGAATTTTCATATTCTATCTACATGGAAATAAAATTGTGAAACAAAACAATCATCGATTAACAATAACAAGTTAGATACTACCAGACCTGGTTACGCCCTCAGAAATACTATTGTATGGTTTTTTTTTGGGTCAAAAATGTGTACAATTGTGTTAAACATGGGTAAGCTTTTGCAGCGCAAAGAAGCTGCATAGGAAACAAAACTAATGCATTCCAGACATTAGAAACACTGAAAATTTATTACTATAAAAGATTATTAACCTGAAATGCATATTGGCTTCTTTAAATTTAAAAATCAATCAATGATTGTCCAAACTAACAGTTCCTTGCCATAACTTCTGAAATGGCAAGAAGCCTTTGCTCCGGAGAATATAACAACATTAACGATGTGAATTTCTTTTATAACACTTTAAATACTCTCTCTTCACTTATTTACTGTACTGATGGACATAAACGGGAAAAAAATCTTGAAGTAATCTATTCTTTCATAATCCTACTATGGGCACATTTTTCACTGTTGATAAGCTAACCATCTTTCTGAAGAGCATAACAATATGAGGTGGAACATAAATTTCAGACCTTTGGTGATCCAGCTCCTTAACTTATCAGCTGAAAGGCCCATGAGCTGCATCTATTAAAAGAAACAGTCCAGCCGTCATCCGGATGAGAAGACTTTCAGACTTTCACTGGACATTGTGCTCCTTGGGGGAGGGGGGAGTGGAGTTTTAAATTTTTGTCCTCTCCGCGAGTAGTCTATGTTCCAGTCTCTCATCTGTCTTCTTCCACTCTTCTTATTAAACTACTATAAAAGACGTATCGCCCTTCTTTACCAGTAGATGAACTTGAAAATAGTATGATACGCTGGTTGTACTTCTGTATCATATTTCTTTTCTTTGGATCACAGCTTCTACCACTGAAATCGAATTTTCGTTGTCTGTTTTCATGCGCGCGAGTTGAAGCCGATGAGAAGCAATGTTGATGCAGTCATAGAGGCAGGAATACGCATGCGCCATCGCACTTTTCAAAGTTAGACCAACCCTTGGACTTCGGCCGATTACGTGATCAGACAGCGCATTATCAGTAAGCAACGTTCATCAAAATTTCGTACAAATTGGGGTTTTGAAAACGTACAAGACGAATAGCTGTATTAAATATCGTGAAAAATTTTTATACTACGCAAAAATCTAAAATGCACAGGTCTTGGTACTACTGTTATTTTTGCTAGCTGAAATGTATACAGTGGGAACCTACATTGGCTCTTTTTCTTTCAATAACCAGTAAAGCAGTTGGACACTCTGAATCCTTTCCTTGAACTATACAACTTTAGAAATGTTTAAAAAAATGCACTCTTGTATACGTTACAGGAATGTATGGAATTTTCCTCACATCATGCTCAGTCTGCCCATAGATTATTGGACAAAGAAAATACCATTCTCGTTGCCTGAAAATACTACTTCATCTTCCTAGCCTGATAGGTACCCGAGACTAAAGAAACAACCAACAAAACACCACAAAAAACCCCTTACTGGGTGCAATCCTATCACACATCCAAAGTGTATAATCACTCCATTGTATCTGGTTGACAATGGCATCCGTTGATATTAGCAAGCATTCTACATTATAATTCAAGCCTAATCAGGCAAGTATATCTCGCTTTTAATCATGAGCTCAAATAAGTAACCACCAAACAGTTTCAATCCCACATCAAAATCCATCTTCCCCAGAAATTGGATTTTGACCTGATTTGGCCAGTTTTCTTTTTCTCTTCATCTAGTATCCACACGATCGCAGTGGGTTTCCAGCCGTAGTAGACGTCCTACACCCAATCATGTAGCGTGTGCCACAGCCCTGCTGACCGAATGGAAATTCTTCCCGTGCAGTTTCAAGCCGTTTACAAACCTTTGGCATTTTCCTCCTCAGACCACTGCAACAGAGGGCTCACACACCCACTGGACCTTCTTTCTGAGAAAATTTCAGTGCCCCTCACAAATGTATCATGCTGGAGACGAAACACTCAAAGCAAAATAATAATCATTCCCCTGTCCAGCAGCTTTGGATATGCTCCCCTTGGGTCTAGGGGCCTGTTTGATGCCGGAGCCTTCACGGAAGAAGGGCTGACACTGAAACACCACAAAAGAATCAGTTTGAACAAGAAACACTTTCTCAACAAGTGTGTGTCTACTAACATCTTCACACAGAACCCAGCTTAAAAGGTGCCTGACAACATAAAGGTTTGTATTGGTAATGAGAATGTCCAGTAAAAATGTTTCAACATGTTACAGCAATTCTGCACCCAGTAACTGTGGGTTTTGGGAATTTTTTCACCAGAATGCTTTTCCACGCGTCATATAACATCTCATCCACCGTACCCCCCTAGGCCCCAAGAATAAGTGATGCTTCAACACCTCTTTTTTTTCTTTCAAAAAACAGTTGTTCAGATTAAGCTGCCCACTGTATTTGTTGAATGCTTTAACAAAGAAGGTATTGACTCATCAGGTGCAAATTGGTGGGAAAAAAATTGTTGAGCAGCAATTAAGACTCAAATGTTGGTAAACCAGCACCCACCTAAATGCAAGAAATCTTGAATGATACATGGTACTTAAGACAAGGTATGCCTGTTGCACATTAACAAACTGGTGAAATTACAACAAAAACGTGCGTGTCTGATGCAAAAATTTCAATCCTGATGCCTGGAAATTAGCGAGTCCACTAAACATACCAAAATTACCATGACAAATGATTTTCTACTTTACGCAGAACAACTCCAAGGAGTGCGTCACATACATGCACTTTTGGTCCGATCCTGCACATGATCCAAGTCAATAAAAACATAACTTTTCCCGACATTTTACAACATTCTAAATCCAAGAACAACTTCTCTGCTTGGAGAACTCTTCGCTACTGAAACCAGCAAGACTCTTCATAACACAGACTAAACCTTGTCCTGTACATTGGGCCCAAAAGATCATACTTGATTTCGGCTAAAGGCAAAATACATAGGCAAAGCTTATGAAACTGTGGGGCTTATTTCCAGAATCCAAACTAACAGCTCAGCTGTGGCTGGACGGATGATAATTCTAGCGAATGGAAACTGAAGTCAAATGATCTATTGCAAAACCACAGGCTCTGACCCATAAAATGGCCGCTTTAACAATGGATGATTAATAGGGTGCTCATAGGTCTAAGGAGCAAACATACATAATTTTATCATTACATCATTCACCTGTACATCACCAGCTTTACCAGTGAATCTTGCCACACCACTGGCCTGACACATGAAATGGCTGCTTTACATGGATGTATGAATAGGGTGCCTCATAGTCTAAGGATGCAAACCTACATAATTATATCATTATACATCGCACCTTGAACTCACCAGGCTTCCAGATATAGCTAGGCAACATCCACTGACCTGACCATGAAATGGCCTTGCTTATACATCATGGTTCATGAATAGGGTGCTCATAGTCTAAGGACGGCACAACCTACATAATTTTATCGATGACAATCATTCACCTATGTAAGCGTCACCAGGCTTCCAGTGATCTATCAACACCACTGCTCTGACACATGGCAATGGCTGCTTACAAGGATGTATAATAGGTGCTCAGTCTAAGGAAGCAAACCTACTAATATTATTACATCAGTCACCTTGTCACTCACCTGGCTTCCAGTGAACTCAGAACACACTGGCTCTGACACATGAAATGGCTGCCTTACATGGATGTATGAATATGGTGCTCATAGCCAAGGATGGGCAAACCTACATAATTTTATTTATCATGACATCAATCACCTTGTACGTCACCAGCAACCATTGATCTTAGGCAACACCACTGACTCTGATACATGACAGGCTGCTTTATACACCAAAGATGTATGTAGAGGGTGCTCATAGTCTAAGGATGGCAAACCTACATAAATTTTAATCATGACCATCATTCACCTTGTACGTCACCCACTCCATGGCATCTATGTCAACACCACTGCTCTGACACATAAAGTGGCTGCTTTACATGGATGTATGAATAGGGTGCTATAGTCCTAAGGAATGGCACAACCCTACATAATTTTTATGACATCATTCCCTCTTGGTACGTCACCCAGGCTTCCCCAGTATCTAGGCAACAACCACTGGCTCTCCACATGAAATGGCTGCTATTAAACAATGGATGTATGAATAATAGGGTGCTCATAGGCCAGGAGGATGGCAAACCTACATAATTTTATCATGCCATCATTCACTTGTACGTCACCAGGCTTCCATTGAGCATTACAACATCAAGACGGAATTTGGGTCAAACATAAAATATTTCAACACGTGACAGAAACTACTCAAGTCAGTAGAAAAGTCTGATTGCTGCCGGTATGTAATAGGGGAGGACAGTCTACATGTTAAGCTTCACTGTTAAAATCCTGACAGCATTATTGCTCACGATCTAATCCATTAATTTCAGCACTTTACTAACAGTGAAAACATGAATCGGAATGACTTTAATAGTTTAGCCAATCTGGAGTGTTTTAGTGAACGTGTCATAAGCTCCTCGTTTTTCCTCATCTGTTTCCATTTCTGACTCATATCCTTTCTCTGTGTTAATGAATGTTTTAGCAAACCGAGCAGAAAGAGAGAAGTGTGTGGTGTGAGAGAATGGTTTTTCCAATGATCTCAGTAATGTGTTCAAGGCATTATAAAGTGAGCCTCTATCTCTCTACACACCCACATTTTTTTTTTTCTCAGCCCTGAAAATTTGGAAAAGGTTTTCCGCACCAAGAGGTCTGATCCCTCCTCATGATCTTCTTGGAAAAAATTATCACTTTTGTATAGTTTCTATATAATAATTTCAGTTTTTGCCAAGTATGGTCTGCTGCAGCCAACCTCGCCCCCAAATTAGGGCAGATATTAGTGTTATAATAAAACCAGAACAACAAATAAACTAACTTCAAAAGCAAATTATCTAATTGCACGGAACAACAACAGAAGTCTGGTCAACACCCAATTTCAAATCTGCCAGAAAGATATCTACTAAATAGTTCCAAAAATAAAAAAAATCCAGTCATCTCAGAACAAGGCTTTCGATGCAATTCGCTGTAAAATAAACACTTTGTGCCTTTGACTGCGCTCTTTGGTTTCCCAAAACTCAATGAAAAGATGTCATAAGCTGGATTAGAGGAAAGCGGCAAGTACGGATACAAAGTGAATACATCATCATTTCACATAACCATCCACACCTCAGCTCTGGGAAGGGTCGCCCCAACACAGGTTTGATGTGTCATCTGTTGACTCGGTCATCCTCAAGATCAACAAGTCAGGAATGACAGCCTGGTTGAGTGGGGACGGCCGACTAAAACTGCATTTTTCACTAACGCTGGCCTGTCGAACATGTGCAAGTGACGGGGCTGTACCTGGAAACATTGAACACTGAACCTGCAGAGCCAATGTTAACTGCTCCCTCTATGGGCCTACATTCAATCACACTTTGAATGGGAGAGGAGGTGAAAAAACAAATCATCCATTCATTGAATCTATATCTTGAAAATAAAAACTAAGCTCAATATCTTCGGCCCTCACACTCCCTGGTTATCGGACCATGTCCTGGCTTGGAAGAGCTAATTAAAACAATGACAACCAAAAAGCAAAAACAGAACCCCCTGTAAAACCGAGCCATTTGGACTATGGAGGGGAGCAGTGACAACCCCCCCCCCCCTCCCCCCCCCCCCCCCCCCTGCTCTTAGTATAACTATGTTGTCCATTTTGGAGGATAAATATCAAAGTTGTGAAAATGTCCATGCACTCAACACACAAATATATGCTGTGTGTGTGTGTGTTT
Source organism: Conus ventricosus (assembly GCA_018398815.1). Lineage (NCBI taxonomy): Eukaryota > Metazoa > Mollusca > Gastropoda > Neogastropoda > Conidae > Conus > Conus ventricosus. Next base: position 64,673,591 of record CM031606.1, on the reverse strand, counting down.
TTACCAGAGATCTGGAAATGCTGAAACAAAAAAAATTTCTAGGGGGGTCCCGTGGGCATGCTTCCCTGGGGGGGGGGGGTATATTTTGAAAATCTACACTAACAGTAAAATCCCTGTGAAAGTTGAGGCATTCTGGAGACAAATTTGAGAAGCAGTTTTCTCATTTTAACTGTGAATGTTACTGAAAGCAGTGAAGGTTCAGCTACATTTGATGTAAAATTGTCAGATGCTGTGCATAAAAGGAATCTGGCTGGGGGGGACAGTTTTTACAAAGAAACAGACCAATCATACCAGTGCGAACCCAAAGCCTGACAGTTTTTTGGTTTTCGCTCAGCAGACTTCCCATTTTCAGAAAATATAAAAATCACTGATCTTGTTAAAAATAGGTTTTATTTGAGGTTTAAAAAACACTTCTGAACATAAAAATCATGAAAGAAAAGGACAGCTGACAACTGTCTTTGGACAAATTAGACTGACATACGCCAACCCCCCAAGTTGCTAAAAATTCATGATATATTGAACTGAACTACCACCATTTCTTCCTTCCCAAATTCAAACACATGCTTGTATTTCTTTCATAAAATATTTAATAAACAACTGACAATGTATTTACGAATGATTAAAAGCACCACTTAGACAACGATTTGAAGAGAATAAAGATCTGGTTACATGAACAGATTTTCGCGCTTTCTGTTTTTTAACAGTACAAAAATTATTTTCCACACAAAGAAAATACAAACTGCAAAACCAGTACAAAACCAATGTAAATGTGCTTTTATAAATAAGTTTAGACTGGTTCTAAAACAAATATTTACAGAGAAAAAGGATCCACCAACAATAATTTCTATCATATGTTGGGTTTAATGTATACCAACCCCAAAAATCACAAGAATCGTCAATCCATGTGACAAGGCTGCAAAAGCACTTCTATCTCAAGTATGCACACATTGCTTAAAGATTTTTTTCTTTTTTTTTGGGGGGGAGGACAAATCAATACTTGAATAAATAAGACCAGGATAGGATAATGTTGCTTAAAGCCCAGCCGACCACAAAGGCCACATCAGGGCTGTCACCCGACGAAAAATCAACTGACCACATCATTTAAAAAAAAAAAAAAAAAAAAAAAAAAAAAAAAAACTTTCTCACATCTCAAAAAATACATCGTCTACAAAACGCACCCAGAAATTGCATTAGAAATCTTTTCGCCGAAAAATCTTAAATCATATGAAAGAATGTTAATCTCCTCTCAAAAACACACGGATCACCTCAGGCGACATCCCTGAACAGGATCTTCATGGACTCCAGCCTGTAAAATTTTTGTGGTCTCACATCGTGCAATCCCAACACCTAAAAGAACATCGTTCATGGTGATGGCAGCATGACAGTGAATGCACCACGGAGTTCTTCACTCTTTAAAAGGTAAGCATGGGTAGCAATCCGAATGGCGCGGGGTTCAGCCGGCACAGACCGTTTCCCTATTTACGACCTCCCGACGTGGATGGGAGGAAGTCTTAAGGTATTGGACGGCTCTGAAAGAGTTTTGTTACTTCGACTGTGTGTTCCAATCCTCCTCCAGAGGTCTCTCACATAATCGTAATTTTGGGTTTCACATCTTGAACAGGATATAAAATTTGGACAGTTTTTCTCTTGTGCGTCTTGGCTAAATTCGATCAACCATTTCGTTTCCCGCCGATGCCAACATGACCAGGAACCCACGCAAGAGTAAGAGTTGTAACCTCCCGGCTGTTCAAACTTGCCTAAAGAAGTTACAAAGAAATGCAAAAGTTCTGGAAAGCTGAAGGTTGCGCCAAGCTAAGGCTATCAAAACTACAGCGAATCCGGACAGAACCAGAAATCCCTCTTTGAAGAATGTAGATTATCTTCAAAGCCAGTAACCAGAGCATAAGTTAGCAGAAAGACAGAAGCATCGGGAATGGATATGGTTCCAACAGTATCTGAGAAGGAGCCCCCCCATGAGTAGGCTTCACAGGCCACTCCAATCCTCAGACTTGGAAACCGTCAGTGAAAACTTATTGATAGGATGGAAATTCGCACAGAGGACAGCATACAATGCCTTGCACGCCAGAAGCTGTAGACTCATTGCGAAAAGCTGCACGATCGAAACGAATCTCTGGTGTGAAAAAGGTCCACGGAGGTTGATCGCGGAAAACTTGGAAAAAAATCGGAAACTACCACCCAGGTTTAGACCTGCATTCCCGCACGTGAGTGGCCTATACGAAGACCAAGACGCGGAATACACTTAGGGTTGTTATTTCAAACTTACAGTTGGAACGAGGTCAAAGACACAGTCACGGTAGGATTCTGGGCGGTTCTGAGAACAGTCGGATATAATAATTTTAAAGACAGTTTCAGCCAGCGGTTGGAACCAACGAAGGTTCCGCCCGCCTCTGCGTACCAGGCTGTACACAGGGGTGGTGGCGGAACGCTCCAAGACAAGAGACAAGCCTTGATGGTGGATAGGGTCCAAAAGAGTTTGAGGTAAGAGGGTCTTGGCGGAGCCGGAGACCGCACAACCATAGTCCCCAGGTTTTTGGAACGGGACCAGGCGTCTGTAGAGGTGGCAGCAAATTTTCTATCACGCCCCAGTCGGTGTGCGCTACGACCCGCAGAATAATTCAGAGCTTATCTTCTGGCAAGACGTTTTTGAGGTTTGTTTGATGTGGGCCATACGAAAGTTAAGTTTCTGGAGTCAAAAATGACTCCCAGAAATTTGGCCTCGGTAACAGCTGGATGGGATATTTCACCCCTACTTGAAGTTCCGGATCTGGAAAAAAACTTGACGAAATTTAATGGAAGTGAATACACTGGTTTTTGTAGCAGAAAAGGTGAAGAACCGTTTTCATCCGCCCACCGATGGATTTTATCTTACGCAAACTGGAGCTGGCGCCTGTGACAACTTCGGGTTACAGGCTCTCCAGTTTGCGTAGACATGCAATATCATCCACAAACAATTGAGCAGTCTGAACCCTGCTGAACTGATTGGAACAATGTTTTGATCCTTAATACAAAGAGGGCAGGAGGATAGTTATGGCTCCCCTGTGGAACAACCCAACTCCTGCTCGTGGACAATCAGAGAGAGTGGTTGCCAACCCGGACCAGAAACTGTCGTTCGGGCCATAAAATTTTTGATAAAAAGCGGAAGAATGACCCTCAAAACCGTATCGTGGAGATCATGATGTTCCCCGACTTCCCAGGTGTAACGTAGGCCCATCTCCACGTCAAAGAACTTTGCCACTGGTGATCCCTGCTGTTTAAAAAAAGCGTTCCAGTGTAGATTCCAGAACGAATCAAATTGGTCTAACTGTACTACGATGTTTGCGGAAACCACACGTTCATTTCCCCTTCGGCCAAAAGGCATCGGTTTTTCCCGAGTTATCCTCCACAAGACCTAGCATGGACCATTTTGTCCATCAATTTCCAGACACAGCTGGTCTAAGCTATGGGACGGTAGTTTAGATGGATTAGAAAGAACTTTTCCAGGTTTGAGGATGGGAATAATGAGGGCTTTTTCCGCCAAGTATGGTGGAAAGCAACCTGAGTTCCTACACGTGGTTGTATACCTGTAACCGGATGTTCAGACCTTCTTGCGGAAGAAGTGTTTCAATAGTTGATAATGAATGGGTCATCTATACCTGGAGATGAATCGCTGCAAGAGAGGCACGGCAGATTTCCGCTCGTTAATGTGAAAGGAAGATTGTAGTCTTCCATGTTGGGTCGGATGAAAAGTTGCAGGGTGAATTTTTTCTTTTAGGGCTTTGTTTTGACAAAAGTGGCTGATATTATTAGAAGAGGAGGAATTCTTTTCAATGGTTAAGCAAGCAGATTACAACTGCTTTCTTCCTTGTTATTTGAAAAGATAAAGAAAATGTTGCTTATAGCCCACCCTACCGCAGAGGGCAACATGCAGGGCTGTCGCACCACGTTAAATCAACTCACCAGTCCATATAAAAAAAAAAAAAAAAAAAAAAAAAAAAAAAAAAAAAAAAAAAAAACAAACTTATCACACATCTCATTAAATGACATCCCGTCTAACCGAACGAACCAGAAACCTTTTGTTAAAAATTCCTTCTCCGTAAAATCTCAATCAGATGAAAAATGACAATTTCTCTCAAAAACCCAGATCACGTCAGGAGGCGGGACATCCCTGAACAGGCGCTTCATGTACTCCGCTTTAAAATGTTTGGTGTCTCACATCATGCCAGTCCCAACACTCTCAAAGAACATGTTTTCATTGTGGAGTGTTGCATGACATGATTGCACCCGGAGCTTCTCTTCCATCTTTAGAAGGATAAGAATGGTAAAATACGAGATGGCCGGTGTGCAGGGCCGGCACAGAACCGTTTTCCTCTTTACGACCCACCACGCCACATAATGTAATGGGAGGAAGTCACTTAAGGTTTGGAACGGATCGGAAAGAGTTTTGTTATTTCTCTGTGTGTTCCAAGTCCTTCCTCCTGCCAGGGACCTCCTCACATAATTCGTTAATTTTGGGTTCAACAACTGAGCAGGGGATATAAGTGTTGGACAGTTTCTCTCTGTGGCGTTCTTGGCTAAAACGATCAACCATTTCGTTCCCGCCGATGCCAACAAGGCCATGAACCCAGCAAAGTATTGTTGTAAAACCCGTCCGCCTTCAACAACTGCTAAAAAGTTCAAAAAAAAGTAAAAGTTCTGGTTTGCTGAAGGTTGCGGCCATCTCTGGGCCTCCAAAACTGACAGCGAATCCGACAGAACAAGAAATCTCTCCTCGAAGAAATGGAGATTACTTCAAAGCCAGTACTAGAGCAGTAAGTTAGCAGAATAGACCAGACCATCGGAATGTATATGTTCCAACAATTATCTTAGAAGGGAGCCCCAGGGCAGTAAGGCCTGCACAGGCCACTCCATCCCACAGACCTTGGAACCGTCAGTGAAAACTTTTTGATAGGATGGGAATTTGGAACAGAGCTCGGCAATACAAAGAGCAGCCTAGTACGCCAGAGAGCTGGGTAGACTCCTTACGGAAAGCAGCAAGATCGAAACGAATCTCTGGTGTGAAAAAAGGTCCAGGGAGGTTATATGCCCGAAAGCCTTGGAAAAAATCGGAAAACTACCCCCAGTCTATACCTGCATTCCGCACGGTGATGCTGCATACGAAGTCCAAAACGCGGAATACCTTTGTTTTTCGGTTTATTTTTCAAACTTACTTTGAACGGAGGGGTCAAAAACACAGTCATAGGCAGGATGTCAGTGGTTCTGAGAACAGTCGGAAATAATAATTCAAAGACATGTTTCAGCCTGCGAATGGGGACCATGAAGGTTTCAACCTGCCTCTGCGTGACAGGCTGTTACACAGGGGAGGATGCGGAACCTCCCAAGACAGAGACGAAGCCCTTGTGTGGATCGGGTCCAAGAGTTTGAGGTAAGATGTATGCTTGCGGAGCCATACACAGACTCCAACCGTAGTCCAGTTTTAGAACGGACCAGGCTCTGTAAGGTGCAACAAAGTTTTCGTTTTATCAGCGCCCCGTCCGTTGAGTGCTACTACCCCAGAATATTCAATGCTTTTGGTCAAAGCAGTTTTTGACAGGGGGAGGTTTTTAATATGGCTGACAAGTTAAGTTTTTGGTCAAATGGCCCTCCCAGAAATTTGGCCTCTTTAAAACGGCTGGAATGGAGATTCCTACTTGAAGGTCCGGATCTGGAAAAAACTGACGGGAAAATAATGGAAGTGAAAACACTGGTTTTTGTAGCAGAAAAGTGAAAACCGTTTCATCCGCCCACCGATGGATTATATCTACCAAAGCTGGAGCTGCGGCTGGACACTCGGGTTACAGGCATTTCCAGTTGCGTAGAACCGGCAAAATCATCCACAAACAATGAGCAGTCTGAACCCTGCTGAACTGATTGTTCACAATGTTGTTGATCTTAATACTAAGAGGGCAGGAGATAAATGCTCCCCTGGGAACAACCCAACTCCTTCTCGTGGACATCAGAGAGAGTTGGGTGCCAACCCGGCCCTGAAACTGTCGTTCTGCCAAAAATTTTTGACTAAAAAGCGGAAGATGACCTCGAAAACCCAGACCGTGGAGATCATGAAGTTATCCCCGACATGTCCAGTGGTATCGTAGCCTTCTCCAAGTCCAAAGAAAATTGCCACTGCATGCCGTCTGTTTAAGAAAAGCGTTTTCTAAGTTTAATTCCAGACAGAATCTAATAAGTCAACTGTAACTACGATGTTTGCGGAAACCACACTGTTTCTTTCCGCCAAAAGGCCATCGTTTTTTTTCGAGTTTCCCACAAGAGCCTAGCATTGACCATTTTTTCCAATCATTACAGACTCAGCTGGTAACTATGGGACGGTAGTTTAGATGGATTAGAAAGATCTTTTTCCAGGTTTGGGGATGGGAATAAAGAGGGCTGTCCGCCAAGAGGTGGAAAGGCAACCTGTAGTCCACACGTGGTTGTATACCTGTAAACAGGATGTTCCAACCTTCTTGGCGGAAGATGTTTTTTCAATAGTTGATAATGGTAAGGCCATCTATTACCTGGAGAAGAATCGCTGCAAAGAGAGTAAGGCAGATTTCAGCTCGGTTGAATGTAAAAGGGAAATTGTAAGCCCTGTCATGTTGTCGGATGAAAAGTTGCAGGGAGATTTTTCTTTTAGGCTTTGAGGTTTGCCAAAAGTGACCGATTTAGTAGAGAGGAGGAATTCTTTCAATGGTTGAAGCAAGCAGCTTAGCGAACGGCTTTCTTTTCTGAAATTAGAAGATCCGACAACTTGAGATGTTCACAGTGGGACAGGTGTTCTTCCCCCTGTTGATTTTTCCTTAATGATGTTCCAGCACTTTTTTCTTAGAAGTTTAGTTTGGATGTCAGCCTGGAGCAGAAGCGTCCAGACCGACGTTTACTGATGTTTAAAAGTGGTCTCGATTTAGCAACGGAGTTTCTGATGGGCTCGAGCGTTGGGACGCCTAGGTCGTTGGTATAAAACCTGGACCGCTGAGCCCGTTTTCTAACTTTGGAAATTTGTTGCATTCTGAATCGAACCAGGTGTTTTGGGCATTTGAAGTTATCGGAAGACCCTGGAATAGACATGCTTTAAGGCACATTTTGAACATAGTGTTTAGTGAGAGAATTGCTGGGTCTGGACTCTGAAAAAAAATCAGTGTCCTAGAATTCATTTGAAAATAGTGCTGGCAAATAGATCCCAGTTTTGCTTTTTTTATAATTGAGATGTTGAGAGACCCAAGAACGTGTTCAGTTAATACAGGTGTAGAAGGACAGGTAAATGGTCACATCCGTGCAGATCGTCATGGACAAGACACTCCTATTCCAGGACCAGCAGGGGTCAACCACAGGGGGAGGGCGATAACTCTAAACACCGAAAGTGAACAGTGGGAAGAAATGAGGGTAAGTTGCAGATCCGTCGTTCAGACAACACAAATTCCAAAATCCGAAATGACATCCTCAATCGCAGAACCTCTGGATGACGAACCGGACTACCCCCCAAAGAGGTTTGTGACCGTTAAAGTCACCCAACAGCAAAAAAGGTCGAGGACGTTTCCCCTAACAGACTGACAAGGTCCCGGACGAGACAAAACCGGAACAGATGGAGGTAGATAAAGAGAACAGATTGTGACAGTCTTGTGGAGAGTGGACACTCGCAGCTACAGCCTGAAGGGAGGTAGACAAGAGCGACAGGACTAAACTACAAAGTTTTGTGAAGGAGAAGGTGCAACACCGCGCCGACAGTCCAACGGGGGATGGTTGTGCAGGTTTTGAAAGAATCTTAAAAGCCAGAAAGAGAATGGTCTTCTGGCTTTTGACTTTGGGTTTCTTGGAAGAGCCAACGACAGAAGGTTTCGATAGATTGGACCCACAGAAGCTGCAGCTCCTCGAAGTTAGAATTAGACCACGGATATTCCATTGGAATATTGTAATTACTATCCATGGTGTAGAGGCGAAAAGGAGAGAGATCGAGGTCATCTCCTCCTCAACATCGGCCTGCTGAAAGCTGTAAATTTATTGTTGGCTTAATTTCACGGGACTATCTGCAGACCTGCTGGCAGGAACTTTGCCAACAGTGAAGTCGGTCTGGGGTTATTGGGAGAACGGTGAGGTGTACTTCCTTATACGCCACCCATCTCCACACTGGTTGAACTCCCGTGCCCGCACGGGCACTGGAACAGGAGGAGTTCCGGGTCGGGGTGCTGGAGTTTTAATCTGCCCACATGCAGATGTTGTAGACTGCTGGCAGTCTGAGTGGCGGATGTTGGGCCTCGCACCCGGGGCACTCACTTTGGTTTGAGAGGTGGTGGACCTGCTTCCACCAGAGCTGCAGTTTTTCCCTTGCCATGTCTTCGAAAATGTAAAGTTAGCCAGTCAGACAGCAGACTGACCGAGTTGGAACAGTTGGAACATTGTCTTTACGGCCGAAAGACATACGAAGAAGTCTGTCGGCGACTGACTGCCCACACCTGCTTGCGGGCCTCAAAAAAGGATATTTTCTTTTCCATTTTTTGGGATTCTTTGAATAGCGGATTCCTGAAATCCAAAGAGGGCAGTTTCGTGAAGAGGAGGGATGGTTGCCAACCCGGGCAGTTTAGCACAATGTGCCGGATCTTGAACACGGCCCCTCATGGGTTGCCTTGCAGCAAACACCGGCATATACCCTTGCCGCCCTGAACAGCGGTCCCTGACATGGCCGAAACTTCCTGGCACCTGAAAGCCCACCTCAATGGGGACGGAACATATTAACTGACCGAACATTCAAGATAACCAACTTTGAATGACCTGGAGGCAGCACAGGGTTGCAGAAAGGTCAAAAGAGGTGTTGGTGGCCACTCTCTCTGGACCTTTCTTACTGATCACCCTGCGCAACTGCCGTCACAATCCCTGGGATGCCAGCTCCGTCATAATTTCCTGCCTACTGATACACCAGATAAATCCCTGCAGCGAATCACCGCCTTTTATGAGTTCAACTGTTATTGTGGGAGTTACCCTGATCTCCCTGTCCACAAGTTTCTTTTGCTTCAGCAGTCTGGTTCAGATTGTTTTGGTGATTTAACACTGAATAAGAAATGAACCATTCCTCCACCCTTGATGGACCGGAGGGTCCACCTAGCTAAAGCTTGAAAGCCCTTCTGTAGGTGGGCGAAAGGGCTCAGATCTGAAAGGGGTCTTTGCCTGCTCGTGTACCCTTCCATCACGAGCCAAGAAGCCCATAATCCTGTCCTCTGTCTCCCTCCTTATCAGAATCAACTATCTGAATCAAAATTCCTGGAAATAGGGATGCAAGCCCTTCCTCTTTTTGGGGGGATTTGTTTATTGAAAAAGCCATGATGTATTTTAATTTTATATTTCATTTTTCTCCCTTACCCCACCCACCTTGGAGTCCAACTAAGGGGCCAGGGGCCAAGAAACCAATGTCTTGACCCCTTCCATGGCTTCGGGAGAGCTATATACGACAAACAGAAACTTCCAACCCTATCCCCCCTGAACAGCTCAACTCCCGGGACCAGAGAGCTGAGCACTGGCAGGGGTTAACTTGGCCAGTAGGGAAACTGTCCGTCTGGACCCAGCCGCCCAAGAAGGAGCCGATTAGTACAACCCGGGCCAGAGTGTACTCCCTTCTAGGAGAGTCCGAGCCAAAGTATGTGTTGGAGAGCGCTGGCCCTTCTCAATCACCAGGATCTCATTCCCTCCGACACAGGGTCGCCACCGCAACGGCCAAACGCGGGCGGATCTTACGGAGACCCACAGAGAGAAAAGGAGTGTGGAAAAGAAGACTTGAAGGGGAGACGAAATAGAAAAGGGCCAAAGTATAGAGGGAGGCAGAAAACAAGAAAAGTATAAAAGAGGGTTACTCTTAGTCCAGGATCCGCACCCTTAGCCTATCAGACATGGGAAGCCCTACCGGGGCATCAAAACTCCCTTAACCACGTTACCATAGGCCAAACGAGCATCTGCCCCTCTCAGGCCTAGAAGCAGTGTGAAAAAAACAGCCTATCGCCAAGTATGATGCCCCCGCCATCAAAGCCTAAAGTATCACGGACCACTGGCAAACCCTCCGACCACGACAAGGTCGCACCCCCCGGAGGGTTCTCTGTATAATAAAGAATCCGAAAACTTGAGATGGTTCAACAGTGGACAGGTTGTTCTTTCCCTTTGATTTTCTAATGATTTGTCCACACACATTTTTCTTGGAAGATTTTGATTTCAGCCTGGAGCAGAAGCTCTGCAGGACCGACGTTTACTGATTGTACAAAGTGGTGTCTAGATTTAGCACGGAGTTTTTGATGGCTCTGGAGCGTATGGGACCTCCGGGCGAAGGTCGTAGGTACACACCTGACGCTGATCCCGTTTTCTAACTTGTGGAAATTTGTTGGCAGTCTGTAATCAAACCAGGTGTTTTTTGCATTTGAAGTTTATCGGAAGACACTGGAATGACAAGCTTTTAGGCACACTTGATCACAGTTTTAGTCGTGATTCAAGCAGGGTCCCGGACTCTGAAGAAAGTCAGTGTCCTGGAATTCGTTAGAAATAGTGGTGTGCAACTAGATCCCAGTTTTGCTTTCTTGTAATTTAGATGTTGATAGAACAGAGCCATGTTCAGGTTATGACGGGTTTTGTAGTAAGACAGGGAATGGTCACGTCCGGGCAGATCGTCATGGACACAACACTCCATATGCCCAGGACCAGCGAGGGTCACAAACCGACAAATATAAAACCGAAATGAACCTGTGAAGAATGGGGAGGCAAGTTGCAGATCCGTCGTTTTCAGGACAAACCAAATCCCAAATCCGAAAGGACATCCTCAAGCAGCAGACCTCTGATACGACACCGTACTACCCCAAAGCAGGGTGTTGTGACCGGTAAGTCACCCCACAGCAAAAAAGGCGGGAAGTTCCCCTAACAGACTGAACCAAGGTCCATGACGACAAACCGGGGACAGATGGAGGTAGATAAAGAGAAACATATTGTGACAGTCTTGGTGAGAGTGACTACTCTCGCAGCTACAGCCTGAAGGGAGGTAGACAGAGCGACAGACTATACAACAAAGTTTTTGTGAAGGAGAAGGGCAACACCGCCCGGACAGTCCCTAACTGGATGGTTGTGCAGTTTTGAAAGAATAATAAAGCCAGAAAGAGTAAAGGACGTCTGGCTTTGAATTTGGGTATTTCTTGAAGAGCCACAACAGAAAGTTTCATAGATTACACAGCAGCTGCAGCACCTCGAAGTTAGAATATTAGACCACGGATCTTCCCAATGAATATTGTTATTTCCATGGTGCAGAGGGCGAAAAGGAGAGAGATCAGGTCATCTCCTCCTCAACATCTGCTGCTAAAGGCTGTAAATTTGTAGCTTAATTTCACTGGACTATCTCAGCCCTGCTGGCAGACTTGCCAACAGGTGAAGTAGGTCTGGGTTTGGGGAGGAACGGTGGAGTTCTTCTTCTTCCTTATCGTCCACCACCATCCCACACTGGTTGAACTCCCTTGCCCCACGGGCACTGGACAGAGGAGTTCGAGGTCGGGGTGCTGTGTTTTAAACTGCCCAGCAGCAGATGGTTGTTAGACTGCTGGGCCGTCTGAGGGGTGGCGGATTTTTGGCCCCACCAGGGTCACTCACTTTGGGTTGAGAGGTGGGTGGACCTGCTTACACCAGAGATTGACAGTTTTTCCTTGCAATGTCTTCGAAAATGAAAGTTTATCAGTCTGACAGCAGACTGATCTGAGTGGAAACAGGAATTTTCCTACAGCCGAAGCATAGAAGAGGCTGTCGGCGTCTGACTCCCACGAACCGCTTGCGGCCCTCAAAAAAGGAAATTTTCTTTTCAGTTTTGATTCTTGAATAGCGGATATCCTGCATTCCAAAGATGGCAGTTTCGTGAAGAGGAGGGATGGTTTGCACCGCTGTTAGCACAATGTGCCGGATCTTGACACGGCCATCTTGGGTTCCTGCATCAAACTCCGCTTACCTCTTTGCCCTGACAGAGCGGTCCCTGAACATGGCCAAACTTCTGGCACCTGCAGCACCTCAACGGGGACGAACATATACCGGAACAGAACATTCAAGTAACCAACTTTGATGACCAGGCAGCACAGGGTTGCAGAAGGTCAAGAACGAAGGGTGTTGGTGGCCACTCTCTCTGAACCTTTCTTTACTGGTCACCCTGGCGCCCCTCCGTCACAACCCTGGGATGCCAGCCTCCGTCTTAATTTTCTGCCTCTGATACACCAATAAATCCCTGCAGCGAATCACTACGCCTTGTGATGAGTTCAACTGTTTTGTGGGGAGTTACCACCGATCTCCCTGTCCTACCCAAGTTTTCTTGCCTTCAGCAGCTGTTTCAGATTGTTTCTTTGGTGATTTACACTGAAGTAAGAAAATGAACCTTCCTCAACCTCTGAAGGACCGAGGGTCACCTGCTAAAGGCTTGAAGCACTTCTGTAGGCGAAAGGGCTCAGAGCTGGGAAAGGGTCTTTACCTGCTCCGTCCCTTCCTTCTCGAGCCAGGAAGCCCAGAATCCCTGTCCTCTGTCGGTACCTCGCATATCAGAAACACTATCTGATTTCAAAATTCCCCGAAATAGGGGGATGCAGCCGTCCTCTTTTTGGGGGGATTGTGTTTTGAAAAAGCCATGATGTAGTTTATTTTATTTCATCTCTCCCTTACCCCACCCACTCCTTGGAGTCCAACTAAAGGGCCAGGCAAGAAACCACTGTCTGACCCCTTCCCCCAGGCTTCGGGAGAGATATAACGTCAAACATAAATCACTAAAACTACCTACCCTATTCCCCCCTGATCATGCCGCAACTCAAAACTCCCGGGGACAGAGAGCTGAGGCACTGCAGGGTTAACTTGGCCAGTAGGGAAACTGTCCGTCTTGACTCCAACCCCAAGAAGGGGAGCCGATAGTACCAACCCGGGCCAAAGTGTACTCCCTGTCTAGGAGAAGGTCTAGCCAAAGTGAATGTGTTGAGAGCGCTGGCCCTCTCAATCACCAGGATCTTCATTCCCCTCCGCACAGGTCGCACCGCACGGCAAACGCGGCGGATCTTAAGGAGACCACAGAGAGAAAAGGAGTGTGGAAAAGAAGACTTGAAGGGGAGACGAAGATAGAAAGGGCCAAATAAGGGAGGCAGAAAACAGAAAAGCGAAAGGTGGGTAGACGCGTTAGTGTGGGGGGGGTGGGGTGGGGGGGGGGGGGGGCAGGATCCTCACCCTTACCTATCTAGAAACATTGGAAACCTAACCAGGGGCCATCAACTCCTTACCACGTTAGCGCTTAGGCAAACAGCATCTCGGCACGCTCTCAGCCTAGAAGCAGTGTGAAAAAACAGCCTATTCGCCAAGTATGATGCCCCGCCAGAAAGCCTAAGGGATCACGTGGACCAACGCAAACCCTCCGACCACGACAAGTCAGCAAACCCCCCTGAGGGGAATAAATAGACAAGAGAATAAGGAAATACCATAAAGCACTTTCAAATGTTGCAAAAGTTAAAAAAACTGAAAAAACGAATTTGAAAGGCCAAATTCTTCCACTTTGATTTCAATCGCTACTGAAGTAGGGAAAAAATAATCAGTTTGACAACATTCACATTAAAAATACTTCACAAAACTAAGAAGAGCACTACATAGAAATACTGACTCAGAGCTAGTTTCCCAAATTAAAAGATATATTTTTAAATGAATGCAATTGGCGGCAACAAACACCCCAACCGTTCAAACATTAAAAAAGCAACTGTTAAAAACACAAAAATCAAATGTTTAAGACACTGACAGTCCTATACTTCCTCCATGCCCTACCCCAAGCCCCGCCCCAAATACAAACTAAAAGAAATGATGTCCTCTGTTGTAATTGTTGGTGCAGCAACCACCGAAACACTGTCCCCAATGATGTCACAATAGAAATGTCATCAGTGGCTTGGGAACACAAAGAAATTCCCCACTGTGGTGACTGTGAAGAATTACAGCAAAACACACGGTCCTTCTTCAGGTCCATGTAATCTGGAACTGGAAAGACAAGGTCACGGCATGTCAAGGTTTTCCTTCCCAATAAGGAAATTGACAGTCCCACAAAATCACCAATTTTTGTGAATGCTGGCCTGTTCCTTTTCCCTGGGAAGTCTCCTCGTCAAGGGCCACCTCACAAGAGGCACAAAAGGGTTTGCCATCACAGAACTGGGGAGACACTTGGTCCTCTCTACATGAAGTCCACATGATCTGCACAGCGAAGTGCTCATTCTGATGTTGGGGAAGGAAGGAGCGATTCATTTCCCTCCTAGCCAGGGCGCTACCCAAGTTCGGATAATGAGACAGAATTTCTCTGCCGAGTACATTGGCAGCAGAATGGAGCTGCCAGGGTCCCATATCAATAGAATTAGCAGCACACTTCATTGTCTCCTGTTCATACGCTTGTTCTAGATCCCTGTGAGCAAAGTCACCAGTATAATGGTAGAACGATTTGGAGACTTCACCTTCCAGATGAGGGACTCCTCTCTGCAAGTATTCCGCTGACAAGTACTTGTCCTTATTTACAGCCATTTCACAGGTGATCCGAAGGCGTATTTCTGCGTGAAAGCCATCATGACCAAACACTGCTGTGCTCAGGGATCGAGGAAGGCAGTTGCCATCAGCCTCTGTAGAAACCGGAAAGTAATCCGTAGGCAGTGAACCCTCTGCAAACAGCTTCTTGGCACTGTGGTCAGTTAGTCCTTTAGACAGGACTGGTGCAGCTGTAGGCAATGGCAGTGGAAATGCTTCCAGTTCCTGAAGGGCGACACATGCAGCACTAACAAAATCAACAAAATTGCCACATTCTTTGGCAGCCATCAGTCTGTTTTGGGCACTGTTCAGCATTACCTCTCGTCTGTCTGCCTGGAGCAGGACTTGGCCTTGATTTGTGCTGTTCAGCTGATCGTTTTCTTCAACCTCTTCACTCTGCTGCTCACGGCCGCGCCAACCCACTCACAGCCACAGCATTTAGTTCATTCAACGCTTTCCCTTTTGACCCCAGCTAGGCCCGTAACGAGTCAGCCACCGCACTGTACCAGACGCGCGATCTTTCCTCAGCGAACACGCTTTGTGTTTGGACGCTTCGAGACTGGTGCAACATCATCAAGTTATATTTACTGTACAGTTGTTTTTAGACTATAATTTCTGTGTGTCAGCAATAGCTCAGTGAGTACTTGAGAATGTGACAAAAACTGGCATTTCGATCAGCTCTGTGAGTACCATAATTAAGCATGTGTTTAAAACTTTCTGACAGAACTTTGCGACCGGCAAAACCTATAGCCTGAGCGCGCGTGCGTCGTTGGCTGATGTGCTTGTAAGCCGAAGTAGGTCAAACCAAAGACTGTACGCCCTACAGGGCGAAC
>CM031606.1:64650705-64653205 GCA_018398815.1 Conus ventricosus | reverse complement strand
AATTGTAGTCTGTTTTGTTCAATAAACACTGATCTGGAATTCCTGCAAATGCAGAAGTCTTCTCATGTGTCACTGGTTGCATTTCAGAATCCAGGATGTCAGTGACTACTTCCTCATTTGCAGGTTCAGCTGTAGATTTAGAGAAGTCGGGGCTTCGACTGGATGTAATTCCCTCATCATTCAGTCCTACAACAGACGCTTCTTCAGATGGAACTCTGGGTGTAGTAAATTTCCCTCTTGCTTTCTCTTGCTTTTCCAGACATTCTTTCAATCTCTTCCCTGGTGATATTTTCGGTCCTTCTCTTTTACTCGTCTCTTCTTTTTGTGCTGACATGTTGGCTCTGGACTTGCTTTCAGTTGTCGTTGATGTTTTTTTAAATTCTGCCGGTGTCATGTCTCTTGGTTTTTTCTTTGGTGGTCCATCAGATGGAGGATCAGATTGACGCCTGGTCTGTCTGGAGGCTGACTGCTTCAGACGGTCAGCATAGCGCTTTTGGCGTGCCCTGAAATATAGTGAAAAAAATAACTGTAACGCCCAGGTCGAAGTATGTGTTTTTTAAAAAAAATAAGACTAATTCCTATTCTGAAAGTGCTCAACTTTCAACTTGATCAGAATCTAAATTATGCAACTCTTTGTGGCTGAATATTTAAATGCACTTTATGATATAAAAAATGCTAGCAGTTACATAGTCCTTGCACTGTGATTATCACTTATCTATGATATACCATTGCACACACAAAAACAAGCACACATGTGTGTACATTATGACACATGCTACAAAAACTTTTAAAGCACATACACAGAATGTGTTATAATAACATACCTGTGTGTGTCTACACAGAATGTGCTATAACTATCATTAGAGCAGCCAAGATGCTATTTCATTCATCAGTCCACACAACGATCAACAACTTCATTCCGATGCAGATACAATGAGCACAGTTTGAAAAATTCAAATGTTGACAGAGTAAAAAGTTTTACATATCATTTTAAAAAAGGCAGAAGTAGGGGCCAGGAGAGAAGAAAGAAAATAAAAAGCATTTCCATCCCACCATTGTACAAATATGTTGTTTTAGCCTGTGCTGAGTGAGGTATTGAAACAGGCCCCCAACTCCCACCCACCCCACCAGGAAAAAAAAAAGAGTGAGTGCTCCATGGATAATATATCATTTGCAAAGTGGGGATGTATTAATGTTATTACAGTTTGTACTTACCGTCCAAGTTCAAGAACTCGCTCTCTTTCCTGGATGGCTGTGCGTGTATGTGGCTGGCTTTCCCACAGATCTTTTTTCTTCTGCCTCTGCTGACGGTTTCTTTCTCTTTGCTGTTGAAGATATTCACTATATTTTCAGGATTTTCATCCTTCATGCGCTGCCCACTTCTTGCTGCCGCGGACCCATAGTGGAAGATTTCACTGTCAAAAACAATAAATGTTATTTTATTTTTCTAATACTAAATTATTATTGTAGATTCACATCATAAAAATTTCCCCTACTTTGTGAAATAAAAAAAAGACATTATTGCAGTAATGTCATACAGTACAGCTCGCTTACAAAAAAAAAAGAAAATCTGCAAAATCTACAACAAAGCAATGCAGAACATGATACACACACAAATTTTCTTTGCACAATGTAAAATAAAATTATTATTGTTATTTATATAAAAAAATAAAAAATTAATTAAAAAAAAAAACTGCATTGAAATTATTGCTGAGCACCTGCATTTGAAGCACCTTTCCACACTAAAATTTTTGGTAAAAATCACAATGATGGATGCAACCCTTTATTCGAACGGATTCGAACTGTCTTTCGGAAAATCACACACGCACCACACACACACACACAAGCACACACACACACACACACACACCACACACACACACAAGCAAGCGCGCGTGCACACACACACACACACACCCCACACACACAAGCAAGCGCGCGCACACACACACACACACACACACACATTTATTCGAACGGATTCGAACTGTCTTTCGGAAAATCACACACGCACAACACACACACACGCACACACACACACAAGCACACACACACACACACACACACACACACACAAGCAAGCGCGCGCACCACACACCACACACACACCACACACACACATGTATTCTACTTTTACTTTTAGCATCAGCTCAGACCGTAAGTGCGGCCGGCCGGCCAACACATGTGCATTGTCTCGTCATACCAACACTGAACATAGTAAGAAACTGGAAATGTGAATGGAAAAAATATATATATAACCCACTTAACCTATCGTAGCGTGATCCATGCTTCTCGGCAAGTACGTGATGAAGCAGAAATCGGGACGTTTCGCAGAGTCGTATTTCGCGCGACGAAAACGCAAGTGCAGACGACAAAAACAAGATAGTTTGTAAGACCTACGTCATCCATGTCTGGACCAATCAGCGGAATAAAGTGCAGACGACAAAAACAAGATGGCGGACCTACCGGATGTGTAGACTGCTGTGTGTTAGCTACATGT
>CM031606.1:64475955-64644796 GCA_018398815.1 Conus ventricosus | reverse complement strand
TAAAAACATTTAATATCTATAGGCCTAATTACTGTAACAAAACTGCCACAAGTGAACAAGTTTGCACTGTTCAGCATTACCTCTCGTCTGTCTGTCTGGGTATGTGACGATCATGACGATAGCAAAAGCAGTCTGTCATTGTTCATAACGATAGCAAATATTGTCGGTCTTGGTTCATCACGATAGCAAGTAAATTGCGGACTTTTAAAAAAAAAACATCGAAATTCGCATGATACGGTTTTTTCCGATAAGAAGATACCAAAAGGGTTTTCAGTCGAAGGCTTTCTGAGCGAAACATGTGGCGAAAAGAGCACTGATCGTAAAAATCAGTGAAATTTGCTCAGATCGAATATAATCGGTCACTGTTCAGTAGCGATAGCAAAAAAAGTCGGTCAGTGCTCATAACGATAGCAAAAATTGGTGAGCAAACACCAAATTTCCATCCACTGAGCCGAGTCCTTTGACACACATCGCTTTAAGGAAAATGGATGACGAAGACCGATCACTATTGAACACATTCAAAAGCAAAATCACAACGAAAAACACATTTAAAACGAGAGTTTTAAACGTATTAATCAGAAGTGGGGCCATTCATGCTATCGTCAGTGCGTGCTATCGTCATGGACAGACCGAATAAAAGATATAATTTCTCAAAATGTAATACTCACCATTCGAATTCCCTGCCTGAAACTGGGTCCATGGCCGACCATGTGCGCGTATGAATACATTACGACGGCCTTGTTTGCAAAACAAGTCAATAAATCGAGATTTTTGTGAAATTGCTATCGTTTTTTCCTACTGACAGACAAGCACACCAAGTTTATTAAACATCATTCTGAACCACAGTTTTAATTTTAATCTGTTAAAACAATTTGTATGGATAGATAAATACACGCTGCATTATTTTTCATCATTTGTAGGTCAGTACAAAGTAGTCCGTAAGCAAAACCGCCCTGGTTTGGTCAGTGAACATTGACAGAGATCGCTGACCGACTGTTTTGCGTTCTGTCCACAATTTGAACGCGTGACTTGAATCGTTCTCATTTTTTTCTGTTTGATCATTTGTTGTGTACAATATAATTGACTTGTCTACTTTTTTTCCGAGGTACGTTTTATACGTCCAATTTGAAAAGGATTTGTTGTGTTTGTTTTCGATCTGCAGTACCGAACATCGGGAAATGGCGTCGGTCAGGATTCTGATGATAGCAAGTAAACAATCGCTCACCATAAATGAACAAGACATAGAAATGCATCACATTTGTTTTTATTGTTTCTTTATTGTCATCTGATCAATCAAACACATTCCATGCTAAGATAAGATAAGATAATGTTGCTTATAGCCCAGCCGACCGCAGAGGGCCACATCAGGCTGTCACCACGTTAAAATCAACTCACCATCATTTAAAAAAAAAAAAAAAAAAAAAAAAAAAAAAAAAAAAAACTTTCACACATCTCGTTAAATGACATCGTCTACAAACGCACCAGAAACTTTGTTAAAAATCTTTCTGCCGTAAATCTTAAATCAGATGAAAAATGTTAATCTCTCTCAAAAACTCGAGGATCACGTCAGGCGGGACATGCTGAATCCCTTTTTTAGTCATTGACCATGAATTATCATTCAGTGATGGACACAGTGTAGACATGTTAGACTTTCAACACAGTAAAGGATAGTTAGGCTATGTCAATAGTCATACGGGGTGTGCGTATGTGCACCCATGTATTTGTTATTGTATATGCTCATGCATAAGCACATGAGTGTGTATTTCACGCCGTTTGTTTAAAATAACAGTATCCAGTGTGTTATATATACATACTGCAGGCTTCTGAAAACGCAAAAAATTGCGTACAGTACGCATTAAAACTCTACGGGACGCACTGGGTGTCCGTGTAAGGGGTCCCCAGGGACCCCTTCAAATTTTGGTGAAGTCAGACATAAGTGAGTAAAGACTGCCTTCAACATCGTAAGTTGGGTGTCGTAACATCGTAGGTCTGCTACACTTCCGACCGAACCTATCCCTTTTCAAGTTTGAACAGTAACAAAGTGAGTAAGGCAGCCTCCTAACAACATACGTCGGTCACTTTTGTCGTCTGCTGAGGCCACAGCATCGTTTTCAGTTAACCGAATTTTCCTACTTTGAGCCATGTGATGTCACGATGACGCTTTTCATTTTCCCGGCAGGAGAGAGGCATTTCCGCGAAAGCCTTTGTTTCCAACATGTCTCTCGAAGCGTGGTTAACGAAATCATCGTAGCAAAAGCGAAAAAGCGTAGCAGAGGAGCAAGATCGAGAACGGATACAATTTTTGATGTTTATTTTGTTGTTTTTATTGTGACGATGTGTCTGTGACAATTGCAGTGCGCGTGCAGGGATGCAATTTTTTAACGTATATTTTGTTGTTTTTATTATGGTGTAGGGACCCCTTAATGTTAGCCTGGGACCCCTTAAAAATCTGATGAAGGGGTCCCTGGGACCGGAAAGATTTTCACCCCAGCAGAAGCCCTGTACCGATACATACATGCATGCATGCATTTTGTGCTTGTCTGCATTTGTTCTCCGTGTGTTTCAAAATGTGTGCATGTGTAATCTGTGTACAAGAGACAATATATCACTGTGTCATGAAGAGGGGTGTGTGTGTGTGTGTGTGTTTGTGTGTGTGTGTGTGTGCGTGTGCGTGAGAGAGAGAGAGAGAGAGAAAATGCATGAAAATATGTGAAAAGAAGACCAATCTCTGTTAAATGATAATGTCTTAAAAAAGAAAAGAAAAAAGGTCTGCATTAAAAATTCGTTGTAAAGCCCTGTTGATCCATTTGTGACATCGCCAGTCTGTGCTCTGCATTCTGTAGCACTATCCACACTGCCAACTGCACTGGACAATGAATGTGTGTAGGAAACAACAGCTGCAACATAGCAAAAG
Organism: Conus ventricosus; assembly: GCA_018398815.1. NCBI lineage: Eukaryota > Metazoa > Mollusca > Gastropoda > Neogastropoda > Conidae > Conus > Conus ventricosus. The sequence goes on along the minus strand of CM031606.1, from coordinate 64,641,882 downwards.
GACCCTTCTCTTTTGTCCCTGCGAATCTTGGAGTCAACTCTTCTCACTTGTTTTGATTCCAAACTGACCAGAGCTGACCATTCACATCTGTAATGAATTGTGGTGGTGCAGACTGGGTTGTTTTGTGGACACCTGATGCTCCACAAGATCCAGTGACAAAGAGGACTAATTCCTACCTCAGAACTGTTACTATATGTGTGACAGCAAGGTGCATGAGCCTGAATGACGTGTTTTTTAAATATTTTCATGTGAACATATGGTAGGTACATCGACAATCTGGAGCCCTGAATAGTACTTTTACTACTTATTGGTAGTCATCAACACTTTCGTGTACCAAAAAAATAAGCAAATTATAGCTGTTTATCTGCCAATATGAGATTCTATTTCTGGATGCAAAAAAACTACAAATAACTAATACTTTACAAAAGAATTTCACACTAACACCACTGACAAAAAAGGAAGTAATTCATGAAACAGCTTATCATGGAGAAACACTCAACAGAGCCGCTTTGGTCAGAAATAAATAAGTGGCAGACTAAAGACCCTGAAAGGTGTTTGAATCTTTTACAAATGTCATGAATTATGCTTATGACAGAATACAACTAACCTGGTCGAATAGCCCATGTGAAGCAGTCAGCTCCACGGAAAAGCCATTGCCATCTGCTTGACAGAATTGCTGGTCACTGCAGGTCATGACTGCTTCTGTGGGCCAGGAGGTAATAGCAGTTCCATCAACATTGCTGGCCACATCATTTGACAAGTAGTCACTAAAAGTCGTGTTCACTTCATTTGACCAGGTAAAATCGCCATTTCTGTCTGCAATGCTGGCTGCTTGAAAGGACTGTTTGTCACTGCGAGTCATGAATCCTCCTGTAGGCAAAGATGTGACATCAATTCCATCAAAGCGGTTGGTTACTTGCTGGGACAACTGATCACTGGAAGTCATGTACTTCTCCTTCGGCAGGGCAGAAACACCATGTCCATTTTCAATGCTGGCTGGTAGATAGGATTGCTGGTCACTGCAGGTCAAGACTGCTTCTGTAGGCCAGAGGGCAACACCAGTTCCATCAATGCTTCTGGTTACTTGACTTGACAACCGGTCAATGGAAGTCATGTTTTACTTCTTTGGGCCAGGGGGGAACATCATTTCCATCTGCACTGCTGGTTACTGGACTGGACATCTGGTCACTGAAAATATTTGTTTCAGCAGGCCAGACGGAAATACCATTTCCATCAGCACAGGTGGTCGACTGACAAGACAGCTGACCGACAGCCATGTTCACTTGTTTCTCAAACTCTGGTATGAGCTCTGAATGATACAATGTCTGTGTCAGGCCAATGAAGCTGGAAGACATCATCAAGGCATTGGTATTGTCCAGTTGCTGTATCATCTGCTGTGTGAGTATGTCAGAATTCATCTCTTCAGCTTCAGTGTTATCATGCACGTCTTGAACTCTGTCACTACGCAAGTCCTTGCTGCCAATTTTGTTAGGCGTGTTTTCCATGCTGCTGTCATTATATGTTTCCAAGTTCTTGCAACTGCCATTATCACTATGCAAGTCCATCTTTCTGCAGTCACTATCACTGTTCAAGACCATCCTGCTGCATTCACTTACGTTTTGTGATTCCATCTTGACACTATCACTATGTAAACCCGCCTTATCACAAACACCATCATTGTGTAAATCCACTCTGCCACCATCATTATTAGTGTGCAAGTCCATCTTGCTGCTGTCACTGTGCAAGTCCATCTTGCTGCTGTCACTATGACTATGCACGTCCATCTTGCTGCTGTCACTATCACTATGCAGGTCCATCTTGCTGCTATCACTGTGTAGGTCCATCTTGCTGCTGTCACTATCACTATGCAGGTCCATCTTGCTGCTATCACTGTGCAAGTCCATCCTGCTGCTGTCACTATCACTATGCAGGTCCATCTTGCTAACACTGTGCAAGTCCATTTTTCCCAAGTGGCAATGCATGATCACCATACAATGTTAGCTAAGATCCAACAGCATGTTTTCAGCACAACTGTTACAGCTATGGAGATTTTCTTTGCTGGTGTTGTTCACATCAATGTCATTACTACTGTTGTTCACTACTGCTGCACTGATTGACTTGGAGGATCTTTCCATCACCTCTCCCATCAAGACAGATTCTCTTCCAATGACTTGGAGGATCTTCCATCACCTCTCCCATCAAGACAGATTCTCTTCAATCTTGACTTTGTAAAGCAGTGTATCACCAATGGGAGGATGAAAAAATGTCCTACAGCTGAAACACACAAAATAAGAAGCATAAGATTTCCACCTCTGCTCTATTTGGCACAATGTATTCATTTGTGGCCTGCATTTATCCTATGTTTAAGGCTTGTTTTTATAATGCACTGACACCAATTGTAGTAGCAATGACCTATTGCTTCTGCATTTTGTTGGCCATCGGGTGTGGGTTTTTCTTATTCAAGTGCACTAGCTTATCTTATTTTCACCAGTAATAGGTCAACTACATGTTGAATCATGCAAACACACTCACAGTAAAAACAATCAACCAACCATCGACAATGAAACACCAGTTAAAATAGTGTTAGCATGAGGGGGGAGGACTAAAGGAAAACCATTCGCGCATCAAACATAATTGAGCTAGATCCAGCTGACTGCTTATTTGGCTATTGTGAACCTACTTCTACACAATCATAAAAAGTCTCCTCAGCAAATTTCAGTTCCATTTCCATCTTCATGAAACTATACTGCCTAATAAAAAGCAAAAGCCATTTCCCCCCTATCTTTTATTCATGCAGCAAATGCAAGTACTGAGCTTAAAAGAGGGATGGCAACAATGACATCAAATGAAAGAAGAACAATTAACCAACTGTTGCTGCACTGGCTGCCTTTGATGCAAGATCATGGACAAGTCAGAAACAAGATGACCACAAAAAGACATTTTCAAATTGTTTCGCTTCATAATTTCAATCTGCCTGAGGTATGAGAACAGCATTATCCATTGTATTAATAAATAACTGCAGAATTCCTGATTTACAAACCTACTGCACTGAGAAACTAACAAATTGCAGCACTCTGACAAGAGGTGTGAATGACAGCAATAATTATACGAGGAAATGATGTAAGTGGCAGAGAGAGAGAGAGAGAGGGGGGGAGGGGGAAGAAGAGAAAGGGAAGTGAGAGGGAGGGAGGTAGGAGATAGAGAGGAGAAAGGAGAGGGAAACAAGATGCGAAGCATATAAACGTACTCCCAGTTTTCCAAACCGCTTATAAATCGGCCAAGTGCTTTGTGAGATAAGAACTAAAGGCAAAATAACGGTTTTAACGGTTATTTAACCGATGTACACTTTTGAAACTGGTATTTTAGTCCTCACTGGGCTAAAGCCTGTGTACATACCAAATTTCATCCAAATCAGACAATATGTCAAGAATAACGGTTTTTAACGGTCAGATTTTGAAACACTGCATGGAAGTGCCATTTGTGTGTGATAACCTTTCTATATACAAAATTGCATTAAAATCCACGAATATATAAAAAAATAACGGCAAAATAACGGTTTATTGGTTATATAACCGATATACACTTTTGAAACCGGTATTTTAGTCCTCACTGGGCTAAAGCCTGTGTACATACCAAATTTCATCCAAATCCGACAATATGCCAAGAATAACGGTTTTTAACGGTCAAATTTTGAAACACTGCATGGAAGTGCCATTTGTGTGTGATAACCTTTCTATATACAAACTTTCATTAAAACCCACCAATATATAAGAAATAACGGCAAACGGCAAAATAACGGTTTAACGGTTGTATAACTGATATGCACTTTTGAAACCGGTATTTTAGTCTCACTGGGCTAAAGCCTGTGTACACATCAAATTTCATCCAAATTGGACAATATGTCAAGTATAACGGTTTTTAACGGTCAAATTTTGGAACACTATATAGAAGTGCCATTTGTGTGTGATAACCTTTCCATATCCAAATTTCATTAAAATCAACCTATATATAAGAAATAACGGCAGAATAACGGTTTTTAACGGTTGTTTAATCCATTTTCTGCATTACATCACTTACATATGGACAGAGGATCCGATTTGTCACAAGATCATCCAAACCGCTTATAAATTGGCTAAGTACTTTCTGAGATATTCCATAAAGAAGAAAAACCGTTACAGGCCGTTACAACCATTAGTAACTGCTATAACGGGGAAATTAAGACATCAGGCATCGTCCGTGACCCATAATGAACATACCTGCTATATTTTCACAAAGATCGGCCAAGTACTTTCGGAGATATTCCATAAAGAAAAAAAAAACCGTTACAGGCCGTTACAGCCGTTAGTGACGGCTGTAACGGTAAACTAAAACGTCGGGCATCATCCTTGACCCATAATGAACATTCGTACAAATTTTCAGAAAGATCGCCCAGTAGGTTTGTCTGGAGCGAGTGAACACATTTTGACCACGGACACACAGACAGACACACACACACACACACACAACACAGACAGCATTTCTTCGTTCCCATTCTAAAGTACTCCCTGTTCTATAAGAACTGGGAGTACAAAAAGGGAGGGGAGAGAGAGAGAGAGAGAGAGAGAAGAGAGAGAGAGAGAGAGAGAGAGAGAAGGGTTGTGTGTGTGTGTGTGTGTGTGTGTGTGTGTTGTGTTATAAAGCATTATTTAGATAAGACAAGACAAGATAATGTTGCTTATAGCCCAGCCGACCGCAAAGGGCCCACATCAGGGCTGTCACCACGTTAAAATCAACTCACCAGTCATAAAAAAAAAATTAAAAAAAAAAAAAAAAAACCAACAACTTTCACACATCTCGTTAATGACATCGTCTACAAACGCACCAGAAACTTTGTTAAAAATCTTTCTGCCGTAAAATCTTAAATCAGATGAAAAATGTTAATCTCTCTCAAAAACTCAAGGATCACGTCAGGCGGGACATCCCTGAACAGGATCTTCATGGACTCCGCTGTAAAATGTTTGTGTCTCACATCGTGCAAGTCCCAACACTCTAAAAGAACATGTTTCATTGTGAGTGGCGCATGACATGGAATGCACCACGGAGCTTAGATAAGATAAGATAATGTTGCTTATAGCCCAGCCGACCGCAGAGGGCCACATCAGGGCTGTCACCACGTTAAAATCAACTCACCAGTCATTTAAAAAAAAAAAAAAAAAAAAAAAAAACCAAAAAAAAAAAACCTTTCACCATCTCGTTAAATGACATCATCTACAAACGAACCAGAAACTTTGTTAAAAAATCCTTCTTCCGTAAAATCTCAAATCAGATGAAAAATGTTAATTTCTCTCAAAAACCCAAGGATCACGTCAGGCGGGACATCCCTGAACAGGATCTTCATGGACTCCGCTGTAAAATGTTTGTGTCTCACATCGTGCAAGTCCCAACACTCTAAAAGAACATGTTTCATTGTGAGTGGCGCATGACATGGAATACACCACGGAACTCTTCACTCTTTAAAAGGTAAGAATGGGTAAAATACGAATGGCCGGTGTGCAGCCGGCACAGAACCGTTTCCTCTTTACGACCACCCGACGTAGATGGGAGGAAGTCTTTAAGGTTTGGACGGATCTGAAAGAGTTTGTTATTCGTCTGTGTGTTCCAATCCTACTGCCAGAGGTCTCTCACATAATCGTTAATTTTGGGTTTCACATCTGAGCAGGGGATATAAGTGTTTGGACAGTTTCTCTCTTGTGGCGTTCTTGGCTAAACGATCAACCATTTCGTTCCCGCCGATGCCAACATGGCCAGGAACCCAAGCAAGAGTAATGTTGTAACCGTCCGCCTTCAACTTGCTAAAAAGTCCAAAAAAAAGTAAAAGTTCTGGATGCTGAAGGTTGCGGCCAGCTATGGCCTCCAAGCTGACAGCGAATCCGACAGAACCAGAAAGTCCCTCCTTCGAAGAATGGGAGATTATCTTCAAAGCCAGTACTAGAGCAGTAAGTTCAGCAGAATAGACAGAACATCTGAATGAAAATGTTTCCAACAATATCTGAGAAGGAGCCCCAGGGCAGTAGGCTGCACAGGCCACTCCATCCTCAACTTGGAACCGTCAGTGAAAACTTTTTGATAGGATGGGAATTTGGAACAGAGCTCGGCATACAAACCTTTGTACCCAGAGAGCTGGTAGACTCCTTAGGGAAAGCTGCGAGATCGAAACGAATCTCTGGTGTGAAAAAGGTCCATGGAGGTTGATCCGAAACTTGGAAAAATCAGAAACTACTCCTAGTTCTATACCTGCATTCCGCACGTGAGGCTGCATACGAAGCCCAAACGGCGGAATACATTTCGGTTTTTTTTCCAAACTTATTTTGGGAACGGAGGTCAAAAACACAGTCATAGGCGGGTTTTCTGCGGTTCTGAAAAACAGTCGGATGAAAATAATTCAAAGACAGTTTTCAGCCTGCGGTTGGACAACGAAGGTTCGCCCGCCTCTGCGTACAGGCTGTACACAGGGTGGTGCGGAACGCTCCAAGACAGAGACGAACCCTTTAAATGGTGGATAGGGTCCAAAAGTTTGAGGTAAGGGGGTCTTGCGGAGCCGTAGACAGCACAACCATAGTCCAGTTTAAAAAACGGACCAGGGCTCTGTAGAGGTGCAGCAAAGTTTTCTTATCAGCGCCCCATCTGTGTGCCTACGACCCGCAGAATATTCAAGCTTTCTGGCAAGAATTTTTGAGGTTTTGATGTGGCTGAGAAAGTTAAGTTTCTGGTCAAAAATGACTCCCAAAAATTTTTGGCCTCTTTAACAGCTGGTATGGGAAAATTTCCCTACTTGAAGTTCCGGATCTGGAAAAAACTGACGGAAATTAAATGGAAGTGAATACACTGGGTTTTTGTAGCAAAAAGTGAAACCGTTTTCATCCGCCCACCGATGGATTTTATCTACGCAAAGCGGGAGCCTGCGCTGGACACTCGGGTACAGGCTTCCAGTTGCGTAGACAGCAAAATCATCCACAAACAATGAGCAGTCTGAACCCTGCTGAACTGTTTGAACAATGTTGTTTGATCTTAATACTAAAGGGGGCAGGAGATAGTAGCCCCCCTGTGGAACACCCAACTCCTGCTCGGGGACATCAGAGAGAGTGGTGCCAACCCGGACCTGAAACTGTCGTTCTGCCAGAAAATTTTGAATAAAAAGCGGAAGATGACCTCGAAAACCCAATCGTGGAGATCATGAAGTATCCCCGACTTCCGGGTGGTATCGTAGGCCTTCTCCAAGTCGAAGAAAATTCCCCACTGCATGCTGTCTGTTTAAAAAAGCTTTCCCCTAAGGGGAGATTCCAGACGAATCAAATGGTAAAACGGTAGTCCGATGTTTGCGAAACCAAAACTGTTCTTTTCGCCAAAACTGAAAAGGCCATCGGTTTTCAAGTTTCCACATGAGCCTAGCATTGACCATTTTTCCATCAATTTACAAACACAAGCTGGTCAAAGCTATGGGACGGTAATTTGAAGGATTAGAAAGATCTTTTCCGGGTTTGGGGATGGGAATAAATGAGGGTTTTTCCCCGCCAAGAGGGTGGAAAAAAACCTGTAGTCCCACACAGGGGTTGTAGACCTGTAACAGGATGTTCAGACCTTTTTGCGGAAGATGTTTCAAATTTGATAAGAGTCATCTATACCTGGAGAGGAATCGCTGCAAGAGAGTAAGGCAGATTTCAGCTCTTTTAAAAAAACCCTCTTAACAGTAGAGCGCCCGCTAGCGCCCGGCCGAAGTCACACAGCCAAAACGCTGAGCGCCCGCCAGCGCCCGGTAAACACGTGGCAACAATGGCGCCGCCATATTTCTCGTAGAAAAGGAAGTCTCGCGAGAACGTGACTTCCTTCTTCCTGTGGCCATCTACTTCCGTTTGCAACAAACCGCGAGTCAAATACGTGCCGAGTTCTCGAGTTACAAATTTTTTAAAGTTTTGTGGTCGAAATGCGTTTTTCCGCCGCCATCGCTAACATTGATTTCTGCCGTTCTATAACGAGATCTAGTGATGAAGATACTGTAAATTGTAGGATTTGGGGCATAACACTTAGTGAAAGTGCGGGGTAATGAAGCTTAGAGTGACCTAGATTTCGACTGGGATATGTTTCAGGTAGGCCCTATGTTTCGGAAGAAAGTTCTGAAGAAGATTTTCCCCCCCCCCCCCCCCCCCCCCCCAGTAAATGGCTCATGTGATATTCTTCAAACTTATGATGTGCAACATATATATTCGTAGGACTTTTAAAAATTATTTCATTTGACTTTTTTCCTTTCCTCTCTTTTAAATTAATTTTTTAATTGGGTAACCAATGTTCAAATTACGAGTTACTTACCTTGCCGAAGGTTTTTCAGCGTAACTAAGCAAAGGTAAGTGCATGCAAAAGAGGGTTAATGTGAAAGGAAGATTGTAGTCTTCCATGTTGTCGGATGAAAATTTTGCAGGGCGATTTTTCTTTTAGGGCTTTGTTTTTGACAAAAGTGGCTGATTTATTAGAAGAGGAGGAATTCTTTTCCCAAGGGTTTGAAGCAAGCAGATTAGCAACTGCTTTCTTCTCTGTTATTAAAGAATCAAAAACTTGAGAGGGTTCACAGTGGGACAGGTGTTCTTCCCCTTTTGATTTTCTTAAGGGAATGTTCCACACTTTTTTCTTGGAAGTTTTTGATGTCAGCCTGGAGCAGAAGCTTCTCCAGGACCGACGTTTACGGGTTTTTAAAAAGTGTCTTTATTTAGCACGGAGTTTCTGATGGGCTTTGAGCGTTGGGACCCGAAGGTCGTTGGTATACCTGACGCTGAGCCCGTTTTCTAACTTGAAATTTGTTGGCATTCTGAATCGAACCAGGGTTTTTGGCATTTGAAGTTTATCGAAGACACTGGAATACAGGCCTTTGCACACTAATCATAGTGTTAGTCCCTGATTCAGCTGGGTCAGGGCCTGAAAAAAAATCAGTGTCCGGAACTCCTTAGAAACAGTGGCTGCAAATAGATCCCAGTTTGCTTTCTTACAATTTAAATGTTGAGAGACAGAGACGTGTTCAGTTATTACAGGTTGTAAAGGACAGGGAAATGGTCACTTCCGTGCAGATCGTCATGGACAACCACTCATAGTCCAGGGCCACCGAGGGTCACAAACCGACAAATCTAAACACGAAAGGAACCATGAAGAGTGGAGGTAAGTTGCAGATTTCCCTCATTCAACAACACAAATCCAAGTCTGAAAGGACATCTTCAATCAGCAGACCTCTGGGGACGTACCGGCACTACCCCAAAGAGGGGTTGTGACCGTTAAAGTCACCCAACAGCAAAAAAGGTCGAGGGAAATTCTCCTATCAGACTGACAAGGTCCCTTTACGACAAACCGGGACTGAAGGGGGTAGATAAATAGAACAGATTGTTACAGTCTTGTGGAGAGTGACCCCTCGCAGCAACAGCTTGAAGGGGGTAGACAGAGCGACAGGGCTATACAGCAGAGTTTTGTGTATGAGAAGGGCAACACCGCCCGACCGTCCCAAAGTGGATGGTTTTTGCAGATTGAAAGAATATTAAAGCCAGAAAGAGTAAAGGTCTTCTGGCTTTGAATTTGAGTTTCCTGAAGAGCCACGACGGAAGGTTTTATAGACTGACACAGAAGCTGCAGCTCCTCAAAGTTGGAATTTTGACCACGGATATTCCAATGGAATATTGTATTAAACCATGGTGCAGAGGGAGAAAAGGAGAGAGATCAGGTCATCTCCTCCTCAACGTCTGCGTCCAATGGAGAGAATTTATTATTAAGTTTAACTGGACTGTGTTGGTCTTTGGACCTGCTGGCAGACTTGCCCGCAGGTGACAAAGGCCTGGAGTTTGGAGATGGTGGAGGTCTGGATTTGGGAGATGGGGGAGGTTTCTTCCTCATCTCCACCATCTCCACACTGGGTTGTTGAACTCCCTTGCCTGCACGGCACTGGACTGAGGAGTTCGAGGTTGGGGTGCTGGCTTTTAATCTGCCCAGCAGCAATGTTGTTTAACTGCTGGCAGTCTGAGGGGTGGCGGATTTTTGGCCTCCACCAGGGCACTCACTTTGGGTCGAGAGGTGGTGGACCTGCTCCACCAAGCTGACAGTTTTTCCTTGCAATGTCTTTGAAAACGTAAAGTTATCAGTCTGACAGCAGACTGACCGAGTTGGAACTGTAGGAACTTTCTTTACGGCCGAAGCATACGAAGAAGCTGTCGGCAACCCGACTGCCCACAACCTGCTTGCGGGCTTCAAAAAAGGAGAACTTCTTTTCTGTCTTAACTCTTTGGTATTTTAATTCCTGAATCCACAGAGGACAATTCCGTGAAGAGGAGGGATGGTCGCCACCGCAGTTTGCACAATGTGCCGGATCTTTTCACGGGCCCCTCATGGGTTTTCCTGCAGCAAATACCCACACACCTCCTCCCAGAACAACGGTCCTCTGACATGGCCAAACTTCTGCATCGGAAGCACCTCAACGGGGACGGAACTACAACTGAACCCGGGCAATCAGGTAAGCCGACTCTGATGACCGGGGGCAGCACAGGGTTGCAGAATGTCAGAAAGAGGGTGGGTTTGGGGTCCACTCTTTTTGCACCCTTCTTTACTGTCACCCTGCGTACCTCCGTCACAACCCTGGGATGCCAGCTCCGTTCTGATCTCTGCCTCTGAAACACCGATAATTCCCTGCAGCGAATCACTTCCCCTTTTTATGAATTTAATTGTTTGTGGGGATACCCTGACCTCCCTGTCCACAAGTTTCGTAGCCCTCAGCAGCTTTTGAACTTACGTGAATAAGAAAGGAACCATTCCTCAACCTCTTGATGGACCGAGGTCACCTGCTATACCTTGAAAGCCCTTTTGTAAGGCAAAAGGGCTCAAAGCTGAAAGGGGTCTTTCTTTTCTCCGTTCCTTCCATAACGACCCCGAAGCCCAAAAACCTGTCTTCTGTCGTACCTCCATATCCGAATCGCGTCAGATGCGAAATCCCCTGAAATAGGGGGTGCTGCCTTCCTCTTTTTTGGGGATGTGTTTAGAAAAAGCCATATTGAGTGAATTTGTTTCATCCCTCCCTTACCCACCCACCCTTGGATCCAACTAAGGGGCCAGGGCCAAGAAACCAATGTCTTGACCCCTTCCAGGCTTCGGGAGAGACATACGACAAACAAAGCAACTAACCCTATCCCCCCTGATCATGCTCAACTCCCGGGGACAGAGAGCTGAGCACTGCAGGGGTTCACATGGCCACAGGGGAACTGCTTGTCTTGACCCCAGCCCCAAGAAGGGGACCGATTAGTACAACCCGGGCCAAAGTGTAAATCCCTGTCTAGAGAGGTCCGAGCCAAAGTGATGTGTTGAGAGCACAGGCCTCCTCAAGCACTGGCCCTCTCAATCACCAGGACCTCATTCCCCTCCGACACAGGTCGCAAACCCACCCGGCAAACACGGCGGATCTTAAGGAGACCACAGAGATAAAAGGATGTGAAAAAGAAGACTTGAAGGGAGACAAGATAGAAAAGGGCCAAATAAGGGAGGCAAAAACAAGAAAAGGAGAAAGGCGGGTTACTCTTAGTCAGGATCCTCACCCTAGCCTATTGACATGGAAGCCCTACCAGGGGGATCAACTCCTTACCACGTTTTTGCTTAGCCAAACAGCATCTGCACCTCTCAGGCCTAGAAGCAGTTTTTAAAAAACCAGCCTATCTTCGAGTATTGATGCCCCCGCCAGCAAAGCCTAAGGGATCACTGGATCACGCAAGCCCTCCGACCACGACAAGGGCGCAACCCCCCGGGGGGACCACGGAGCTTCTTTCACTCTTTAAAAGGTAAGAATGGGTAAAATACGAATGGCCGGTGTGCAGCCGGCACAGAACCGTTTCCTCTTTACGACCACCCGACGTAGATGGGAGGAAGTCTTTAAGGTTTGGACGGATCTGAAAGAGTTTGTTATTCGTCTGTGTGTTCCAATCCTCCTGCCAGAGGTCTCTCACATAATCGTTAATTTTGGGTTTCACATCTGAGCAGGGATATAAGTGTTGGACAGTTTCTCTCTTGTGGCGTTCTTGCTAAACGATCAACCATTTCGTTCCCGCCGATGCCAACATGGCCAGGAACCCAAGCAAGAGTAATGTTGTAACCGTCCGCCTTCAACTTGCTAAAAAGTTAAAAAAAAAGTAAAAGTTCTGGATGCTGAAGGTTGCGGCCAGCTATGGCCTCCAAAGCTGACAGCGAATCCGACAGAACCAGAAAGTCCCTCCTCGAAGAATGAGATTATCTTCAAAGCCAGTACTAGAGCAGTAAGTTCAGCAGAATAGACAGAAGCATCTGAATGTATATGTTCCAACAATATCTGAGAAGGAGCCCCAGGGCAGTAGGCTGCACAGGCCACTCCATCCTCAGACTTGGAACCGTCAGTGAAAACTTTTTGATAGATGGGAATTTGGAACAGAGCTCAGCATACAAAGCCTTGTACGCCAGAGAGCTGGTAGACTCTTTACGGAAAGCTGCAAGATCGAAACGAATCTCTGGTGTGAAAAAGGTCCATGGAGGTTGATCCGGAAACCTGGAAAAATCGGAAACTACTCCCAGGTCTATACCTGCATTCCGCACGTGAGGCTGCATACGAAGCCCAAACGGCGGAATACATTTCGGGTTATTTTCAAACTTACTTTGGAACGGAGGGTCCAAAAACACAGTCATAGGCAGGATTCTGCGGTTTCTGAGAACAGTCGGATGTAATAATCAAAGACAGTTTCAGCCTGCGGTTGGACAGTGAAGGTTCACCCGCCTCTGCATACAGGCTGTACACAGGGTGGTGCGGAACGCTCCAAGACAGAGACGAAGCCCTTGATGGTGGATAGGGTCCAAGAGTTTGAGGTAAGATGATCTTGCGGAGCCGTACACAGCACAACCGTATCCAGTTTGGAACGGACCAGGGCTCTGTAGAGGTGCAACAAAGTTTTCTTATCAGCGCCCCAGTCGGTGTGTGCTACGACCCGCAGAATATTCAGTGCCTTTTGGCAAGCAGTTTTGAGGTTTTTAATATGGCTGAGAAAGTTAAGTTTTTGGTCAAAAATGACTCCCAGAAATTTGGCCTCTTTAACAGCTGAATGGGAGATTTCCCTACTTGAAGTTCCGGATCTGGAAAAAACTGACGGAAATTATGGAAGTGAATACACTGGGTTTTTTGTAGCAGAAAAGGTGAAACCGTTTTCATCCGCCCACCGATGGATTTTATCTACGCAAAGCTGCAGCCTGCGCTGGACACTCGGGTACAGCTTCCAGTTGCGTAGACAGCAAAATCATCCACAAACAATGAGCAGTCTGAACCCTGCTGAACTGATTGAACAATGTTGTTGATCTTAATACTAAAGAGGGCAGGAGATAGTATGCTCCCCTGTGGAACACCCAACTCCTGCTCGTGGACATCAGAGAGAGTGGTGCCAACCCGGACCTGAAACTGTCGTTCTGCCAAAAAATTTTGAATAAAAAGCGGAAGATGACCTCGAAAACCCAGATCGTGAGATCATGAAGTATCCCCGACTTCCAGCTGGTATCGTAGGCCTTCTCCAAGTCAAAGAAAATTGCCACTGCATGCTGTTTGTTCAGAAAGGCGTTCCGAAGTGTAGATTCCAGACGAATCAAATGGTCAACGGTAGTCCGATGTTTGCGGAAACCACACTGTTCTTTCGCCAAAAGGCCATCGGTTTCAAGTTTCCACATGAGCCTAGCATTGACCATTTTTTCCATCAATTTACAAACACAGCTGGTCAAAGCTATGGGACGGTAATTGAAGGATTAGAAAGATCTTTTCCAGGTTTGGGGATGGGAATAATGAGGGCTTTTCGCCAAGAGGGTGGAAAAAAACCTGTAGTCCACACATGGTTGTAGACCTGTAGCAGTATGTTCAGACCTTCTAGCGGAAGATGTTTCAACAGCTGATAATGGATTTCATCTATTCCTGGAGAGGAATCGCTGCAAGAAAGCAAGGCAGATTTCAGCTCGTTTAACGTGAAAGGAAGATTGTAGTCTTCCATGTTGTCGGACGAAAAGTTGCAGGGTGATTTTTCTTTTAGGGCTTTGTATTTGACAAAAGTGCAGATTTATTAGAAGAGGAATTCTTTTCAATGGTTGAAGCAAGCAGATTAGCAACTGCTTTCTTCTCTGTTATTAAAGAATCCGAAAACTTGAGATGGTTCACAGTGGGACAGGTGTTCTTCCCTTTGATTTTCTTAATGATGTTCCACACTTTTTTCTTGGAAGATTTTGATGTCAGCCTGGAGCAGAAGCTTCTCCAGGACCGACGTTTACTGATTTTAAAAGTATGTCTAGATTTAGCACGGAGTTTTTGATGGGCTCGAGCGTTGGGACCCGAAGGTCGTTGGTACACCTGACGCTGAGCCCGTTTTCTAACTTTGGAAATTTGTTGGCAGTCTGAATCAAACCGGGTGTTTTTGGCATTTGAAGTTTATCGGAAGACACTGGAATACAAGCTTTAGCACACTTGATCACAGTGTTAGTCAGTGATTCAGCTGGGTCCGGACTCTGAAGAAAGTCAGTGTCCTGGAATTCTTAGAAATAGTGGTTGCAAATAGATCCCAGTTTGCTTTCTTGTAATTTAGATGTTGAGAGACAGAGACGTGTTCAGTTATGACGGTTGTAGTAAGACAGGAAATGATCACTTCCGTGCAGATCGTCATGGACAGACCACTCATAGTCCAGACCAGCGAGGGTCACAAACCGACAAATCTAAACACGAAAGTGAACCTGTGGAAGAGTGGAGGTAAGTTGCAGATCCGTCGTTCAGACAACACAAATCCAAATCCGAAAGGACATCCTCAATCAGCAGACTCTGGATGACGTACCGGCACTACCCCAAAGAGGGTTGTGACCGTTAAAGTCACCCAACAGCAAAAAAGTCGAGGAAGTTCTCTTATCAGACTGACAAGGTCCTGACGACAAACCGGGACAGAAGGAGGTAGATAAAGGGAACAGATTGTCACAGTCTTGTGGAGAGTGACTCTCGCAGCTACAGCCTGAAGGGAGGTAGACAGAGCGACAGGACTATACAAGGGCAACACCGCCCGACAGTCCCAACGTGGATGGTTTGTGCAGGTTTTGAAAGAACATTAAAGCCAGAAAGAGTAAAGGTCTTCTGGCTTTGAATTTGAGTTTCCTGAAGAGCCACGACAGAAGGTTTTATAGATCGACACAGAAGCTGTAACTCCTCAAAGTTGGAATTTAGTCCACGGATATTCCAATGGGATATTGTACTATCCATGGTGCAGAGGGCGAAAAGGAGAGAAATCAGGTCATCTCCTCCTCAACGTCTGCTTCTAATGGAGTGAATTTATTTTGAAGTTTCACTGAACTGTGTTGTTCTTCAGACCTGCTGGCAGACTTGCCAACAGGCGAAGAAGGTCTGGATTTGGGAGACGGTGGAGGTTTCTTCCTCATCTCCACCATCTCCACACTGGGTGGAACTCCCTTGCCCGCACGGGCACTGGACAGAGGAGTTCGAGGGGGGATTGCTGGTTTTTTAATCTGCCCAGCAGCAGATGTTGTAGACTGCTGGGCAGTCTGAGGGGTGGCGGATTTTTTGCCTCCACCAGGGGCATTCACTGTGGTTTGGGAGGTGGTGGACCTGCTTCCACCAGAGCCGACAGTTCTTCCTTGCAGTGTTTTTGAAAGATAAATTCATCAGTCTGGCAGCAGACTGACCGAGTGGAATACTTTCTTTACGGCCGAAGCATACGAAGATGCTGTGGGCGTCTGACTGCCCACAACCTGTTTACGGGCCTCAAAAAAGGAGATTTTCTTTTCAGTTTTAATTCGTTGGATAGTGGATTCCTGAATCCAAAGAGGGCAGTTTCGTGAAGAGGAGGGATGGTCGCCACCGCAGTTGGCACAATGTGCCGGATCTTTGCACGGCCCATCATGGGTTGCCTTGCAGCAAACACTGCACACCTCCTGCCCAGAACAGCGGTCTCTGACATGCCCAAACCTCTGGCACCGGAAGCATCTCAAAGGGGACGGGACATACAGCTGAACACGGACGTTCAGGTAGCCAACTTTGATGACCGGAGGCAGCACAGGGTTGCAGAAGGTCAGAAAGAGGGTGTTGGTGGCCACTCTCTCTGCACCTTTCTTGACTGTCACCCTGCGCACCTCCGTCCACACCCTGGACCAAGTTCCGTTTTTATTTCTGCCTCTGAGACACCCGCTAGAATCTCTGCAGCGAATCACACCTTTGGATGAATTTAACTGTTTATGGGGAGTCACCCTGATCTCCCTATCCACTAATTTTGTTGCCCTCAACAGCTGTTCGGATTGTTTTCTTGATCGACATTGAACCAGAAACGAACCATTCCTCAACCTTTTGACGGACTGAGGGTCACCTGCTAAGCCTTGAAAGCCCTTTTGGATAGCAAAAGGGCTCAGAGCGGAAAGGGGTCTTTCCTGCTCTGTCCCTTCTACCACGAGCCAGGAAGCCCAGAAACCTGTTCTCTGTCGTACCTCCGTGTCAGAATCGCTATCAGAATAACGTCCCCTGAAATAGGGGATGCTGCTTTCCCTCTTCCTTTTGGGGGGGATGTTTTTTTGATAAAGCCATGTTTAGTTTAGTATGTTTCAATCTCTCCCTTACCCACCCACCTTGGAGTCCAACTAAGGGGCCAGGGCCAAGAAACCAATGTCTTGACCCCTTCCAGGCTTCGGGAGAGATATACGACATAACAGAAACTACCAACCCTATCCCCCCTGATCATGCTCAACTCCCGGGGACAGAGAGCTGAGCACTGCAGGGGTTAACTTGGCCAGTAGGGGAACTGTCTGTCTTGACCCAGCCCCAAGAAGGGGAGCCGATTAGTACACCCGGGCCAAAGTGTACTTCCTGTCTAGGAGAGGTCCGAGCCAAAGTGATGTGTTGAAGCGCTGGCCCTCTCAATCACCAGGATTCATTCCCCTCCGACACAGGTCGCACCGCACGGCAAACACGGCGGATCTTAAGGAGACCACAGAGAGAAAAGGAGTGTGGAAAAGAAGACTTGAAGAGGAGACGAAGATAGAAAAGGGCCAAAGAAAGGCAGAAAACAAGAAAAGGAGAAAGGCGGGTTACTCTTAGTCAGGATCCTCACCCTTAGCCTATCTGACATGGGAAGCCCTAACCAGGGGCATCAACTTCTTACCACGTTTCGCTTAGGCCATACAGCATCTTCACCTCTCAGGCCTACAAGCAGTGTGAAAAAACCAGCCTATCTCCCAAGTATTGATGCCCCCGTCAGCATAGCCTAAAGGATCACTGGACCACGCAAACCCTCCGACCACGACAAGGTCGCAACCCCCCGGAGGGAAGCATTATTTGATTCCTCCCTAATTCTTTTTTGTGACTAGCACCCCCACCCTTTTTTTTTCTCTTCAAAAACCTCTGCGACTGTTGACCAATGCTTTGTTTTCATTTATTTTTCAACCTAAGTGGTTAATTTTCCAGTTTCAGTTTAACCCTGCCAATCATACAGAGCCTTTTCTGGCTACCACATCTCTAACAAAAACAAAATACAAGCATGTCACAACCTGAAAAGAACAACAAACAAACAAAAGCCACTCCTTATGAGAAAAGAAAATCATCATATATTGAAAACACACACCACACAAACACAGAGCTGAGGATAAACTTCATGTATAACTGACACTGCTATTACATGGAAGGGTTTGGTCCTGAAAATTATGGTGAAGTTAAATTCCATTCAAGCATCCTTCCAGTTTTACATAAACTTTAAAGACTATACGATTATGTTTGCACTCCAACAGAAAAAAGCAACCGCAGGGATGCTAAATCAACTCGACTTAACCATGTACAAGATTGTTTAAAGGATATTTCATGACATTGTAGCCATCTCATCCTTTTCCCTCGTATTCATCATCTCTCTGTCTGCTTTCTACTCCTCTCTCTTCATTTCTGATTTAATCTTTCTGTTTTCTGTTCATTTCTTCCGTTTCTTTTCTCTCTCAGCATGTCTCGTCTCTTCAGAGCTGCTGTCTCTCATCTCCAGCGCCTGTGCTTTCTCACTGGTTCTCTTATTCCTCCCTCCTCTCTCTCATCTCTAGCGTCTGTGCTTTTCACTGTTCTCTTGTTCCCTCCCTCCTCTCTCTCATCTCCAGCGTCCGTGCTTTTCACTGTTCTCTTATTCCCCCCTCCTTAATGTATCTCAATCTCTGCCTATACGTTGCTCTGTTATGATCTCTCGCTCCCTCTCAGCCAACTACCTTTACCATCCCTGTGGCAATCATTCATTCCTCCATATACCCTTAAGGAGTCATTATTTCTTTCCTCCAGGTATGGGGGAATGGATGGGACAGAGTGGTTATTGTGCAATATGTGTCATGCACTGATGCAAATAAAATCAGAAAGGGGTTTAAAGCCAAGCCAAGCTGAAATAACATGTTTCATGAATTAAACTGTGTGTGTGTGGTGTGTGTGTGTGTGTGTGTGTGTGTGTGTGTGTGTGTGCGTGCGTGTGTGCTACTACCTATAAGAATCTTCTGTGATATACTTGACTGAAGGGTGTTTGCAGATGCTGCTGTTTTATTTCTTTGGTCCCCATACACGCATTCTTCTCTCCTACCTTGGAACTACTTTGTCCAACATTACGAGTCTGCATTCAGACCAATGGCATTTCTATGTGTTCATTCATTCATTATGCCCATCGCCCCAAGTGGAGCATAGGCCATCGACGACCCTTCGCCATCACGCTCTGTTCTGGGTTGTTCTGGTCATTTCAGTCCAGTTGGTCCCTTGTTGTTTCAACTCCATCTCAGGATCTCGCCTCCAGCTGTTGCGAGGCCGGCCTCTCTTCTCTTTCCCTGCAGGTTCCCGATCAGGGCTTGGCGTGTGGTGCTGGCTTCCTGAGGGCGTGCCCAATCCAGCCCCACTTCCTTCGCAGTATCTGCTTGGCCACTGGTTCCTGTCCTGCACGCTCCACAGATCTTCGTTTTGGATCTTGTCCTGCCATCGGATTTTGTAGATGCGCCTCAGACAGGTGTTGAAGAATGTCTGAATCTTTTGCTGCATCGTCTGTGTTGTCCGCCAGTCTCGCATCCGTAGAGCAGAACTGATTTCACATTGGAGTTGAAGATGCGGAGTTTGGTTCTTATGCCGATTCCTTCAGATGCCAGATGTTCTTGAGCATGATGAAAACTGCTCTTGCCTTGCCGATTCTGACTGTGATGTCTCGATCCGTGCCCCCCTGTTGGTCAACCACGCTTCCCAGGTAGACAAAAGACTCACCTCCTGATGGGCTATGTTTTACCGAGATGAAATGGGAGTTCTCCAAATGTGAATTGTATCTGTGCATGCATTCAATTCTGTTCAATTGGCAAGCAAGTGGATTCCATTAAAACAGATTATGACATTTTTGCTAATGCAAACAGGAACCCAATACAGAAACAGAACAATTAAATTGGTGATCTAACAAAGAGTAAGATGAGGAAAGAGAACAAAAACTGCTATGAAAATGTCTGCCTGTGTATACATTCAGCAGATATTACCCAGAACCTAACATTAACGTGTCTGACTGCCTGAGGCAGTTGAATCAATATCTCAGACAAAAGAAGTTTATCCAAAAACTTGCTCGACCAGGTAAGTGTTTTGACAATAAACCCCCTTGCCTGCCCACTCTGCATTTAGGATGGCCCAGACCTGCCAACCCCCTAAGAGACCAATGAGTAAGAATTGAAGCTCAGTGAGGCAGAAATGTGTAATTTCTGAGAGCTAAGAGTAATCAAGCGCGACATTTACCTTTTTTGAAACAAACACGATGCGATGAAATTGTTCACACAATTTTTGTGAACTTTACTTTTTCTAAAAAACAAGCTTTCTTTTAAGTGTCACAAGAAAATCCTTACAAATTATAAAAATGTAGAATACACTGGAAACACACACAAATCCCTAAAACCATCAATGGCATGGCACACCAAGGCTTGATAGTGCGCCAGAAACCTAAAAATTGGAAATGAAATAAGGCAGGGAACAGTAAATAATAAACAGTAAACAAGTGGGGTAACGTTTGCTCCCATAAGGAAACCTAACACAAGGTAACTTTTATTCAAGACTGGCACAGCCTTTTAACCTTGAATAAAGTCAAATACATAGACGGACAATCTAATAGTGGGGGAAAAAAAACAAGCGCAGGCCAACAACTCAACTGTCTTGATAGTAATGACTTGGCAAAGATTTGGACTTAAGGAGGCCGGGGGGAGGGAGGGAAGGGGGCAGTTCGAAGGTGGAGAAACTGCCAACATGAAATTAAGAAAATATGTAACCTAAAAAATGTTCTCCCCCTGTTGCTGAGTCTGTGCATGTGGGGTTGGCTATCAGCTCTGTGGCGATTGTGTCATTTTTTAAGTATCGCACCACCCCGGGAAAGAATTTGTCCCCCCCCCCCCCCCCCCCTGACTTCCATCAGTCCCCAACACAAACGAGATGCAGCAGCAGTTTAGGCTTCCATGACAAGGGTCCTTACAATGTTTTGTTGTCTTTGTTCGACGCTTTGAACTGTTTGGCGATCTCCGAATCTGAGAACGCTTCTTTAAAAAGCTGGGATGCATGGTCGGCTGCGCTAAGAGCGATGTTGTGCTCGACGAAAAATCCGGCCACCACTGCTTCAGCCCGAATTACCCTTTTCTTAATTCCATCCCCTTTTGAGGTGTCTACAGTCTGAAAAAACTGTGTGATGCTGGAAGAATTCGGCGCGTTAGAGGAATCGATGAGCTTGCGTGACTCAAGGTGACGCTTCACATCCACCATCCCGCCATGGGAAATTGTGAAGTCCGACTCGCAAGTGGTACACCGTGTACAATTTACACCTTTAGCCGAAGGTCATATGCAGGGGAACTTTTCCGAGTATTTCTTTTTGGAACTTTTGACCAAGTTTGTTCTTTTTCGCATCTTGTCCAAAACTTTCTACTCCATGTTTCGACATTTTCGTAGCTAAAACTTCAAAAGACGCCAACTTCGCTGAATGGTAAAGATGGTGAAACGAACTGCGCATGACCGAAAACGTTTCTTGAAGATTATGGGTTTTACGCACGGCGCGTGCGTATCTGTACATAAGCCGATTTTTTTTGTCCGTTTTTTGTTGTTGTTGTTGTTGAAAACTTTCAATGCGTAATTTTTTGGCTAAATGCGTAAGGGCGTAAGAATTATCACTTGGGCGTAATAAATTACGCGAAATGCGTAATGGTTGGCAGGTCTGACCTGGCCATCAGAAAGTTTGGAGCAGACCTCCATTTCCAGTCTAAACTCCAACAGGACCTGACATTGTGTTGTAGCTCTGTAGTAACCAGCTGCTGGTTCTTTTTTTCCAGAAAGTCAACGGAAACTTCTTAAATTCTACCTGGTTTGGCTTGAGATGATGCGTGTGTGCATGAGAGTGCATGCACATGCGTGTGTGCCTCAAGTGAAAGTACATTTCTTGAATCTGAACAAATGCAAAACCCATCTGGGCAAATGATCTTTACAGTGATCTGCCTGACCAGACAACTGAAAAAGCAAGTTACTGTTAAGCGCAGTTACCCTTCTGCTTTTCTAATTCTCTGTAACTGAAAAGCAATCCAACATGGCCAGTAAAGTTGCATGGCCACTGGTATAATTTCGAAGAGGAAAAAGGTATCCACAGTCATCAAAATGCATGCATTCTTGTTTTACGACATACAGCTAAAATTAATTGGTTCAGACACAATGACCTAATTTAACAGAGGATGATCTCCCCTGAAACCTTATCCATTATTGGTCATTTTCTCAAACTTCAATTCTGCCTTCTGTGACAAAATACTTAAGCACTAGAAACAATCTAAATATGATCAACTTTGGGGGGTCACAAATGAAGTACAGCATGAACTGAACTGAATTGCATATATTGCAAAATTCAACGTAAATATTGCATATTATGTCAAAAACAGCGTATGCATTTTAAAGCCTATGGATGTTAGGACGCATTTCGGGATGACCCACTTTTTCAGTTGCAAGTTAAATAACTTGATCATGTATTTCATCCTTTACTTTTTGATACTTTGTCATCTCTAGACAAAGTTTCTCATGCACTGAGGTATCCAGAAGGAACAGATTTTATCAGTTTGCAACAATGCACTTCTGGTCAATGAGGACCTGCAAAACTCATTTTCATGATTCCATGCAACACTAAGGCAACTGGGCAATCTTTCATTTGAACATGCTTGTCAGTACATTATTTTGCATTACCAAGATTTTCTCATTTTTCAACACTGGAAAATTATTAACAGACCAAAGTGCCAGTCAGCAATGTGCCATGCAGATGTGGCTTTCTCCTCCCACAACAGAATAATGCTGCAAAGATACATTGCACCTTGCAAATAGCCACAACAACATTGCTGTTGTTGCTGGAGATTACCCATTAATAAAAAATTTAATTTTTCCTGTGATCTTTCCTTTGCTTTTTCAATCCTATGTTACAACATTGCCCTTTCCCCAAGGCTTGCTTGTGATTTTCTTTTCTCTGCGTACGCAGGCTGATACTCCTGCCGGCACTCCCTGTATAGACAGGCAAGGATTAATCCCACCTACCCAACAAAGAGAGTGGAGGTTTTTGTGTATGACTGTTCTTTTTATCCCACCATTAAAGCAGCCATACTCCAACTTCGGGGAAGGTGCAATGCTATGTGCAATGTGTCATCCATACCAACAGCCAAACTGGCCTTCTCTCCTGCAAGTTGGTGATGGGATTTTACGTGTGTACAAGATGTTACGCGTGCTTTCACACACAGTACCTCGGTTTATAGTCTCATTCAAAGGACTGTATATGAGTCAAAACCAATGTTAACTCCAAGGGGAATAAAACCCTATACTGAAACGGCCCAGAGGAGATTTGAACCCACAACCCAAGGATCACGAAGATTACAAGTCCTGCACTCTACCACTGAGCTTTTCCGGCCCCCGCTTATGATTAAATTATTTAAAAACTACAACTTCCAAAATTTGAAGACTTAAGCTGGTGAATTACAGCACAGAGAGTCCGCATGGTTTGTGGTGAAGAGGGAGAGGCCAAGAACATATTTTTCAACAGAATCTGTTTTCAGTATATTTGCATTCTGGGAATAATTTTCTCTTTAATAAAACCAGGCAGAGGAAAAGGCTGGGGTCCACAGGCTGCCTTGGCCCTGGCGGGCACAGTTATTCTGCATATCTTTTTTTTGTTGTTTACAGCCAAGCCCACCAGTTATCACTTATATGGGTCATCACACTGGCAAAATAAAATCCCTGCATGATCGTTCATGAGAAGAAAGAAAAATTAAGAGAAAAAACAAAAAACAAACAAAAAAACAACAGTAATCAGGTAAAGAAATCCAGTGTGCTCTGATTGCAATCCACAGCTCCTGAAGCATCGACATGCTTCCTGCAGTGCACATATTCAAAGAGCGCTGTTAAAACCACAACTGGTGTTGTGGCTCTTTTTAACAAAGCAAACAAATAACAACATTTGAACATGCCATTCTTTGTTCACTTTTGAAAAACAAGTCAAAAAACGATCAAAACTGCTCACTTGTGTGAACTTTCAAGTTCACACCCATTTCCTACAGTTGACGTGTGTATTCCTCAAACGTCTTGCCCCAATTTACGATTCGTGACGTGCAAAACATTGTATTTCCGCTCAAAAGACAAAGCGTATGCATGACGCACAAGCAGAAACATCATGGCTGGACAAATCGCTTTTCTCTATGTAATTATCTGCCCACCTGAGTAATGCATGCAGAAACACCGCAATATACTTAACAGCCATGGGTGGTATCATCTGAACATAGAATCAAGGAAACCCAGATTGGAAAATACAGGATACAGTAAAAGACTTGGGAATGATCAAGCGTTTTGCAATCCCCTCCCAACCCAGTGGACTCTCCCCTGCCCCCATCCCCCCACCTCGGATGTTCATTTTTTCCCCTCCTCCTGACAGTCAGGTGCTTTTCTTGGAAATCCTCGGACCTGAGGCGAGTTCTCCAGCCTATAAAACCTTTTTCTACTGTGAACACATTCTACTGTGAACACATTTTTCTGAAAGCACTGCATCCCTAAAATGCTAAAAGGAAAAGAGCATTATGAAATTATATGACCCTTAAGTATTAGATCTCTCCTATAGCAACCCCTAAATACACTCTGAAAATAAAAGAACTTAAGTTCAGAAGGACTTTACCAAACATGGAAGAAAAACACATTCATTCATCTAGTACCATATCAATCAGCTCAAATGGACAAAACAGGAAATTTCCACCATCGATAAGTATAAATAATGATGGCAGGCAATTACCTGAGACACATACATGCACGTTCAAAATGCTGACCCATATAATATTTATCTCCATTAGCAAATCCATTAGCAAAAAACTTCACAGAGCAACAAAAGAAACATTGCGATGTTGAAGCAATGGCTCTAAAGATGCAACAGGGACACTTGGATATTGGAGCAACGTTTCCGGTCATTTCTGAACACAGCATGATGTTTATTCAACTAACTCAGTGACTGTCATATCTGACATGCAGTGTTATGTATTTCTCCTACAATAAAGATTTTGCAACCAAAGTCATTATAAGGTCTGTATTTAATTAAATCTAAAGCATTTGAATTGATGTCAAATACAGATCTATGCATTCTGTCCAAATATTTAATCACTGTCCAATTGTCTTGTTCAGTTGCTTCAGTTATTGTTACATACAATTACCGTTAACTGTTGTGACCATCGAGTCATTTTGTTACCTTTGCCTGTTGACTGTACTGTACATGTCCATCATTTGTAGTCTGTACATGGTCCATTCTTTCACCAGAACTTTTAAGGCGGACTTTCCCCCATCTGTCAATGTAGAGCTCTGTCTCTTCCCTGGGTGGTTGAGTATGCTGTGATGCTGGGTTAATTGCTGTAGCCTGGAACAATACATCTATGGGAATACCCCAACTGCAGACCTATTCTGCCTTACAGAAATCTGTGGCAGTTTGCAAAAGGCAATGAAATTCTTGATAGCCCACATTATCAATAACGATTAATTGCGATTATCACCAGCCACAATCTTGCTGATGTAAAACATCTAGATTAATGTATTTTCAAAGGTAAAGTGATTCACTTTTTTTTTTTTTGGCGATCCCATCCTCTGTGCCACCTCAGTGGCACTGCACCCACACGTTCACTCTGAGCCCCCTGTCCACAGCCCGACACAGCCCGCTGCAGCCCTGGAACCAGCAATCCACTATAAGCAGTCAATGTCAAGTCTTCAAGAGGCAACCCGCTGTAGGAGACACTGCACTACTGCTGAGTCACTTTGACGGTGTTCAGTGATGCCTGTTCTGATCCAACACACGCAGGGCACCACCTACTATGCCCCCTTCTGACGACAATAATTACTTAGCCAAGGAGACAGCCCCCATGAATTTGCCGATACCGGTAGCCCTGACCTAATCAAACCAAGGCCACAGACGCGGAGAGGATATCGAAACTGAGGTCACCATAAGAGCAGGGCATGAAAGGCCACAGAATCTGTGATTTTCTTTTTTCCAATACTGATCGGTTAGAATGAGGATGAAGAAGATGTTGCTAAAGATTTCCATTCTGGTCTGAGACTGCGTTGCAGGGCTGTACTCTATAGTTATTTTCATAATATAGCTTGGCGTCAACCAGGCCTGAGCCCTGATGTGGCCCTTTGCGGTCGGCTGGGCTATAAGCAACATTATCATATCTTATCCTACCTAACCAGGCCTGAGAGATAACAGACACCTGCACTGTTGGTCCGAAATTTGAGCAATTCTCTCACAGACGCATCCATTTAGCGGATTAAACTTGACTGTGTGGTCCGAGTCTTCCCAACTGAGCTCATAGCAAACATAACTCGGGGAATCGAACCCACGACCTCCAGCCAGGAGTCCGTGACACTAACCACTTCACCACATTGGTTGATGATTCACCAACTTTTACTTTACACTTTAGAAGGAACAGGGAACAGGCATGCTAAATGGCTGAAGAAGATGTAAAACTGTCGGAGGAGGGGAGTACCACACCTCGAGAGCTTTCAAAATCTGAAAACTGATGGTTTATACTTCCACTTCTTTTCGTGTGACTAAAGTATGAAGCGACCATTCCTGAAATGTCTTCACATCACTCTGATTAATCTGAATAGACTTCAATGACACTTTCATATCTAACCCTTCAGCACTGACCAGTGCATACAATAAACTCAAAACAAGCGGCCTAAAGGATTTCAAGCATACAAAAACCAGACTTTGCTCGACTGAGCTTGTCCTATGCCTTCTGTTGCCATAGTGTAAAGTGAATCTCCACTTCAACAATGGCACTAACTGCAAAGATATAAAATCAGTTCATCTGTGGAACAGTTTCAAAACTGATTTCTAACAAAAGTACTACGCTGCATGCTTATTTTGGTGTGATATGCTGTTTCACAAGTCCCATGTAACAAGCACTTTCCTCAACACACGCTGTTCACACCTTCTCTCGCCAATTAGATCAAATTGATACAAGTACTTCCTTAAAGAACCTTTACTTGGATACTCCCCCGACTCTTGGTCCTCTTACGCAACTTTTTATTTTTTGTTTGCATTCTCAAGTGCAAATAAAAGTTACAGGTTGGCAGTAAATGTTTCAGTCGGTCGGGCGATAAAAACAAATAACGGGCATTTTGGAACCCCTTTCCCCCGTCTTGGTTATTGCATACGAACACTTTGGCCTGCCAGGCCTAATCAGGGGGTTTGGCATTGTTTCTTTTCAAATAAAGCACTTTGTTTTAGCTCTTACCCTGCACATAAATAGTAAGTATGGAATATTTTTTGAAAAAAAACTGTCGTATCTGAGCTTTTTTGTGTATGAAATTTTTCCCAAATGTTTTGGTGGACTTTTTTTTTCCAGTTTCATTCTCGGCCTGTCTGCAAATGAAGAAATGTTAAAATTTCAGAAAGGCATCCCTTTACATGTTTTAATGGCCCCTTTTGGCAGTCAATTCCCCCTTTAAATGTAAATTAAAAACCATACAAATTACACAGTTGCAGAACATAGTTTGGGATAAAGGGGAAAGGGAAAGGTTGGAAATGTTGCTTATAGCTGAAAAGTCACTTCTGACAAATTAAAAAGTCTCCTCCTGAAATCTATCGCACACTGGGTACGACCTTTAAAAACAGCGTTAGCCATCGCTTCTTTGTCAACCTCCCTTTCACCGTTTTTTTCCTCCACCCCTCATTTCCGGTAATAATTTCCCGGCTCGTTTGTCGTACGAAAAAAACACATCTATCAAATATTCTCTTTCTATTTTTTTTTAAACGTCTGAAACACAAATTGTCAAAAAATAACTTATTTTTACAAAGACTAACTGTTAAAAAATGACTAACTGTTAACAAAGACTTTTCCCCAACAAATCTTGCTTTAGTGATAAATGAAGTAGGTCCAGGAAATCTTCCTTCTTAAAGAGTTTTCAGAGTACTGTTGATGAACCCCTCTTTTGGTGAGACAGTCCCCTTTGTCTATGAGTGCCAGACCATTACTTTCTTTCAAAAATCCCTTTCCCCTCAAGTTTTACCCACTGATCCCACCCTCGCTTTTTCATGACGGTTTTGTTGCCTGCAGGCATCAGAAAAAGATTGCAGTGGGTCATCCGACTAGGGGTAACCCATCCGTGGTTGTTTTTCCCCTGTTGTATCCCCAGAACAATGTTGAAAATAAATATTGTTTCCAAAATTCCCTTTCTCCCATCGCCAGTGTCTCTCCACCCCACGTGTTTGACTACTCTGCGAATTTTTTTGAACTCCAGCAAATTGGGAAATAAGTCCCCTTTCCCTCTTTGCTAAGAAAAAAATGAATCCCCCTTTGGGTTTCCCTCCATCATTGAGTTTTCCCAAGTAAGCATCAGTGTATACATCGTTTCAATGGCCCTGACCAAAAATGAAAAACTTCAACTCTACAGTTTACTTGTTTCTTTTGAGACTTTTTTTTCTTCTGTCAGATGTTCTACCTTTCCACTTTGATATTTGAAGCAAGCTGACAGATCAATGAAATCAGGCGACTTTGTGAGCGTATAGAATTGCCCAAATTTTTTTATCTGTAACCCTTTTTTCTCATGTCGTCATTTCATCCTGTTTCTGTTGAGTTTTTTTTTTTTTGATGGGGATGGGCTCAAGTTCTGATATTGGGTTTGCTGTAAGGATTTTTGTTTCCATCAGATGACAGTTCCAAACCCAAAGTATGGAAAAACTTTGTTTTGTTCCCCTTTCCCAACCTGAACGTTTTTTTGATTTCACAACAACAGTCTTTTTAAAGTGTTTTGTTCCGCCCCCGATGAAGTCGCTCATGGATGCAAGCACCTGTAACTTATTTCCTTTCATCCGAAGAAAACTGCTGGGGGCAAATTTTTCATTCTTTCCCCCGGTTTCAGCAGTGATCTTTCCTCTTTTGTACCCTTGCAAGAAGCATTTCTCCCTATCGCATTTTTGCAGTGCCACAAACTTTTTCCCCTGCTTTGCTTCATTTGGTGGTTACAAAAAGTCTCGTCTATTTTTTTTCTGGGGGAAAGGCTGTTTTTATGTCCATAGAGTGGATCCCCTTTTTTTTTGCAAAGAAGAGGAATATTTCAATGATTCACTTGTGAAGTAGGCGAATCCTTCTGCTTTTCATTTCCAATTTCTTCAAACCCTCTTGCTACAAGTTAGCCTGGTTTTTTTCTCCATCCCTTTTTTTCTTTGAGTGACAGATCCATTGGTGGAAACTCTTTGTCCATTGTCTTATTTCAGTGACAGTGTTCTTTTTCCAACTTTAGTTCTTTTTCTTTTCATTTTCAAAAAAAACTTCATCCCTGATCATAAAAGTTTCATCTGAATTTTTTGTTGGTGAGGTTTTGTATTTGAAGCAAATCCCCCCACTTTTGTCAAAACCCCAGACATTTTTTTCCCCCTCATATTCTTCTGGTTCCAAACATTGATATTGTCCATTCTTATTTTCCCTGTTGTTTTTCCGCTTTGTCAGCCCTTTGTGATATTTTTGTTCCGTCCCGTGATAATGCAATGATCTGTCCGGGGTTCATTTTGCTGGGTCAATTTTGTAGCCTCTCTGTGTCAGTGGAGATTACTTTATTTCTTTCCCAAAATTTTGATTCATGTCAGATCTGCGTTGATTTGAATATTTTCTTCACTGTGCGAGATTTCTTCATTTTTTTTCCGTTCACTTCGATGTTTTCTGAAAATCAGTGGCCTCCCCGCCAGTTGAGGGGCCCCCTTGCCATCTTTCCTGTCTAGACAAATTGACCTTTTTTGTTGCTCGGGGGAAGATCAAAGTCCACCATGGCACAAAGTTCACGCTCCCTTTGTCAATGACGGTTTCCCGTCCTTTCCTTTAGACCATAGGTGCTTTAGTACACCTGCCCCATTGGTATGACCTGACCGGTGAACCTGTTTCCTCAAGGCCTTCTGATTTTCTCCCGGGTTTTTGTTCTTGAAAACTTTCCTTGTAGTGCAAATTGCGATATGCTTCCCCTGTCCTACTTCTGGGATTCCCCCCCAAAACGGTAGTTTATCTGTTAGTGTGGATGGAAAATTTTTTCATCCGTTTCCGTTCTTAAAAATAACTTTACGCTTCGGGGGGTATTTGTTCTGTTTCATCAATGGGCCGATACAATGTTTCTTTGTTCGTTCGGCTTGAAAGTGGCATTTTGTTAAACCCTTTTCTACAGAAAATTTTGTTTTGTGCCCATCTTTTGAAGTATTGTGCATTGTTTCTCATTTTTGTTAATGTGTAATCGGTAGCCCCCCCTGGTGAAAAAATCGTAGTAATTTAACATGATTTTTGTCTGTTGCCAACTTGGGCTGTTCTTAGACACTTGATGGGCTGTAATTTGTTTCCTCATCCCCGTGAAATTTAACAGTTATTGGTTTTTTTGTTCTTCAAACTGATCAAGGAAACCACGCTCTGCTACCCTAAAAGTCCTTTGACTATACAAAAAGTCTCCCGCTGCATTTTACGCACACTCGGGACGCTCGTTTAAACAGCGTCCTACGCCATCGCTCGTTGTAAAGCCTCCTCCTTTCACCGTTTCTTCCTCCACTCCGTCATTTCCGGTGATAACTTCCGGCTCGCTTTCGTCGTATCGAAGCAACACATCTATCAATAGCCCAGCCAACCACGAAGGGCCATATCACTTTATTAGGGCTGTCACCACGTTAAAATCAAAACAGTGTGAGGAATAGACAACCTGTTCAACTTTTCCATTGTGGCATTCTTGGCAAGCTGATCAATCATCTCATTGCCTCGAATGCCCACATGGCTAGGAACCCAAGCAAAAACTATGTTGTACCTACACGTATGATATTCAGACTGAAATGCAATAACATGGCAGGCTGGGAGGGTTTCACAATGTCAAGGAAGAAAGAGTAATAAATTAAAGTGAAATGACTTACAACTAGTACAAGACTGCTACAATTTGCTTGTTTGAAACAGCAGTGTATGTTTCAAACCAACCATACCACAAGTTTTCGTGAAGAAAAAACAAACAACAAAAAACATGAGTTAGCATTGCTTTTTGGATTTAAAGATATATACAAACATACTGAACAGTCACATGATAATTACAACAGATAGATGAAGAAAAAGTTTTCTTTTTGGGAAACGAACAGTTACTGAGGGGCTGAAATGTCAACAATAGAATATGATCACCAAGTCAGGTTTTTCCCAGAAGATATGCAAATCAGACAATCTGACATTACTTGTGACATGGAGCATAATCACTATTTCTTCATAACTGTTATCCTTAGTCCCAGAAATACTGGTTCAGAATATTTAGTGCAGTGGTAAAATTAGGCTCTTTCATCCTCCTAATGATTAACCTGAAGCATTTAGTTTTATCCAATAACTAAATGGACAGTATTGAAAATTTTCTTTCAAGACATATTTCTGCCTATCACGAATCTGAAGCTAGTACATGTACTGTAGTTGGCAAATACACTGGCATCTATCAGGGAGCAGCTATGTCCCTTTATGTCCAATTGGAATGCCCTGCAGATGCCTCAATCTTATGTCAACAAAAACCAAGCCTGAGGGTGGTGCAGGGTTGCCTCTGGTTGGTTGGTTCAGCAGTTGGGGACAATACTCATCTAGGCCCTAATTGCATCTCCAGGCTTAACTTTTAGTAGTTTTACGGTCTGCCTTTTGGCTGTCTCTGGGAAAAGGTCCAGTGAAAGTGAGAAAGACTTAAACCCAGGATCCTCATCACGGGACATGCAAGACCGCATGGCCCAAGCTGTGTCTGGAGGTGTACCAATTTCATCACACAATGACATCCGCCAGGGAGAAGTTATGACCCCTGATGTCTTAATGGAATACCCTGTCCATGCCTGCCCATGTCAACACAGCACAGCCTTCTAGGGATGGTGCAGAAATGCTTCCCGCCGGATGGTTCAGCAACTGGGGACACTACCTCTCTGGGTCTAACCGGTACCTTCAGGTGTGCTTTTTACCTTGTTCTCTCTTATACTGCAACAAAACAGATGGCTTCCAAAATTTTCTGTTATTGAATATTTCTACCAATCACTGGCCTGAAGCCGGTACTGCGACTATGAGAAACTTCTTACTCACCACATGATTTTCACTGCAGGATCTTGATGTGTTTCTATTTTTCTTCCACTACAGAGTTGGTACTTGTGACCAAGATGTGTTTATAGGAACCTGAATAATTCGGTACACTGAAGCATTAGTCCCCTTTACCTGAACTGATTTCCCCGAAATCTAATCTAAATCGTGTGCCCATCTAGACATGGTCTGGCTGTGTCATCAACCCCCACTTTGGTACATCACTTCAACACTTGGCGCCTAACCCTGTTGTTCTATCATTCTATCCCTTCCTCTCCCCCCCCCCCCCCCCCCCTTTCCCCCATCTCTCCGAGCATATTATCCTTCATTAAAATATGCAGCCTTGGTGATTTTACATTATCTTTTATATGTAAAATCTGAAACATTGTCTATTTTCAGAATCACTTTTGTATTATTTTGAAATGAACAGTCCACAGCTCATACAGAGTTCTAAACACATTATTCTAGGACTTGTCAAAGAAAACACACAATTCTACGACTTGTCAAAGACAAGTTCTGTCAAAGAACTGACGGGGTTTATCTCGTGTAAACTAAATATTGTAAAAAGCTTGTAGTTCTGTAAAAAGTGCTTTCCCTTCACCTCTTTGTTTATCAGTCAGCCAATCAGCAAAAGCATTACATCATATGTGATCTAGTTTGTCAAAAAAAAGTGAAATGCTGATCAGGCTGGAGTACGGCTGACTTCAAAAATGTCTGAAAAAGGCCAGAGTCTTGGGGCCGTCTCGGCCCCGGTGGGGTCCAGGAGCAATGCTCTGGTGGGGGGCCCAGGTGTTAAACCCCCCCCCCCTCAAACTCCCCCTGCATTTAAGCAGTTTTAAAGGCTGTTACTGGTCTCTCAAGTAGGCAAATTACTATGCAGGAAACAAAGAAACAGACCAAAAATAATTGAACACACACACTTGAATACATTTTCTAAAAAAAAAGAGGAAAGAAAAAAAAAATCAAATTGGTGTTTGTCTCAGCAGTCATGAATATAATCTGGAAATGAAAGAGAAATATCTCATATGGGGACACAACCAGTGTAACTTTGTGCATCTCACTTCCTGCTGTTTGCAACCTACCCACCACAAGGGTAAACTTGACACCGACACATTACTTCTCTAAGCTGTCACAACATCAAAATTAAAAAAATCTTTGTATGTTCGTTTATATTGGGGAGAGAGCTGGGGAGTGGGAGAGGAGATAAAACATCAATTTGATCAAGAAATTAGTCTGCTCTGATTGCAGTCTAATGCTCTTGAAGCATCAACACACTTCTACTGCACATCTCCAAAGAAGGCCGTTAAATCCATGATTGGTGTAGTTCAGCTCTTTTAACAAAGCAAAAAAGTAACAAGATAAGATAAGATAATGTTGCTCAGAGCCCAGCCGACCGCAAAGGGCCACATCAGGGCAAAAAAAAGCTGTTCCCAGCTGGTTCATTTCCTGATAACAGATTGAAAACTGCCGATCAAAATAACTCACACTTGTAATCTTTCAAGTCCAATCAGATTTCCAACAGTTGATAACTGTGCCTTCCTCAAACGTCTCACCTTAAATTACAGTTTGTCATATGCAAAACATCGTATTTTCCCATCAAAAGACGACTTCTGCATGACCCACAATCAGAAAAATGGCCAACAAATTGCGTTCATCTACTGAAACGCTCTGATTTATAAAAGCAGAAGTGCCGCGATATACCATAATGACCGTGGGCGGCAAAGCGCAGAACATAGGCTCATAGAAACCTGGATAGGATTAAGAAAAACTGGATACGATACGAGACTTGGGTATTAGAGCGCTTCATAATTTTTTCCTCCAATGCATTTTTTCTCTCGCATGTTTGCTTTTCCTGCCTCTGAAAATCTGGTAATTTTCTCAGAAATATTTAGATCTGAGGAGAGTTGCCCGGTCAGTTGATTCTTGCCGTTCGCTTTCTTCAGCTGTCAACACAGCAGGAATGGAATGTTTACAACAAACTGAAGTCAGCCTTAAGGGGAAGGGGGGGGGGTTGGTGGTGAAGAATGAAGGCAGAATACTTTGTCTTCAGTTTTTTCCAGCCAGCACAATCAGAAAGATCACCCAAAGAGACCAACACAAAGCCAGTGCCGACTCCACGTCAAACAGAATAGACATGGGGAGTTTTTATCATACTCCCTGTTTGGCTAGTATACCTACCATGTCAGACAGTAGCACTCTACGGCAGTTAGCTTTGAAGGCCGAATTTTTGTGTGGTTAACGCAGTAATAAGACATCCACCCTACTTCCGTCTTAGACAGAAAGCCGGTGTAAACTTCCTGTTCCTCATTCAGCAAGGCATAAGCGCAAGGTAAACCCCCGGGGACCATAGCGCTAGAGGGGAAGGACAGGCAGTCTTTAGAGTCTGCCATGGTAGATATACTACCCAAACAGGGAGTATGATAAAAACTCCCCATTTTGGCATCATATACTCTACCATGTCAGACAGTAGCAGAAATTAAAGGAATTGGAGGAGGGTAGAGTGCCCAAATGGTTCTTGGGGGTAGAAGTCGGGATAGAGATGGCCGTGTTAACCGGAACAAAAGAAATCCTGTAGAACCATCAGCCCTGGTCATGCGGATATCCCTCAAGTAGAAGTTTATGAAGGGTTCTCCGAATGTCAGTAGGCTGCCTCCAGAAGGTGGCGTAAGGGTACCGAGTGTTGGAAGGCTGTGGAAGTGGCAAGGGCTCTAACCTCATGTGCCCGGGGAGATAAGACCGGCAAGTCTTTATGTGCCTGTGCGTATGCTGTCCACCTGGAGAAGGTGCCCGCGGAGATGTCTTTGGAGCTGTTCGGATTGATGGATATGAGGAGACGCCTCTGGGAGGAGACGCCTCTGGGAGGAGCGCCTGGGTCGCGTTTGTTCCCAGTAGTATCTTAGGCACCTGGAAGGGCACAAGTCCATGTCCCCCGCCCCCCCCCCCCCTTCTTCCTTCCCAAGGATATCGGAGAGTGATCTGATGACGAGGGAGGGAGAGGCTGTGCCCAGTTCTTGGTTCTTAGCGAGAAACTCGGGGAGGAACCAGAGGGAGACAGAGCCATCCCCATGGAAGGTGATATCCCTGGGATCACCACCGAGGGCATGGATCTCGCTATGGCGGCAAGCAGAGGCAAGTGCAAGGAGAAAGGTGGTTTTGAAAGAGAGGAGTCAAAGGGGATGGAGGCTAAAGGCTCGAATGGCAGCTTCCTGAGTACGTCGAGGACGATGAAGAGATCCCAGAGTGGGATGCGTCTAGGGGACTGTGCCACTGTCACTGACATTTTGCATTACCTTTTCGCCAATGTTCTGGATTACACTGTGAAGAGTATCTTCAGCTGCCATCAGGGTACTGTCTTGTAATTATTTTTTTCAGATTCCTCATTATCTCTAGTTTACAAAAACGTATAGTTTTACCTATCTAGCTTCAAGACAAGCCTGCACAAACCCCATTTCCTTATACAGTCAAACCTCTATTATAAGACCCTCTGTTAAGAGACCTCCTCTCATTTAAGACTGAATTTTTTTGCACGGATGTATTTTACTATCAAAACGACCCCTCTTAAGCGACTTCCTCTAAAACGCGACTTGCGACCTTTGTTTTGTTGAAATTTACGACCTTCGCACCATTGGTGAACGACCACGAGTCAAGGGAAACAACTGCACACCTGCCGCAATCTAGAGTCGCTTCCCTTGTTAAAAGAAAGATGGCGGAGATCGGAGGCAAAACATGCGGATCACGAAAGAGAAAGCCCCTGAATTTAGAAGAGTGGAGGTGATCAAAAGAAGTCGTGGAGGTGAAACTGCAATATCGATTGCTCGAAGTTATGAAGTTGGCAAGACCCAGATTCAAAACATCATCAAAGATCAGAAAGCTGTCATGGCAATCTGGGAACAAGGTGCAAAAGCTGACCGGAAATATGTGAAAGAAAGGAAATCGCCGTATGAAGACTTGAATAAGTTGGTTTGGGAGTGGTTCTGTGAAGCACGATCAAAGAACATTCCTGTAAGTGGGAAGCTAATCCAAGAGAAGGCTGTAATGCTTTCCATCCAATTAGGACATCTGCAGTTCACTGCTTCAAATGGCTGGCTGGAGAAGCAGGTACAACGTTCAGTGTGCAGCTCTGAATGGAGAAAGAGGTGATGTTGACATGGTGGTGGTAGATGACTGGTGCAAGAGACTTCCATCTCTCTGTGAGGAATTCCAGCCATGCAACATATTTAATGTTGATGAGACAGGGCTCTACTACAGAGCCTTTCCTACCAAATCCCTTATCAGAAAGGGAGATGATCCAGCAGGGTGCAAGGTTTCAAAGGACAGGATCACTGTGATGTTGGGGTCTAGTGTTGAAGGTGAAAAACTGAAGCCTTTAGTCATTGGCAAAAGTGCCAAGCCTCGTTGCTTCAAAGGCATTGACATGGCCACCCTAGGTGTTGACTATTATTTCAAAGAGAAAGCCTGGATGACAGCGGCCATCTTCAGTGAATGGGCAAGAAGATAAGATAAGATAATGTTGCTTATAGCCCAGCCGACCGCAAAGGGCCACATCAGGGCTGTCACCATGTTAAAATCAACTCACCAGTCATATAAAAAAAAAAAAATTAAAAAAAACACCTTTCACACATCTCTTTAAATGACATCGTCTTGAAATGCACCAGAAACTTTGTTAAAAATCTTTCTTCCGTAAAATCTTAAATCAGATGAAAAATGTTAATCTCTCTCAAAAACTCAAGGATCACGTCAGGCGGGACATCCCTGAACAGGATCTTCATGGACTCCGCTGTAAAATGTTTGTGTCTCACATCGTGCAAATCCCAACACTCTAAAAGAACATGTTTCACTGTGAGTGGCGCATGACATGGAATGCACCACGGAGCTTCTTCACTCTTTAAAAGGTACGAATGGGTAAAATACGAATGGCCGGTGTGCAGCCAGCACAGAACCGTTTCCTCTTTACGACCCCCCGACGTAGATGGGAGGAAGTCCTTAAGGTTTGGACGGATCTGAAAGAGTTTGTTACTCGTCTGTGTGTTCCAATCCTCCTGCCAGAGGTCTCTCACATAATCGTTAATTTTGGGTTTCACATCTGAGCAGGGGATATAAATGTTGGACAGTTTCTCTCTTGTGGCGTTCTTGGCTAAACGATCAACCATTTCGTTCCCGCCGATGCCAACATGACCAGGAACCCAAGCAAGAGTAATGTTGTAACCGTCCGCTTTCAACATGCTAAAAAGTTCGAAGAAATGTAAAAGTTCTGGATGCTGAAGGTTGCGGCCAGCTATGGCCTCCAAAGCTGACAGCGAATCCGACAGAACCAGAAAGTCGCTCTTTGAAGAATGTGAGATTATCTTCAGCGCCAGAACCAGAGCAGTAAGTTCAGCAGAATAGAAGCATCTGAATGTATATGTTCCAACAGTATCTGAGAAGGAGCCCCAGGCAGTAGGCTGCACAGGCCACTCCATCTTCAGACTTGGAACCGTCAGTGAAAACTTTTTGACAGGATGGAATTTCGAACAGAGGTCAGCATACAATGCCTTGTACGCCAGAGAGCTGGTAGACTCTTTGCGAAAAGCTGCAAGATCAAAACGAATCTCGGTGTGAAAAAGGTCCACGGAGGTTGATCAGAAACTTGGAAAAATCGGACACAAACTCCTAGGTCTAGACCTGCATTCCGCACGTGAGGCTGCATACGAAGACCAAACGGCGGAATACATTTAGGGTTATTTTCAAACTTACTTTGGAACGGAGGGTCAAAGAAAACAGTCATAGGCAGGGTTTTCTGGTTCTGAGAACAGTCGGATAAAATAATTCAAAGACAGTTTCAGCCTGCGGTTGGACAGTGAAGGTTCACCCGCCTCTGCATACAGACTGTACACAGGGGTGGTGCGGAACGCTCCAAGACAGAGACGAAGCCCTTGATGGTGGTTTAGGGTCCAAGAGTTTGAGGTTTAAGACGATCTTGCAGAGTCGTACACAGCACAACCGTAGTCCAGTTTGGAACGGACCAAGGCTCTGTAGGGGTTTCCCAGCAAAGTTTTTCTTATCAGCCCCCCAGTCGGTGTGCGCTACGACCCGCAGAATATTCAGTGCTTTCTGGCAAGCAGTTTTGAGGGTTTTTGATGTGGCTGAGAAAGTTAAGTTTCTGGTCAAAAATAACCCCTAGAAATTTGGCCTCCTTGACAGCTGGAATGGGAGATTTCCCGACTTGAAGTTAGGATCTGGAAAAAACTGACGGAAATTATGGAAGTGTTTTTGTAGCAGAAAAGGAGAGAAACCGTTTTCATCCGCCCACTGATGGATTTTATCCACGCAAAGCTGGAGCCTGCGCTGGCCCACTGGGGGTACAGGCTTCAGTTGCGTAGACAGCGAAATCATCC
Organism: Conus ventricosus; assembly: GCA_018398815.1. Taxonomy (NCBI): domain Eukaryota; kingdom Metazoa; phylum Mollusca; class Gastropoda; order Neogastropoda; family Conidae; genus Conus; species Conus ventricosus. The sequence continues at coordinate 64,603,876 of CM031606.1, read as the reverse complement.
ACAAACAAAGAGCAGTCTGAAACCTGCTGAAATGATTGAACAATGTTGTTGATCTTAATGCTAAAGAGGGAAGGAGACAGTATGCTCCCTGTGGAACACCCAACTCCTGCTCGTGGACATCAGAGAGAGTGGTGCCAACCCGGACCTGAAACTGTTGCTCTGCCAAAAAATTTTGAATGAAAAGCGGAAGATGACCTCGAAAACCCAGATCATGGAGATCATGAAAGTATCCCCGACTTCCAGGTGGTATCGTAAGCCTTTTTCCAAGTCAAAGAAAATTGCACTGCATGCTGTCTGTTCAAAAAGGCGTTCCGAAGGGTAGATTCCAGACGAATCAAATGGTCAACTGTAGTCCGATGTTTGCGGAAACCACACTGTTCTTTCGCCAAAAGGCCATTGGTTTCCAGTTTCCACATGAGCCTAGCATTGACCATTTTCTCCATCAATTTACAGACACAGTGGTCAAAGCTATGGGACGATAGTTTGATGGATTAGAAAGATCTTTTCCAGGTTTGGGGATGGGAATAATGAGGGCTTTCGCCAAGAAGGTGGAAAAAAAACCAGTAGTCCACACATGGTTGTATACCTGTAGCAGGATGTTCAGACCTTCCTGCGGAAGATGTTTCAACAGTTGATTAATGGATTTCATCTTTTACCTGGAGAGGAATCGCTGCAAGAAAGTAAGGCAGATTTCAGTTCGTTTAACGTGAAAGGAAGATTGTAGTCTTCCATGTTGTCTGACGAAAAGTTGCAGGGGATTTTTCTTTAAGGGCTTTGTTTTTGACAAAAATGGATGATTTGTTAGAAGAGGAATTCTTTTAAATGGTTGAAGCAAGCAGAATAGCAACTGCTTTTTTCTCTGTTATTAAAGAGTCCGAAACTTGAGATGGTTCACAGTGGGACAGGTGTTCTTCCCTTTGATTTTCTTAATGATGTTCCACACTTTTTTCTAGGAAGTTTTCTATGTCAGCCTGGAGCAGAAGCTTCTCCAGGACCGACGTTTACTGATTTTAAAAGTGTGTCTTGATTTAGCACGGAGTTTTGATGGGCTCGAGCGTTGGGACCCGAAGGTCAATGGTTACCGACGCTGAGCCGTTTTCGAACTTTGGAAATTTGTTGGCAGTCTGAATCGAACCAGGGTGTTTTTGGCATTTGAAGTTTATCGGAAGACATGGAATACAGGCTTTAGCACATTTGACCACAGTGTTAGTCAGAGATTCAGCTGGGTCCGGACTCTGAAGAAAATCAGTGTCCTGGAATTCCTTAGAAATAGTGGCTGCAAATAGATCCCAGTTTGCTTTCTTATAATTTAGATGTTGAGAGACAGGACGTGTTCAGTTATTACAGGTTGTAGAAGGACAGGGAAATGGTCACTTCCGTGCAGATCATCATGGACAGACCACTCATAGTCCAGGACCAGCGAGGGGTCACAAATCGACAAATCTAAACACGAAAGTGAACCTGTGGAAGAGTGGAGGTAAGTTGCAGATCCGTCGTTCAGACAACACAAATCCAAATCCCAAAGGACATTCCTCAATTAGCAGACCTTGGATGACGTACTGACACTACCCAACAGAGGATTGTGACCCTTAAAGTCACCCAATAGCAAAAAAGGTCGAGGAAGTTCCCTAACAGATGACAAGGTCTTGACGACAAACCGGGACAGGAGGTAGATAAGAGAAGAGATTGTCACAGTCTTGTGGAGAGTGACTCTCGCAGCTACAGCCTGAAGGGAGGTAGACAGAGCGACAGGACTATACAGCAGAGTTTTGTGTAGGAGAAGGGCAACACCGCCCGACAGTCCCAACGTGGAAGGTTGTGCTGGTTTTGAAAGAATATTAAAGCCAGAAAGAGTGAAGGTCTTCTGGCTTTGAATTTGAGTTTCCTGAAGAGCCACGACGGAAGGTTTTATAGATTGACACAGAAGCTGCAGCTCCTCAAAGTTGGAATTTAGTCCACGGATATTCCAATGGAATACTGTACTATCCATGGTGCAGAGGGCGAAAAGGAGAGAGATCAGGTCATCTCCTCCTCAACATCTGCTTCTAAAGGTGTAAATTTATTACTTAGTTTCACTGGACTGTTTGCATCTTCAGACCTGCTGGCAGACTTGCCAACAGGTGAAGGAGGTCTGGATTTGGGAGACGGTGGAGGTTTCTTCCTCATCTCCACCATCTCCACACTGGATTGAACTCCCTTGCCCGCACGGGCACTGGACAGAGGAGTTCGAGGTGGGGATGCTGGTTTTTTAATCTGCCCAGCAGCAGATGTTGTAGACTGCTGGGCAGTCTGAGGGTGGCGGATTTTTTGCCTCCACCAGGGGCATTCACTTTGGGTTGGGAGGTGGTGGACCTGCTTCCACCAGAGTTGACAATTCTTCCTTGCAATGTCTTTGAAACATGAATTCATCAGTCTGGCAGCAGACTGACGAGTGGGAACTGTGGGAACTGTTTTTACGGCGAAGCATATGAAGAGCTGTTGGCGTTGACTGCCAACAACCCGTTTCCGGGCTTCAAAAAACGAGATCTTTCTGTTTGACTCGTATAGTGGATTCCTGAATCCAAAGAGGACAGTTTTTTGAAGAGGAGGGATGGTCGCCACCGCAGTTAGCACAATGTGCCGGATCTTGACACGGCCCATCATGGGTTGCCTTGCAGCAAACACCGCACACCTCCTGCCCAGAACAGCCCGTCTCTGACATGGCCAAACCTCTGGCACCTGAAGCACCTCAACGGGGACGGAACGTACAACTGGACTCGAACGTTCAGGTAACCGACTTTGATGACCGGAGGCAGCACGGGTTGCAGAATGTCAGAAAGAGGGTGTTGGTGGCCACTCTCTCTGCACCTTTTTTACCGTCACCCTGTGCACCTCCGTCACACCCTGGGACGCCAGTTCCGTTTTGATCTCTGCCTCTGAGATACCTGTTAAATCACGGCAGCGAATCACTCCTTTTGACGAATTCAACCGTTTATGGGGAGTCACCTTGACCTCCCTGTCCACGAGCTTAGTTGCCCTCAGCAGCTGTTCAGATTGTTTTTTTGATCTACAAATTTAATCAGAAATGAGCCGTTCCGCATCTCTTGATGGACTGAGGGTCACCTGCTAAACCCTGAAAGCCCTTTGGATAGCAAAAGGACTCAGAGCTGAAAGGGGTCTTTCCTGCTCCGTCCCTTCCATCACGAGCCAGGAAGCCCAGAAACCTGTCCTCTGTCTTACCTCTCTATCGGAATCACTATCGGAATAAAGATCCCCTGAAATAGGGGATGCTGCCTTCCTCTTCTTTTTGGGGGGGATGTTTTTTGAAAAAGCCATATTTATTGTATTATGTTTCATCTCTCCCTTACCCACCCACCTTGGAGTCCAACTAAGGGGCCAGGGGCCCAAAAAACCAATGTCTTGACCCCTTCCAGGCTTCAGGAGAGATATACGACAAACAGAAACCACCAACCCTATCCCCCTGATCATGCTCAACTCCCGGGAAAAAGAGAGCTGAGCACTGCAGGGGTTCACATGGCCAGCGGGGAACTGCCTGTCTTGACCCAGCCCCAAGAAGGGGAGCCGATTAGTACACCCGGGCCAAAGTGTACTCCCTGTCTAGGAGAGGTCCGAGCCAAAGTGATGTGTTGAGAGCGCTGGCCCTCTCAATCACCAGGATCTCATTCCCTCGACACAGGTCGCACCGCACGGCAAACGCAGCGGATCTTAAGGAGACCACAGAGAGAAAAGGAGTGTGGAAAAGAAGACTTGAAGGGGAGACGAAGATAGAAAAGGGCCAAATAAGAAAGGCAGAAAACAAGAAAAGGAGAAAGGCGGGTTACTCTTAGTCAGGATCCTCACCCTTAGCCTATCTGACATGGGAAGCCCTACCAGGGGCATCAACTCCTTACCACGTTACGCTTAGGCCAGACGGCATCTTCACCTCTCAGGCCTAGAAGCAGTTTGACAAAACCAGCCTATATCCAAGTATTGATGCCCCCGCCAGCAAAGCCTAAGGGATCACTGGACCGTGCAAGCCCTCCGACCACGGCAAGGTCACAACCCCCGGAGGGAATGGGCAAGAAAGCTCAACAATAAGATGAGACTGCAGGACAGGAAGATCTTGGTGTTTGTGGCCAACTGTTCTGCCCATCCTCCTCTTGCCCTCTCCCATATCACCTTCAAGATGCTGCCTCCCAACACCACATCCAAGCTGCAGCCCATGGATGCTGGAATCATTCAGGCTGTCAAAATGAACTACAGAAAGTCATTTCTGCGGTCAGTTCTGCTTGACATGGAGGAAGATGGAACTGCTACTGGGCCTGTGCTTGTGAAGACAGTGAGTCTGCTTGATGCTGTGGTGTGGCTGAGGAAGGCCTGGGGAACACTGAAGCCAAGCTCCATCACCAAGTGCTTCAAGAAGTGTGGATTTCTATCTCAACAACAAGGTAAGACACTTTCAGACACTTGAACACAAATTACAATTTTATTTGGGATGACACTCATGTAATGCTCATTACAACCACCCACTCACAAACGAGAGAGAGAGAGAGAAAAGGGGGGGGGGGGGGGGGGGGGGGGGGGGGGGGGGGGGGGCAAAGTGCAGGACACTCGTGTGTGTGTGTAAGTGTGTGTGTGTGTGTGTGTGTGTATAAATATGTGTGTGTGTAAGTGTGCAAGTGTGTGTGTTTGTGTGTGTAAGTGTGTGTGCAAGTGTGTGTGTGTGTTTGGTGTGTGTGTGTGTGTGTGTGTGTGTGTGTGTGTGTGTAAGTGTGTGTGTGTGTAAGTATGTGTGTGTGTAAGTGTGCAAGTGTGTGTGTGTAAGTGTGTGTGTATGTGAGTGTGTGTGTGTGTGTGTGTTGTGTGTGTGTGTGTGTGTGTGTGCAAGTGTGTGTGTGTGTGTGTAAGTGTAAGTGTGCAAGTGTGTGTGTGTGTGTGTGTGTGTGTGTGTGTGTGTGTTTTGCAAGTGTGCGTGTGTAAGAGTGTGAGTGTGTGTGTGTGTGTGTGTGTGTGTGTGTAAGTATGCAAGTGTGTGTGTAAGAGTGTATGTGTGTGTGTGTGTGCAGTTGACGAAGAGCCTGCTGATGAGAAACCACTGGAATCCGGCCTACAAGGGATGCTGGATGGCTGCACGATGGAGGAGTTTTCAGCCTGTGATGACAACCTGCAGACTACATGCACTGCTGTGCCTGCTGATGGTGGTGATGACTGTGCTTCTGGCCCTTCTACTAGCCAAGATGATCCTCAGGCGAGCGACTCGGAAGAAGAGGTGGAAACACCACCTCTCAGCTTCCAAACTGCACTCAAGCATGCCAAGGAACTGACCAGATTTGCCTTGGCAAAGGGCATGGAAGACATGACTGAAAAAATGTTATCTGTGCAGTCTGACATTCTGAAAGAACATTCCAGATGGGCGGGGAGAATGAAGCAGCAGAAATTGACATCTTTCTTTGTGAAGAAAGATTAATGTTTTACTTCAGTAACAGACACATCCATATGTGTGTGTGTGTGTGTGTGTGTGTGTGTGTGTGTGTGTGTGTGTGTGTGTGTGACTGTGATTGAGTGAGTATGTGTACTGTAAGTGTGTGAAAATATTTCTTCAACACATAGTCATTGTATGTCCTTTTGTGTAGCTGTATGAAAGAGACAGTGTGTGTGTGTGTGTGTGTGTGTGTGTGTGTGTGTGTGTGTGTGTTGTAATTGTAAGGATATTTTATCTGAAAATATTCCAACGCCTAGTCAATGTGTCATTTTGTGTACATTGTATTTGCATTCATCTGTGAAAATTATACATGTTTTCAGTATGCATTCAGTGTTCTTGAGACTTTTTGTGCATGGAGAATTCATCTGTGAGAAAGTGTTTGTTTCTACACCTGTCGGTGCCTACCTCCCTTATAAGACCCCTCCAATTTAAGACCGAACTTTCTGGACATTTTGAAGGTCTTAAAATAGAGGTTTCACTGTATAGTGAAATTTGATTGTCCGGATGCTGAATTATAGGTACATCATTTGAGGCACAATTCATTATACATTGCTCAAGTCAAGAGAATTATTATCTTTCCCATGTTTCCAGCACATATTTGTCTTCATTTTATCTCCAGTCTTAAGTGTTTAGGTAGTACAGAAGAAAAACTGTCTCTCCTTACATTTGACTTACTTTCCAAGTAACTTTTTCTGAAATTATCTCTGCTTATATTTTGAGGTCTGTCTCCAAGTAGGCACCACCTACAATATTTTCAGTTATTTCACTAGATTCTACATCATCTCTAGTTTCTAAAAATGTAGGCCTATAGGTTGCAGCCAAATACTGTTGTCATAGATACATGCAGAAGCCAAATTCTCAAGTGTGGTGTGTGACGAGTTTCCCGTCCTTGATTTTAACTACATTTCTTTAAAGTTTAAACTGATATACAGAGCACTGTGAGGGTTAACATGTAGACTACCTTTCAAATCCACCAACGCAGAGACTTCACAAAATACGCAACTAGGCCTATCTTCCCACTCATCTTCAGGAGCAACGAAAATAAGACACCGGTGAGGGTCGGAATCACTCGGATACTGTAGTGGCCTCTCTTGATCAATTTTACCTGCCTAATGTGCGTTCACATCGGTTAGAAGTCGTATTTACACAAAATATAACACAACATGTATTCATGAAAAGGTGTCAAGGTACTCGGTCGATGCTCCAGCCATTTTGTGAATCGAAGGCAGCCGCATCAAGATCTGTTATCAACGAAAATACACATACTTTCAAAAAAGATCATATTTGAGCAAAAATTAAACTATACACAAATATTACTTATATAAATAACTGTTGTCATAAATACTGAAGTGAGAAACAAAAAAAATTGTAAAAATTTCACACTCGTACCCCTGGAGACAACTTACCACCGCCATTTTTCTGACTAATTTTTTTAGCAAAATTCCCATCAGGCCTTTGAACACGTGGGTTGATTTGACCAATCGCAGACTTCTAAACTGGTGCAGGGGAGATCATGCTGATGTTTAAAAACTTAGCGGCCGTTTCAGATAATTCTTACCTAGAGGATAGAACATGAAAAATGTCGCATTCAAAGAAAACGATGTAAGATAGCTTTTCTGTTGATTGTAAGACATGTTATGCTGTCCAGTGAGAACAATTGAGGTGTTATTGTTTAAGCGTTCATTCATATCTTGCGTTGATTTATTGTTTCAACACGTTCAACGTTGCTGTCGCTAGCGTAAACTTGGAGTCGGGGGAAAAATGAAAAATAATAGAATGCAGTAGTTAATTGGCGTGATATCAGTCACATCACCGTGTGTTATAATCCTTCACTTAAGGAAAAAAAAAGTGAATCATGACAATGGTCCCATTTTTTGTTTGTTAACTTTTTAGTCGGTCAAGTTCTTGAACTTGTCTCAAGGTGGTGTGTGGTTTTGGATTCCAATACTGACACATAATTTTATAAAGAATTTGCTTAACCCTTTCCCTGCCACAGTATAAGAGCTTTTCTGTGTTGCTAAGTGCCGGGGCCAAATTCTGCTTTTTGCAGTAGGTTCACTTATCTGTTCACTGCTCATTCATTTATTGAGATATAAGCCTATCTCTTAGATTTCTTGCATGTTTTTTTTTCTTAAACCCAGTGCTATGATGTGGTATCATAATAATTTGATTTTGCTGGTCATTAGTAAAATAAAGAAAAAAAATGTAATCAACGCAGACACGGTTACAGGCGTACAAGATCGGAAAACGACCCCGTAATAGACACAGGGCATATATTAGTCCCTCATAACAAGACCATGGCAACCACAGGTCTTTTCCAGAGTTTTCTGTATCTTGTCATGAGGAACATCACATAAAACATAGATTCAAAAAGCTTTCATCAGAGACTACATTTTCATGGGAGGCATGTACAAATAAAAAAAAATTAAAACAAATGCAGTAATACTGCATATATCCACATGGAAGTTCAATTGTAAATTCCCAGACTCAACCTATATAAAGTCTACTTAAGTTAAAGCTCATATTAAACACATAACAAGCTTAAAGTGCATCACGGATTAAAACGATAAAAATCCACCAGAAATTTTCACATTCCTACACAAGTCAAAAACAGCCACATAAACGCATAGATACAATACACTGGCTTAAACACACCAACACACACACACACTCACACACGCATGCATGCATGCACACACGCACGCAAATTTAGATGCTAGTCACCTTAGCATAAAACTGCGATTTGCACTTCAAATTAATCACTCTGGTATAGCAACATTTCCAGTTATGGAATCTTGCATGCAAAAGGATCAGTATAAAAAAAAGATTTGTTGAAAAAAAGAAATGTCTTAGACCATAACATTATACAAAATATAATTCATTCACACACACACACACACGCACGCACACACAACACACACGCACACATCCATGCACGCACGCATGCATGCACGCGCGCACACACACACACACACTGTGACACACACACACACACACACACACACACACACACACATGTACAGACTCACACCATTATATAATCTCACACACGCACACATACACATCCATTCACTTTAGCACACATACACTTACACCCTGTTGCCTCTTCCTTCCCCTCCAATGCTCACCTTCACCCAGCTTTATGTGCCCATAATCATTTTTTAAAAAACACATGTGCACACCTCAAATTTCTCACATGCGGGTAAAATGTCTGCATGCACGCACTCATAAGTTAACTTAAAAACTAACAAGAAACTGAAAACCTGTGGTAGTACAACACAACAGAATCAGAGAATGCAACATATCCAGAATTCAAAATGTCCCATATAAAAACACATCTTAATTTAAGCACAGAACTGCGCAAAAGAAAACCATGACAAATAGTTCCTGAATTTAGAGAAAGGATGTAAACCATAAATACTATAAGAAAGTTGAATTTAGCAAGATCTTATGCATCACTTTATGAACAGAATCTGAAAGGGCCCTGTGTAAAACCTATGTTTAATTACACATTCTATACAGTGGCTCACTATTGCAATAAGCGGCAGCAATTTGCTATCCCTGCCTCGTATACAATAAAGTCCGTACGGACAACAAAACCCTGAAAGGGCTCGTGCCTTGCGCATGCTCAGACCTATCCTCTTTTCTCGGCAGCCATTTTCCCGTTAAGCCGCGTGTACACGAGCAGCTAAGTATTTTGACTTTTCTCGCAATCGATCGATTGTTGTTGCTGTTCGTTGGTGTCCTTGCTTATGTTTTCACTTAAGGGAGAAACGTACGTGAAGCGATTGGGTGGTAAGGCGAGAATTAAGAAGGTTTCGTCTTTCGATTCCCACGTCTCGCCAGCAGGCTCTTTGTCTCTAGCCCCGCCTAAACCTCCTCTCCCTTCAGCGTCACTTTCTCCCAAGGGTTCACCTCAACTCAGCTTCGGTTCTGTTGTCGTGACAGCGAGTCATTTCTCGCAACCCTCATTTTGTGGCGGTGATCAGCTCAGCTTCGGTTCTGCTGATCTCGCCCTTTGCCCTTAACGGCGAGCGACTCAGCTGCGGTTCTGTCGCCTCCGTTAGTGCACCCTGTGTTCAGTTCAGCCGCGGGTTCTACTGCTCACAGTTCGATTCCCATGGCAGAATCGAAGGTGCACGGGCCCTCTACGGAGGCGCCGGGCAATGAAGGGGACTATTCGTCACCCTCCCTCGCCCGGTAGGCGATCCAAGGGAAGCAACTCCTGCTCAAGGGCTCGAATCTTGTTCGCCCCCGGTTGTTTCCCTTCCCCCGCCTCATGTGTCTGCCTCTGCTTTTGGGCAGACCACCGGGGTGTCGCCCTCTTTCCCGAGCACCCCTCAGGGGACCGGTGCATTCGGCCCCCCACTTTCAGGGTTGGGCCAGCAGCCACATTCTCAGCCCCCCCTATCATGGGGTCAGGGCCCTTTGCCTTGGGCGCCATGGGCCCAATGGCAATATCCCCGACCATGGGCTTTCCACAGCCCCCTGCTCCGGGGTTTCCCTGGTGGCCGGGTTTTATGCCCAACCCTCCACCAGTGCAGGCATCTCCCTCCCAGGCCCCCTCTGCCCTTCCGGGGACTGACCCCTCCCCCGGTATGTCTGGGGAATCAGCCATTCCAGGCCACTCTGGGCTCTCGCCGCGCACCGCTTCGCCAAGGGCGGCCACCCCATCGGTCTGTGGATCTGACCTGGCGGACTCGGAGTCAGAGGAAGAGGACCAGTCACCCGGTTTTATTCTTTCCAAGACTCGGTGGCTGTCCTGGCTTCCTGGTGCCGGAAGCGCTGTCATCCTCTCAGGAGGTCAGGGCCCCCTGCCCTTCGGCAGCGGAACTCGCCCTGGGATCTCGCCCATCGGCGGCTAGGCCCTCCTCTCTTCTAAAGGAGTCAGTTATGGTGGCCGACTGCATGAGGAGGGCCCAATTACGAGTCAGGGGCACGGAGGCGCAGGACCCCATGCCTGGTTCGGTCCCTGATTTCCCTTCCGCGCTGTCGTGTGGGAAGTTCCTTAAACCAGAGAGTCTTCCATTTACCAAGAAGGCCTTCTTGGCAAATGACACTATCCCCGAAGCCACTCTTCCCCTCTCCCAGGAGGACCTCCTCCTGGTCCAGGAGAGGTCAAAATCGCGCGCAAGGCAGGTGTCCCTCTCAGAGCGCTGCCTTGCGGAGTGGGAAGAGTCTGCGAGGAGGGGTTTGGAGGCCATATCTGTTATGGATTCTTTCTAGGGGGACTAGTGTCTGCCCTTAAGGATCCCGATTCAGGTTCCTTCGCCATCCGCCAGTCCGCGGACCCAGCTGCTGTGGTAGCCTGTATTCAGTCAATGGCTGAAGGGCTTAAGTATTCGGCTGGGGCGTTCGCTAGGCTCCATCTGAACTCAGTTCTAGCTAGGAGAGATGCGGTCCTTTTGGCATCTTCTGTGACCGTTCTCCCTCTGCCCGCGCTTCCCTCAGAGCCTTGCCAGTCAAGTCAGGGTCCCTGTTCGGGAATCACGTACAGGCTACCATTAAGAGCCAGGCCAAAATTAGGCGTGACCTCGCCTTTCAATCAGGCCCCCTCCCCCCGCCCCGGTTCAAAACGCAAGGCGCCCGCGCCTTTCTCATCACGGGTCCCTCTCAGCCCAGGGACGACGGTCATTTGGACCCGGGGGACCAGAGGCAGGCAGCCAGCAGGGGTCGGCCTCCGGCTCGGCCGGCGGTCCGAAAGCTCCCACGCCTCCGACGGCCCACCCCCAATGACTTGCTCCCGACCTGGGTACTTCACCCCAGGGCGGTCCTGTGGGCAGTCTGTCCAGGCACCTCAGTGCTGGGAGCGGCTTCCCGCAAGCCCCTGGGCTCTGCGGGTGATCAGGTCGGGGTTTCGTCTTCCTTGGGGTGCGGTGAAGGCCCCTCTCACTCCTTCCCCCTCCCTTTCGCTCCTCCTCGGGATCTGGCGGCCTCTCAGGCCTTAGACCAGGAGGTCCTTTCGCTGTTAGCCAAGGGAGCCACAGAGGAAATCCTCTTCCATTCCTCTCCGGGTTTTTATGGCCGCATTTTTGTGGTTCCCAAAGCTTCTGGAGGATGGAGACGGTTCTAGATCTCTCGCCCTTGAACAGGTTCCTTATCGTCCTCCGTTTTCGGATGGAAACCCCCATGTCGATCCGCGATGCCATGCATCCCGGCGACTGGGCGGTATCCATCGACTTGAAAGATGCGTACTTCCATCTCTTGATCCACCCAAGGGACAGGAAGTACCTCCGCTTCGTGTGGAGAAGCCGCGTTTTTCAATTCAGGGCTCTTCCCTTTGGACTAGCCCCGGCCCCTTGGGTTTTCACGAAGGTGGCTCGGGAACTTTGCTCGCACGTTCGGGAGAAAGGAATTCGTCTGAAGGCCTATCTAGACGACTGGCTTCTTCTGGCCTCATCCAGCACTCTGTGCTCCCAGCAAGCCCTACAGGTTTTAGGCCTCTGTCAGCAGCTGGGATTTGTTCACAACGAGGAGAAGTCCGATCTTATCCCGTCGCAGCGGTTTCAGTTTCTGGGCATGTCCTTCCACACCACCGACTGGCTGGTCTCTCCAACCCCCAGCGCCTGGTTCGCCTCCAGCACCTCTTGGCCCACCTCCTTTCCTTGGATCAGGCTCCAGCCAGGAAGCTGGCCTCACTTCTAGGTCTGATGGAGTCCTTGGCCCCCTTGGTACCCTCGGACGACTGCACAAACGCCGGTTTTCAGCGCCTCTTTCCAAGCGTTGGTCTCAGGCACGACAGTCGTGGGACCTTCCGATCCCTCTCGGTCAGTGGTTCCAGTCATCGGTGGTCCATGGCACTCCCAGTCCTGGTTAGCTCAGGGAGTCCCCATCTCTCCCCTCCTCCACAGGAGGACCTGTTTACGGACGCGTCCCAGTCCGGGTGGGGTGCCCACGTCAGCTCTCTGACGGCCTCCGGGCAATGGTCCCCGGAGATGGGGTCCTGGCATATCAATCGGCTAGAGCTGGAAGCCGTGTTCCAAGCCCTCGAGGAATTTCTTCCCTTCATGAAAGGAAAACACGTTCTCCTCAACACCGACAACACGACAGTGGCATGTTATATCAACAAGCAAGGGGGGGCGCGCTCGCACTCCCTGTCCCTGAGGGCGGAACAGCTTCTCCTTTGGTGCGAGACACAATCAATCCGGATCTCGGCCAAACATGTTCCGGGGAAGATCAACATTCTTGCGGACTCCCTCAGCAGGTCGCACATGGTTCTCCCTCAGAATGGACTCTCGTCCATTCGATCCTGGAACCTCTCTGGACGGTATGGTTCAAACCACAGGTAGACCTGTTCGCCACCGGTTCAACCACCGTCTCCAGCTGTATGTCTCCCCAGTTCCGGATCCGGCAGCTGGGCTGTGGACGCCCTGTCCATCCTTGGTCCGGACTGACGGGCTATGCCTTTCCCCGTTCCCCATTCTGGGAAAAGTTCTCCGCAAGGCAAGGGAAGATGCAGCCACGCTGATTCTTGTGGCTCCACGCTGGCCGGCCCAAGCGTGGTTTCCGGAGCTGTTACATCTGTCTCACGTGCCTCCGATACCGCTCGCCTTAAAGACAAGTCCCTGCTGCAGCCGCGGTCAGGCATTCCACACGGCAATCCAAACATGCTGCATCTTCACGCCTGGCTACTGTGCGGGACGCGCTGTCTGCACGAGGCGCCTCCCCAGCAGTAATCGGCCTTGTGGAGCATGCCCACAGGTCAGGCACCCAAAGCGTCTATAGTGTCCACTGGAATGGCTGGCTCTCTTGGTGCTCCAGCCACAAGTATCACCTCATTCTCCTTCGCAATGCCAATTGGCGAACTACCTAGCCTTTCTTTCATCGGAGAGAAAACTTTCAGCCTCCTCTGTTAGAGTTCACAGGGCGGTGATTTCCACCACTATCCGCCAGTTAGGGGGACCTCCTTTGGGGACGACCCTCTTCTGCGGGATCTAGTCAGAGGAGCGGCCCTACAGGAGGCCCGTTGCCCACGCCGTATCCTGGCGTGGGATCTTTTCTTAGTCCTCTCCTCCCTCAGGCTCCCCCCTTACGAGCCCATCCGGGAGTGTTCTCTGAAATTCCTTTCCTTCAAAACAGCCTTTCTCGTTTCCCTGGCCTCAGGGAGGCGCTGCAGTGAAGTCCACGCTCTTAGTGGCCTACCTGTGGACGTAGCCTCCGAACCGGATGGCTCGATATCTCTTCGCCTCCTCCGGAATTTTTAGCGAAAAACCAGTTGCCAGGTTCTTCTTCCCCGACTATCTCCATTCTTCCTCTCACTTCTATTCTTGCCCGGACGACGAAGACCGCACTCTCTGTCCGGTGCGCGCTCTGCGGGAGTATAGGAAACGCACGAAATCTTCTCGCTCCAAGCAGCGCCACCTGTTTCTCTCTTACAACGAAAGTTATAAGGAGGACATCAGGCGCTCTTCAATCTCTCGATGGCTGAGAGAAGTCATTAAAGCTGCGTACGCGAGACCTGAAGGGGATTTGGCTGTTTTCTCACCAAGACCTCATGAGATTAGGGCATGGGCGTCTTCGCTGGCAGTAGCTCATAATGCCAGCATTCAGAGTGTGTTAGATGCCGCATATTGGCGGTCCCCTGGCACCTTCATCCAATTCTACCTGCGCGACGTTTCCGTCTGCGCGATGATGGGTCTAGGGGCATCGCATCAGCTGTGGTGGCGCAACACTCCATCTCCGCCACACGCTCCGGCTCTTCTCGCTCCTCCAGGCGGTAACCAGGTGAGCCCTCCTTCCAGGTAGTGCGACTCTGCATTAGTGAGCCACGGTATAGTATGTGTAATTAAAGGAAATTTTTTTTTCTAAAATTACGTTTAATCTAACATACTTACCGTGGCTCACACAGAGACCCTCCCTACCTCCCCGCCTTCCTGGTTCCATCAGGAGTTCTCAGTCAGGGTTTAATATACCTCGAAAAGAGGATAGGTCTGAGCATGCGCAAGGCACGAGGCCCTTTCAGGGGTTTTGTTGTCCGTACGGACTTTATTGTATACGAGGCAGGGATAGCAAATTGCTGCCGCTTATTGCATTAGTGAGCCACGGTAGTATGTTAGATTAAACGTAATTTTAGAATAAAAATTTCCTCTAAAGATGTGAATGATTGAAGTAAGATGCTTTCTAGTCATAAGTTCAAACCAAGTGAAATTTGACTATGAAAAGACAAACAAGAAAGCTTAAAACCTGCAATAACACATCAAATCCAGATTTTGAAGCGTTGAAACTTTCACAATGAAAGAACACACACAATGCGTAAACTCTGAGAAAAATCATCAGGAAAGTGGGGGTGGAGGTTGAGGGAGGGTGAGGGGATGGGAGGGAGGTGGGGGGGGGGGGGGGGGGGGGAGGGGTGGGATGGGGGCATGGGCTAAAGACAAGACACTTTTAGCTGCATAAAGGTCCCAAACAACAGGAAACTGACAAATCAACTCCTTTAAATTTTGACAGACACAACATTCCCACACATGACAACATAAACAGTCAAGATCAGATACAAGTGGCATATTCAGAGCTCTGCATGCAAGAACAGCTCGCTACTGAATCATTTATTCTCACAACCAACCGCGCGTTCACCTGTGACATGCAATGCTCTCACTGACAGGACTCCCCACCCTGCTTTGCTAAAGACTTTTTCCACAATGTTATGCGTGTCTAACCAGCCCGTGAATGTTTTATTTCTAAGAGGTTGATTTTATGGAAAGAGGCTTCTTCTTAAACAAATGTACACTTTGCACAAAATGTACACAATTTGCACTTTTCATTAAGCGTGATTTTACAGGATTTACATCATGTTTAATCATACCAAAAGGAAACGTTTTTATTCAAATCGAATAAAACTTAGAAGCAACTAAACGGAAGAAACAAACAATTACTTGTAGAAAAACAAGATGCGTTTCAACCTCTTTGGTCATCTTCAGGCAAGACAAACAACATTCAAGACAGTGAAAACAAAGCATGAGTAGATAGTCGCTTATCTCCTCAAACTGGGTGCAAAATGGATGTGAGATTAAAATGTGTCATGCTTGTCTTGTAATTTGTTTGTTTCCTTCATTCAGCAGCATAGTAATTTCTTTTTAAAGTTTGCTTCAATTTCTGCCAGGGGTTACTCCACTTTCAATGAAACCGAATAGTTGGCAGGTGAATAAAGACTTTTACAGTGGTTTTATGTACTTGTTACTTGTGACCTGCAACTTTGAAACTCTGCCCACTCAAAAACATCTATTTTTTTAACTGTATACATGTAAACAAATGAGTTTATGGAATCATGCTGTTTCAGCTATATATGTGTGTGAATGTTTGTGTGTGTGTGTGTGTGTGTTTGTGTGTGTGTTAAACTTTAACATGGCATTTTCTCAGCAATTACGAGCACTAATCAGACTGCATTCTGCAGATTGATTAATAGTAAACCAGACTTTTTCATGCATCTGCTGCATGAAGATCATGATGTCGATGACTGGGAAATGGCCGTAAATCAGTGACTAACATTTCTAGTGATATTTTCAGTTTTAGAAAATTGAAAGTTTCTTTTAAAATTCTGATCACTACAATTAATCCCTTGTATACTGATAAAAAGATGTATTGCATGGTATTGTATGCAAATATTTAACAAACACAGAGTACAGAGTATCAAGTTCAGATCTTTAATGGTGACTTGTACCAAGCAGAAGAGAAATTATGAATAAATTTCTCAGTGAATATAGAACTAATAGAAACCAAATATACATATATCTTGTTATGTATAACTAAATAAAAAAAGATACAGCCTTATTACTCGTGAATTTAGTGAAAAATGTCGCACAGCAGAAAGATTTTTTTCAAACCTTTGTCAGTGCATCATTTATCTTATGTTGTTGCCAAAACATAAAAAATGAGCGCTAGTCATAGAAAAATCTGGTATGGGTGCATCAAATAAAATGAGATATCACGTATGTTACAGAAAACAAATTGCATCATTGCTAACACATTTGATGCTGAACAATTGTAACACCACAGCCCTTGATCTGAGTCATTCAAGGAAAGCACTATAAGGGAAGTGCCTCCCACCCTCTTCTCCCACTCCTGTCTTCAAGCATCCTTTTTCACCCATAAAGAAGCTGGTGGAAGGGAGACAGAGAGAAAAAGAGGTGGGGGATTTAACCTTAAAGTGAGAATGCTCAGTAACGATGTAGAAGAAATCTGGTTCTGTTACAATGGGGAAGGAAGGGGCTGTTGTTTCATAACCACTAGATCTAGAGTGCATGTACTGATTTAAGACGGTTGTGTGTGTGTGTGTCTCAGTGTGTGTGTGTGTGTGTGTGTGTGTGTGTGGGGGGGGGGGGGGGTTGTAGGGTAGAGAGAGGGTTTCTATGAGAATGAGTGTGTGTGCTTGTGTGAGAGAGAGAATGTATGTGTTTGTTCGAAGTTCTGAGAGTGCACTTGTGTTGGTCTTTTCTTTTTATTCCCAATGAATTTTATCGCAAGAGTGGCATGGTTGGGTATATATGCTAAGGGGTTCTCGTTGATGCATGTGCTATGTCCAAAACAAAAACAAACAAAAAATGTTATGGCTAAGATACTTGCCATTGTGGTTTAAATTAATGACATGTAAGTCATAACGGGCACATTGCCTCTTATTATAACAGATTGTCCATTATCATCATAACGGATGTACATCATTCAGAAAACACTCAAAAATGTTTACACTTTTTTCATCATCATAGCACATAATGGCCCTCAGTTTTGGAGAGTGACCTGTATTTACGGAACCATGTTCACATGTTGTTTGCAGATCACTTTTAAATGGAATCTAGACTCCATGAACTGGCCAGAATATTGGTTGATGTTAGTGATGGTGGCCACTACTGGATTGCTGACCACATGCTTTTGCAGTGTTGGCCTTTTGTCAGTCGTGAGTCAGAGTCAAGAATTTTCTTTTTTGTGATTCATGAGCTGAGTCATTGAATTAATTAAATTCAAAATTGCTTTCAGAACCCATTGTGAATTAGTCAAGACCCTGATTTGCTGTCAGCCTCTGTCGTTTGGTAAAGTCAAATTGGGGAGAAAAATATGGTAGAGTACGGTTTTTTCCAGCTGTGGACACCTTCAAATGTCAATGAAATACACAATAATGACAGACAAAAAGAAAAAAACAAACAAACAAAAAAACAGAAGCAGAATTCATTGGAAAGAAATCAGTTTGAAGGTGTTAAGTGGTCATTGTGAACCAGTGTTAAGATGTTCTTAATAATATAAGTACATTAGTACCTTACACTAACCTGTATCATGGACAAATAAATGTACTTGAATCTATCGTGGGCAGAATTTAATATTTCATCTCGGTATTTTCATAGATGAAAACCCTGTGACCAAAAGTTCATTCATTAAGACATCATACATAAGATCACTATTGACACTAATGTAACAGTGCAACTTTAAAAGTCAACAGAATGTAAAGATATAGCAAATTACTTGATTCCTTTTTGTACTACCAGTTCTTAAAGAACAGGGAGTACTTTAGAATGGGAATGAAGAAATGCTGTCTGTGTGTGTGTGTGTGTCTGTCTGTCTGTATGTGTGTCCGTGGTCAAAATGTGTTCCACTCGCTCCAGACAAAACTACTGGGTCAATCTTTCTGAAAATTTGTAGGTATGTTCATTATGGGTCAAGGATGATGCCCGACGTTTCAGTTTACCGTTACTAACGGCTGTAACGGCCTGTAACGCTTTTTCTTCTTTATGGAATATCTCAGAAAGTACTTGGCCGACCTTTATGAAAATTAGCAGGTATGTTCATTATGGGTCACGGATGATGCCTGATGTTTTAGTTTGCCCCGTTATAGCCATTACTAACGGTTGTAACGGCCTGTAACGTTTTTTCTTCTTTATGGAATATCTCAGAAAGTACTTGGCCAGTTTATAAGCGGTTTGGATGATCTTGTGACAAATCAGATCCTCTGTCCATTTGTAAGTGATGTAATGCTCAAAATGGATTAAACAACCATTTAAAACCGTTATTCTGCCGTTATTTCTTATATATAGGTGGATTTTAATTAAATTTGGTATATAGAAAGGTTATCACACACAAATGGCACTTCTATATAGTGTTTCAAAATTTGACCGTTAAAAACCGTTATTCTTGACATATTGTCCGATTTGGATGAAATTTGATATGTACACAGGCTTTAGCCCAGTGAGGACTAAAATATCGGTTTCAAAAGTGCATATCGGTTATATAACCGATAAACCGTTATTTTGCCGTTATTTTTTATATATTGGTGGGTTTTAATGAAATTTTGTATATAGAAAGGTCATCACACACAAATGGCACTTCCATGCAGTGTTTCAAAATCTGGCTGTTAAAAACCATTATTCTTGACATATTGTCGGATTTGGATGAAATTTGGTATGTACACAGGCTTTAGCCCAGTGAGGACTAAAATACCGGTTTCAAAAGTGTATATCGGTTATACTGATAAACCGTTATTTTGCCGTTATTTTTTATATATTGGTGGATTTTAATGCAATTTTGTATATAGAAAGGTCATCACACACAAATGGCACTTCCATGCTGTGTTTCAAAATCTGACCGTTAAAAACCGTTATTCTTGACATATTGTCGGATTTGGATGAAATTTGGTATGTACACAGGCTTTAGCCCAGTGAGGACTAAAATACCAGTTTCAAAAGTGTACATCGGTTAAATAACCGTTAAAACCGTTGTTTTGCCTTTATTTCTTATCTCACAAAGCACTTGGCCGATTTATAAGCGGTTTGGAAAACTGGGAGTACGTTTATATGCTTCGCATCTTGTTACTTGTTTTTTCTTCAACATTCCCAGTGCTGCCACTGATACCCGCTCTCCCACCACCATCTACCCCCTCATTCCACACCTTTCCTATACCTAACCCCCCTCAGCGCCACACATGGATTCCTTCTACCCCCATTACTTTTGTCACTTTTCAAGATGCGTTATATGTTTTTCAGTGATTTCATTGATGTTGAATGCTTTGAAGAGATTTCAAGAGATGAGCAGTGCTAGTTGTTACAACTGAACAAAAGCATGTTATACTTGCACTTTCAAGAACAGCATGCTAACAGCATGCTAACCTTTTGCAGCTGTGTGTGTGTGTGTGTGTGTGTGTGTGTGTGTGTGTGTGTGTGTGTGTGTGTGGGGTGTGAATTATTTCTGTGCAACCAGTACTTTACAAAGTGTGACCATACTCTGACAGTGTAAGAGTGAAGCATTTTTATCAATAAAAGAAATAACAGGACAAATTGTAAGATCATCCTAACCATTCAGGAACTGCTAAGCTTAATGAAACAGCTCAAGTTATTTTATACATGTACTGTTAGACTTCTAGTTGAAAACCTCTGGTGATTTACTCTGCCAAGAGTCCTATCAGGATGCTGATTGTCATGTGGAGTCACAGTAGCCAAAAAAAAAAAAAAAAACCCAACAAACTCATGGTAACTATGCAAGCAACTCATTATCACATCTAAAAACTTAAATACATGTATGTCCATAGTTTTGAATTTAGTGTTAAAGTGTATAAAAAAATCTCCAATACTATCAAAGAAAGTGCATAATACAGTATGTAGTATATAGATGCCAGAAAGAAGAAACTAGAGTAAGAATTAAATCATTTCAAATGCGACTTTGGGACATGAGGTATGGAGTTTGTGAATGGATTTATTTACATCATGGAATACCTCCATGTGAATTTCACCCCATCTTGTCCGTGAGATTGAACAAAACAGGAACTTTTCATTTACAACCCTACATGGCTTTGAGACTGACTAAACAAAAGTTGACTCCAAACTGTTCCTCATCCCTGCATAACATTGTCGTCAGGTTTTTGTTTGTTTGTTTGTTTTTTAATCCAGTGATGGAATTGGGAATCCAGGAAAAAAATATAAAAACAGAAAAGTCAAAATGGAGAGCTTCTGACATATGAAAAATATCATGGATTAGTGGAATTATGTTTGACTAGGGATCAGCCTGTATATGTTAATGAAATCTGACCTATGTATGAACAGACAATGGAAGAGGTGAGAGACATTGTCGAAATAGACTGGTGTCAAAAGCAAAATATTGTTTTGTGTACAAAGTTTTCATAAACTTAAAGATATGTAAAGTTTTATTTTTTTGACTGTACTTAACAAAGAGGTGAGCAAGAAAACATTCTGTCAGATTTTACAACATGCATGTGTTTCAGACAAGAATCAACACAGTCCAGACGAGATGGAGGAATGGCAAAGAGTAAAAAGGGAAGTGTACGAGCCTCGGGGACAGTCAGTCTTCGTGGTACCCTAATGTCTGGTTCAAATGTAAAAAAAAGTACTATTCCTACTGGAAGCTCATCTGAAAAAGTGAGCAGCACCCGCTTCCCTGTAAAGGTGAGGCAAGAGATATGTTGTCTGTATAAAAATCTCTCTACATCTCCCTCTCACTGTGTTGTGTCCCACTCTCTTGCCTAGTGTATATCTTTCATGGTGCATGTATATCTTTTATGGTGCATGTATATCTTTTAGGGTCATGTATATATCTTTTAGGGTGCATGTATATCTTTTAGGGTCATGTAAGAACACATATAATTGTCCATGACCTGCAGTGTCTGTTCAATTGAATGCACCTTAGACATCAACGCATCATATAGCATGCATACAGGCTTACATATTCAGGCACATACACTCTCTGTCTCTCTCCATTTTGTTGTTGTTGCTTGTTTGCTTAAGTACAGATCAGATATTGACATGAGACTTTCTTTACTTTGTGATATTCTCATATGTTTACCCTAAACTGTGTGAATACAATGTTTAGAATCCGCAACTACTGAATGGCTACCCAAGTGTTACTGCCCATAAGCTTTAACTTCTGGATATTTGCTGGTTTGGATATCTTACAGCATACTTTTAAGACTTTTTCTCTAGACCATTAGTATTGTGGTGCTAAAAATTGTCCTAAAGAAATATTTGTTTCAGTTATTGCTGCCCTGTCATCTGTGACCCCCACAAATGTATTACTCTCATGCAGATTATCCTGACCCCACTGTATACAGCTACATAGTGAAACCTTCCCATAAAGTTGCACCCTATTAAGCCTTTGAAGATGGTTATTGGAACATTGTCTTTTGTAATTGTATTCCAGGTTTTCGTCCCTTTAAAGGCCCAACTTTTTTAGTTATTTCTGGAAGTTATTGAGTGGTTCCACTTGGTCCAATGGTGCCACCCTGTTCTGTGTTCTGTTTTGGGCACCATGCCCTAAGGTCCTACTGATAGCAATAATGGCTGTCCATTTCTCTCTGACAAAACTATTGGGCTGGATCAGTGAATGCTTTGGTTAAAAATAAATTAATTACGGAACAAGCATCCCCACAATGCAACACTGCACGCATTCAACTACTCTGCATGCATCAACATCTCCCCTGTCTGTCCACATGTATGAGAAATTATGACCAACAATTACATGTTATCTCCTTCGAAGACATGTCTGAATGTGTCACTCAAATTTCTTATAATAAATTAAAAAAATTAAAATAAAAAAAAGTGAAATTCCAATGCATTACTAATTGAAAATTGTTTTAAAGTATTTTACTTCTGTTCCAGTTTGTAAAATTATGTCCACAAGAAATCGAGTTCAGTTGAAAATTGTGGACTTTGTGCATTTTCCTTCCTTCCTTCCCTATTATGCATGTATTTTTTTATGTGCCAGTATAAGTCATAACGAGTACAGAGAAGTGACACCATTGTTAATGCCAACTGTGGACAGGTTTTTGATGAAGCAGGGTGTTCCAGACACCACAGTTGTTGTTAACTGTATACAGAGATAAGAGGGGGTTGATGTGATAGGACTGTTACTGTAAACAGAGGACAAGCAATCTATAAAGTAGAGGTTGTTAACTGTATACAGAGATAAGAGGGGGTTGATGTGATAGGACTGTTACTGTAAACAGAGGACAAGCAATCTATAAAGTAGAGGTGGGCCTGACACCGTTATTATTAACTGTTGACAGGTGTTCAGTGAAACTGGGATAGACATGACATCACTGTCTTTGTTAACTGTGGACAGGTATTTCATGAAACGGAAAGGATCTGACAACACTGTCATTGTTAACTGAGGACATGTGTGTAATGAAGGAGGGATGGGCCTAATACCACTGTCAGTGTTAAGTGTGGTCAGAGTTTCGACAAAGTAGGGTAGACCAGACACCACTGCTTGTTAATGCCCTTTTATATTCCAGTATGCCAGAAAACCTGAATTTCAGTTTGACCTCTTGGCTGTGAGAACAACTCAGTGACAACGAAAATGAGTCAATCTGCACATTTTGCAGATAGAACTGAGAAAAAAACGAATACTTCCATTACTTACCCTCCATGTGGCCAACAAATGAATGAATTGCTTGCATCATGTACCTGCATGTGGATTACCATACTTCAGATCCTCTCCTCACATGCCTCTAGATTCGAGAAAAACATTCACAGAATAGTCAGTAGTCATAAGGCTTAACTCCAGTGTAAAAACTTCTAGAACTGCTGGCATAAAATGTGGCAGAGACACGAGACTTTTGATCACTCAGCCACTGGCTTCTCTGTTGTTGTTGTTGTTGTTGTTGTTGTTTTTGCTGGTGTGTATAATTGTGTTTTTTCCCCCATGAAGTCGCATGTATAGAATGTATTTAGTGCACAGTCACACATAAATTGTTTACATGTTGATGGTATTGATGTTAGAGAGAGAGAAAGAGAGAGGAATATACTGACATGCATGTCAGATTTTGTGGTTGTTGCATTGTCTTATGTTGCTGGAGATCATTACTGTTTGTTTATTTCACCTTTTTGTAATTGTTGTGCTAACATGTGATTATGTAATTTGATGTTCTTTGTGTGTGTATGTGTTTTTTTTTAATACTTATTAACTATTATCTATTCATTTTTTTAATACTCATATGTATATTTCTGTGTAACTGTAAGTGATTTACTTTGGAATTATGTAGTGTTAGAAAAGAATTATGTAATATATGTATCTGTACCATGTGCTTGAGTTATAAGCTAGCATATAGAAATAAATTACTGTGCAATATCAAAACAGATGTGAGCCAATGTTTTTGTGTCTGCACGCGCAGGGGTATGTGTGTGTGGTGTGTGTTTGTGTGTGTGTGTGTTTTGTGTGTGTGTGTGTGTGTGTGTGTGTGTGTGTGTGTGTGTGTGCACGTGTGTCTGTGTGATACGTGCAGTTGTGCATGCATGCATGTGTGTTTTGTTACAAAATTGGTATTTTACATACAGATCAGCTCTATAGATTATGTTCTTTGTTAGGTAATAACTAATCATTTTAGTTATCTTCAGGAGCTATGAACTATTTACATTTTAGATGTTAAATGAGTCATTTATTTCCCCCAATCAACTGGTTTTTTTAATAAACCAGATGAATCATTGTTAGTAATATTATCGAAAGTAAAAGAAATTCAACGAACTAAATAAAAGCTTATGATTGCTGTTCAGTGTGTGGCCAAAGGTATTACGATAAGATAAGATAATGTTGCTTATAGCCCAGCCGACCGCAAAGGGCCATATCAGGGCTGTCACCACGTTAAAATCAACTCACCAGTCATATAAAAAAAAAAAAAAAAAAAAAAAAAAAACACTTTCATACATCTAGCTTATGCTTTTTGTCTGGAATTGTTGGGAAGGCATTGTAATGGAAGGAAAGGGAAAGGACAAGCAATCGATATAGCCTTCCCAGTTCTGCATATTGGGGAGCAAATGGCTTCAGCTGAAAGTGGCTTTGTCTTCACTGAAATATTTTGTCCACTAAAAATATAAAATTCATGCTGTTTGGGTGCAGTCCTGATGTTTCCAGAGTCAATGTGTGGACTTAATATTTGACCTGATCACTGGAAGATTGAATGGAGAGCTAGATTGGATGGATTGATCTGACTCACATCG
This sequence comes from Conus ventricosus, assembly GCA_018398815.1. Taxonomy (NCBI): domain Eukaryota; kingdom Metazoa; phylum Mollusca; class Gastropoda; order Neogastropoda; family Conidae; genus Conus; species Conus ventricosus. The sequence goes on along the minus strand of CM031606.1, from coordinate 64,579,495 downwards.
AGCAGCCTACTCATTCCAACACATCTGTTGATGTCATGTTCAAAAGCAGTTAAATAGTGTCAAGCTTTTTTGTTATAATCTTAACAAAATTGTTTTCCGTTGCAATGAAACTACTTTTCTGTTCAATAAAAGAGCTACAGATACTGTACGCATAAACATAATTAGATATACACTTCATCGTGACATGCACATACATCATCATTTTATGCCCTTGACAGAAGCAGCAAATGTAGAACCTTTTCTTACAATTTATTTTGTCAAGGGTGATAAAGTAAGAAAATGGTCATTCAACTGCAGGAGGTTTTTCATGTATGCTTTGCTTATGTACAATGCACTCCTTTCACACATAATCACTCTCTCCTGATTTCCCTCTTTCTGTATTAAGTGATCGGCTTTAGAATGCACTCCTGATGTCATCATACATGCAAGAAAGCATCCTGTCCCACATTTATAATGGCATATTACAGAAGCCATTGATATTGAAATGCATCCATTTCCGGGCATCCATTCAATGAAATAGGGGTGGATGTGAAAGCACTGTCATTGTCACTGAAGCCAGATGTTCAATGAAGTAGGGTGAATGTGAAAGTACTGTCATTGTTAAGTGAGGGCAGTGTTTGGTGAAGCAGGGTTGGGTGTGACACCACTGTCATAGTTAACTGTAGACAACATTCAATGAAAAGGGTATGATGAAAAGGGTATGCATGTGATACCACCGCCAGTGCCATTTGTGGGCAGGTGTTTGATGAAGCAGGGGTAGACGTGACACCACTGCCATTGGTGACCTTGGATTCCACTCAGACACGTATCCAGTCCCTTGGTGACACCTCTGTCAGCACAGTGAGTAGTCAGAACGTCAGATCAGGCCTATGAGGCAAGACAATCACAGCATGTGCTCATTTAGCCTATTTTCTTCATCAACTGTATCCATAAGACATAAAGCTAGGTTGTAAAAGCTTATGTGAAATTTGGATCTTAATCCATACTTGTGTTCATAGCTAAACTTATGATTGTCATGATTAATTGAGAGAATTTCTTTTCCAGTGACTTAGTGACAGTGCAGTTCATATGACTAAAATGCTTGACTTCTGTTTTTCTTATGACTCTAACTGCAAGAACAGAGTTAAAATGACAGTACTTACTACATGTACCAATATTAATTCAGATCTATATATTTTCAATGTTAACTTGATCTTTTTCCCAATTTTTTTCATCAGCTGAGACCACCATTTGTTTTATGACTTTTGAATGGATGCTAGGTTGCTCTTTGAGAAGCCACAAGGCCAAGACACCTGTAACAGTGCAATAGAACACCAAGTTTGAAAGGAACAAATTGCAATACAGAAGCAGTAACTCATCTTGAATTTAACTCTTGATGTTTTCATTATAGAAGCTGTGATTTATGCAAACATGATGGGATTGTTTTTATCTTTATATTGAAAAGATCAGTTACAGAACATTGTCTGACAAGCCGTGTTAAGGTGACTTCCAATAGGCAAATGTTTTTTTTAAATAGTTGTATTAACCAGAATATTGATTGGGGAAAATAGACAGCTTTTGATTGAGAATTCAGAATTTTCTCACATGGATCAGGTTATTGTGTTATCCGAACACAAGTAGCCTCCACTGTACTTGTTTCAGTAGAATGTGGCAGAGTGAAACAAGGGAAGTAAGTACTAAATACCCTTTGGCTGCTCGGTCAAATGTGTGCTGCCATACACGCATGCATGAACAAATCATTAACATATCTAGCTTTCTGTCTCATGATTGTATGTTATTTGCAATGCTTTCATGATTACAGTGAACTTAAATAAGAATATAGGTTTCTGGATTCTGGATTCGACATTAGAAAAGTAGTTACAGACTCAGAATCAAAAACTTACTTAGAGAATATTTGGACAGGGTCGCCCTGTCTTCTTCAGCTCACTGTTGCTGTTGTGGCAGCGAGGCCTGGTGGGACGACTGTTGTGTGGGTGAGCGGTTGTCAGGATCTGATTGTAGATGGGGGGAAGTTCAAAGCCTTGATCTCTGTTCAGGCTGGGGCATCTGGTCTTAATTTCGATGGCTTCTTTAACTTTTCTTTTTGTGACGAAGGGCTCTATAGATAAGATCTTGGTTTCTTGGGGGCTGAAACTATCTTGTAGATGTTCATGTATGACAGAAGTAGATCGGTTTTGGTGTTCCTGTAGACGGGTGGTGAGTGGTCTTGCTGTTTCGCCAATGTAGGTATGGGTACAGTCTTGACACCCTACCTGGTACACTACACCACACTGCTTGAGGTGGTCTGTTTTGTCTTTGACATGGGTCAGTTGCTGGTGTAGGGAGTTGGTGGGTTTATGGAACACTTTGCATCCATGTTGTTGGAAGGTCCTGGCTAGACGCTCTGAGACTCCTTTAATGTAAGGGATCCCCACTTTCACACTGTCCGTATCTGTAGAAGAAGGGTAGTGAACTCGAGGGTTGTCCCACATCCATGCAGGGTATCCATTAACGGAAAGGGCAGTCTTGATGTGTTCTTCTTCTTTCAGCTCTTCCTCCTTAGTGGAACACAGTACAGAGGCTCTGTGCATGAGGGTGTTGACAACAGATCTCTTGTGCTGGAGGGGGTGGTTAGAGTGAAAGTTCAGATATTGGTCAGTGTGGATGGGTTTCCTATAGACGGTGGTCCCCACCCTGTCGTCATGGGTTCGGGTGATGAGTGTGTCCAGGAACGGGATCTTCCCTTCTGCTTCAGTTTCTATAGGAAACCCACCCACACTGACCAATATCTGAACTTTCACTCTAACCACCCCCTCCAGCACAAGAGGTCTGTTGTCAACACCCTCATGCACAGAGCCTCTGTACTGTGTTCCACTAAGGAGGAAGAGCTGAAAGAAGAAGAACACATCAAGACTACCCTTTCTGCTAATGGATACCCTGCATGGATGTGGGACAACCCTCGAGTTCGCTACCCTTCTTCTACAGATACGGACAGTGTGAAAGTGGGGATCCCTTACATTAAAGGAGTCTCAGAGCATCTAGCCAGGACCTTCCAACAACATGGATGCAAAGTGTTCCATAAACCCACCAACTCCCTACACCAGCAACTGACCCATGTCAAAGACAAAACAGACCCCCTCAAGCAGTGTGGTGTACTGTACCAGGTAGGGTGTCAAGACTGTACCCATACCTACATTGGCGAAACAGCAAGACCACTCACCACCCGTCTACAGGAACACCAAAACCGATCTACTTCTGTCATACATGAACATCTACAAGCCACAGGCCGCAGTTTCAGCCCCAAGAAACCAAGATCTTATCTACAGAGCCCTTCGTCACAAAAAGAAAAGTTAAAGAAGCCATCGAAATTAAGACCAGATGCCCCAGCCTGAATAGAGATCAAGGCTTTGAACTTCCCCCCATCTATAATCAGATCCTGACAACTGCTCACCCCACACAACAGTCGTTCCACCAGGCCTCGCTGCCACAACAGCAACAGTGAGCTGAAGAAGACAGGGCGACCCTGCTGAAATATTCTCTAAGTAAGTTTTTGATTCTGAGTCTGTAACTACTTTTCTAATACAGTGAACTTCTGGTCAGACTTCAAATTTTAAAATTAAGATTACATCGCAGATTAGAAGTGCAGCTCACTCGACATGTGCATCATGTACATTTCAACAGAATGGGAAACAAATGTGTATGAGCAAAAACTGTGATGTGATAAAATGAAAGTCTGACATTGATGATTTGTAAATCCAAGAAAATCTATCCACTTGGCTGGAATAAGAACACACTGTTAATCAACAAATATTGGACTCCATTCTGTGTGGAAAGTAGCTGTACTTGCTGTACAGTTCAGCATAGAATTTATCTCTAGCCCTGCTTGTCTTCATCTTCTCTAACAGTGTGCAGCTGAACACCATCAGTGAGAAAGCTTCCCATAAAGACATCTAACTATGACTTTTTTTAACATTCTGTAAACCTTGCAAAAACTAATAATAAGCGACAATTGTCAGTGTATTTTAACATTGCATATTTGAAAATTAACTTAAGGTTCTGAAATTAAACATGTTGCTGCGGTACCCCACAAGCTAACATGGAGATAAGCATACAGGACAAAGTGCAAAGTAATCCTTATTTCATACACAGTGCAATAGAAATAAATGAGTTGTTTTTTTGGTAAGGATGTCTTTATCAATTGTGACAAACACAACAAACACACACACACACACACACACACACACACACACACACACACACACACACACACTCTCTCTCTCTCTCTCTCTCTCTCTCTCTCTCTCTCTCTCTCTCTCTCTCTCTCTTGTTCTTTCTTTCTCATCCTCTCTCATTGCATTTGAAATTGGTGTTCCAACAATAGTTTTATTATTGTTTCATATACAATATATGAGTTATGTATTTGTATGATAGAAATTGGGTGCTTTCGAATATGTTGTTTGTGCTTGTGGTTATATGCTGTATTTGTTTCTATTTTTTTTTATGAGGGCAGGATGTAAAAAAGCTGGAAAGCTCATTCTTTAATCCTCAATTCAGATATCTTTGACTTGACTTGACACACACCCTACTGAACAATTCTCCTCAGATTGCAGCTAGCGTGCTCAGAAGTATTTCCTCAGATCACTGCCGGCATGACAATGTTGAAAATTCACATGGCTCTTTTGTCTTGTATATCAAATGAACATGACTTTGCACTCTTTTTTTCTTTTGATTTATTTTGTTTTGTTTTTGTATTTCGGTTCAGTTTAGACTGATGTCCAAATAGGTATAGTGCCTTGTACTTCGTTCTGCTTTTGCTATTTTCTTTAAACATGAAGCTGGAAAGTGTATGTATGTTACAAGACAGAGATTTTTCCAGGTCTTGATGTTACATATGCTGCTTACCATACACCTTGACATCACATGCACATCCAACATGCAGATGTAGACAAGCACTAAAACAAATGTGTAAATATTTGAAAGCTGACTTGATGACTGTTTTGACCATCAGACTTTCACTTGTTTTCTATATTTCTGATCTAGCCATATAATGGCTTCCCAAACTTTGGCTATCTTTTATTTTATGTCTATCCATTTATGGTGGTGTCTCCAATTTGAAAGTCACACCCTGGGTCGGCTGTCACAGCTGACAAAATGCAGAGTACTTATGACAGCACACTGTTTTGTGCATGCTGTGTGGTAACTGTGAAATCCTTTTTTGTGATCATACCGTATGGTCTACTCATAGCCTGTGACAGCAGTATATTCTGTAATATATTCTATTGCAGACTTGTTTGCCCGTACAATTTTGCCATATTTTTGTATATGTTTGGTGAAAATATGAAGAATACAGCTAACTGAAATAGAATACATTGAAATCAATTCTAGAGACAAAGTTCTTTCACGAAATTCTTAAGCAGTAATTTTATTTGTGGAATATTCCTCAGACAACATGCTCTAAAGCATTGGGGGGGGGGGGGGGGGGGGGGGGGGGGGGATTGGTGAGAGAGCATGAGTTTGTGCTAGAACATGCTAATGAGATGGGTTTGAAAGTAATTTGTGTTGGAACCTATTTTTGCCATCGTTTATGTAAGATCAGGGGTTATTACCTGGAACAAACCTCCAGTGAGATAGCAGGTGAAAAAGAAACTAATGCTTTTCCCCCCTTCCATCCCTCCTTCTCCCTTCCTGACCCCTTACTCTCCCCCAGATTTTGCAGAAATTTGGAATTTGGTACACATTCTTTGTAGAAAATATGCTCATTTTGTTTGAAAAGTACAGCGATAGCAGTTACAGGGTAAACAGGTCTGCTTATGTAACAGGCGTTTGTTCTCTGATGTGTTCTTCAATAGCAGTATGTTCCGTGTTGTGTAGTATTGTGGTAGCTCTGTGTTCTTTAATATATGTTGTATGATTGCAACAGTATGTTCTGTGATTTGTTTTGTGATGGCTGCGCTGTGTTGTTTGTTATATTCTGTGATGACTGAGCAGTGATTTACAATGTTCTGTGCTCTGATGGCAGCCAACTGATATACTGTCCCAGTTGTCCACTGGAACTACTAGTCTTTTTGGAGGAGGTGCTTTCAGCAGGTGGGTTGGACCTGTGCATATCATTGTGAGGTTTGGGACAGCATCTCGGAACAGGTCCCTTAATGATCCACTGATTGATTCCTGATACTATGAAATATAGTGTGTAATAGACTGATGTCCATTAGGCTATATTTTTTTATCTAGATCTTTAGTGTTTTCATGGACTACTTGACTATAGTGGAGGCCACGTTACTTCAGCTGAGATCCTCCCAAAGTCATTGATATTTTCCTGCACTATAGATTGATATGCATGGTGATGATCCTTTTAATTTGTCAGTTGATAAGGCAGTAAGAACAATTCCTGGAAGCTTGATTGTGAAGCCCCAGAATCTTGACTGGAATGATAATACTGTTAGCCTCACTGTGGACTATATGAATGTAATAATCATTGTGCAATTGAAATGATCAAGGAAGATGACTATAGAATCGGTCTTGAAAGTTAACCCAGTAGGATGCTTGATTGGAATGATAATGCTATTAGTATTACTGAGGATGATGATGATAAATGTAGTAATTATCATCTGATTGGAACGATCAAGGAAAATGGGTATGGAATTTGTTCCCCTAACATGATTAGCTGTTTGAAGGACTTCATATGGTGAAAACAATGTGTTACACTGCACACAGTGCTAAGGAATAGACAGCACTTCATTTCAGCTGGCAAACCAAATCTGATGAACCACATTGCAGATCTGTATAATCTGAATCAATAAATCACTCATATTTATGGGCCTTATGCTGAACTTGACGATGAACTTGAATTCTCACACAAAGACACACACACACACACAATACACACATGCACGCACGCACGCACCACACACACACATTCACACACACACAAACACCCGCACGCACACACGCATGCATTCACGCATGCATGCATGCACGCATGCATGCACCACATGCGCACTTACAACACACACACACACAACACACATACACGACACACACACAACACATGCATGCACGCACGCACACATGCATGCATGCACACACACACTCACTTTGACACCCATGAATTCTTATTCAGAAGCATACATTGACAGATGCACGCACGCACGCACCTCTGTCACACTGTGTGTGTGTGCGTGCGTGCGTGTGTGCGTGCGCGCGCACACATGTTTGTGAGTCAGTGTGGTGTGTGTGTGTGTGTGTGTGTGTGTGTGTGTGTGTGTGTGTGTGTGTGTGTGTGTGTGTGTGTGTAGGTCAGTATTTACGCAATCATTTGACACAGCAGAGTCGGTGGCTGATGAGGAAAGTACTGGTGTTGCCTCCGCATGGGCAGGTCAGATTGTGTGTTCTGCATACACAGCTTGCGTGCTTGTCTGTCTTTTGATCTGTCTGTCCACCAAAGATCATCAGAAAATGGGTAACCTATCTGATTAATTTCATGTTTTCAGAAGCTGTCACAGCTTGTCAGAAAACTATATTTGTTATCAACACTGAAGATGAGTTCTTTAATAAAAGTTATAGTGAAACCATTTGCCTGAAAAGAATTGCTCCTCTCCCACACGAGCGACTCAGTCGAGCCATGTCAGTTGTGAAGTTGGGCTGTCTTGTCCATTTCCTGGTAATACCCATACAGTCTTCTGGTTCATGGAGTCTAAGAATACCGCTCTGACTGTACATTACAGAGGGCCTTTCAGTATCGTATTCTCCATCGTCTGATGCTCCTGTCTACACAGACACTTTGAGAATGGTACCAGTTTCATCTTTCATTGCACATAACTGTTCAGTTGATAATGACCAGAGTACAGCTTGGTTGGACCACATTGCTATTCTTACATCCATAGGTGGCAGTTGTGTCTCTGTATTGCTGGTGTGTTGTGAATGTTCTGGTTATGGTTTTCATCTTATTGTAGCTAAGGGCGTTGTTTAACTATTTGCCAAAAATAATGCCTGATGGCAGCTGTCTAGAGCTCGGATCCATGAAATAGGAGTGGTGATACTAAATTAGTGTGGACATGATGCAAAAAAAACAACAACAAAAAAGACAAGGGAGTACAGATGGAGATTCTGTGTTTGTAATTTGTAGAGATATTTCTTTCTGTGTATTTGTGTATGTCTGATCTTTTTTGCTCTGTTAATTTCATTGTCCAGTCACTGCCTCTTATCGACAGTGCGCAGGAAATATGTCAATGCTTCAAGAGGCATCCCATCAGAGCTGACACTGTTAAGTCACTATGAGGCTGTTCAACGATATCTCTTCTGATCTGACATATGCAGAACATAGTGGAAAGATTCTCTTGTACAAGGATGATAAATGTAATAGTTGAAAGCCCAGTACATTAGCTTAAAACATTAGTGTTTTGGGTAGATGTTACATGAACTCAGGGGACCCTTGATTATTTTCCCTGAAGTGGTTTACTTCTGCTACCAGTATGTTTATGATTTTTCCACTTGAAATCTTGTGACCAGTGCTCTTGCCATGTACTTTTGCTGCTGTGAATGATTGACATTAAGTTATGAGACGGTGAAACACATTGCAGAAATACGTCAGGAGCGAGCAAAGGTACAGGAGAAATTGACAGAGGAGGACCTGGACAAGGAAATCATCATTGACCTGACGGAGACAGGCACCTTTTGGTTTTTGAATGTACCTACTGTATGCGTGGCAGCTGATAGTCCGGATGCAGAGGATGTTTCCTTGGATAATTTTGCCTATGCTAAAGTAAGTGATCCTCTGCTTCATCACATCAGGTTCCTGAGTTCCTTCTGGAACTTCCTGGTTTAAGATGCTGAAATTGGGGATGGAGGGTCGGGTGAGGGATGGGGAAGGGGAACAGATTGAGGGGTGGAGGATGTTCAGTATGATTATTGCCCCATCTTCTGTGAATTCTGTGCCATCATTTTCTCTTTTCTGTCACATTCTTTGACTTGAAAAAAGAAGTGCTCTTTCCTTACCATTCCTCTGTCTTTTTCTGCTGTCATGGCCCATTTGCCTGTGTTTGTTCTGGGAAGTTGTCATAAAGTCTTTAGATTTTTATTTTCTCATTACAATTTATATCATTGTTAGGTTTTGATTCACGTGTAAAAAATGAGACTACGTTATCATACTGTTTCGGTCATGTGTGTGTGAGAGAGAGCATTTGTGTGTGTAGATATTTGTGCCTGGTAAAATTAAATGTTGGCAACTTCTCAGCAAGTGTAAGCATACGCTTCATCAAATTTAGCAGAAAAATAAATATTTTTAAGACCTTTACAGTCATGTATGAACATGGCACAATTTGTAGCAGCTGTAAATCTGCGATCATTATTCTTTGCAATGAAATCAATGTCACATAATTATGATTTTCTTGGAAATTCTTTCTTTTTAAGTTCTTTTTAATTTTTTAACCTACACACGTAAGCATATATGCAAATGCATTACATTTTCATTAGTGTAACATTCATACTAAAAATTGTATAAATACATACATATAGAGCAATACAGATGGAATGATAATCATAACCAAATATACAAACAAAAACTGAATAAACAAAAATCACACACGGAGAGACGTGCGCATGCACAAACATGCATGCGCGCACGCACACACACACACACACAACACACACACACACACACACACACACACACACACACACACACACACACTCACACTCACTCACTCACTCACTCACTCACTCACTCACTCACTCACACACACACACACACACACACACACACACACACACACACACACACACACACACACACACACCCCCCTACACCTACCTTAGCATTACTAGTTTTCATCATTTTTCAATCCCCCTTTTCACGTGTTTCCCTTCCACCTTCTTTCCTCTCTCTCCCTTCCCAGCATCCATATCCCTGGCTTTGTTTCATGCTGACACGAAGATATGACTTGAGTCTGCCAGCAACATTGTGCAGAAATTTGACGTAGTAATAACGTAGGTCACAACAAGCTGAGGCTTCTGCTGTCCCTCAGTCTAGTATCACAGATAAGGTTGCCATGATGCTCTCCTCATCTTATCAGTTTGTTACATGAGTCATGTGAAATGGTCTGATGTTTTGTTGTCATGTGTGTCTGCACATGTAACACATGTAGCAAATGACATGATTTTGCACACCAGATTAATGGTTGAAAAGGTCAAAGGTCTGAGAGGTTGACCCCTTTGATCTAAACTGTATTGTTACATTGCACTTGTTGAAAAATCTGTCTCCTTTCAGGTGACTGGACCCCCTTCCATAATGAATTCTAAGTGCTGATGTGTTTCTCTGACAACCAGTCAATCAGACAGACATAGAAATATGATGGTTAACTTAACTCTTTTAAAGGAGAGATCAAGCCCCACAAATTCACAGACCCACCATAGGTCACAAGACTGAAAACAATTATTTTCAATGTATGAAACTCCAACACCAGCCTATGCCAGAGAGGGGAATGTTTTTTCTCTCCTGCTCTGAGATCTTGTGTCAAGTTTCACTGATTGTCTCAGACCCCCCCCCCCAGGGATCCTGTTGTTCATGACAGCTGGCCGAGCCCAGGAACAATAATCCATGCCATCCAAGTGGACAACAGGCTGGCCAGCAGGCCTTCATCTAAGTGCTGGCCAACAACAGGAGAAAGATGTAGGGATCCTTCTTGTCAGGCAACCCTCACCTAGCAGAGTCTAGGAACTCCTGGACTGAAACAAGTGAAAGCCTGTGGGCAAAAGCAAGCCCAAGCCCATATTTGATATGGTAAAATAAAGAGAGAACAAGTCAGCCCTTTGAAGCCAGACTGAATCTTTGAGAAACACCTGTACATTTTGTGCATTTTAAATCTTGTATGCATCAGTAAAATTTTGTGTGTGAAGTTGCGCTTATGGCAGTCTGTTTGTTGTTCGTACATCTTTTCGTGTGTGACTGTATTTAATTCTGGCCATTGCTTGGAGCACAAGCACCTCCTAAGTGCATGAGCCGAAGGTACATTACGATTGACCATTCTTGAGTATTTTTCATGGTCCTGAGAAAAATAAAAGATTTGTTTAGATGACTGATACCGGAAAGTTGCTCCTTCCATCACTAGTATGAGGGAAGGTAGAGGTGAATTTTGATATGAAAACTACTCTACAATTTTGATAGAGAACACTTGTAGGAATCATCCCCAAGAGGACTACACCTTCCACCCATACTTGTCACAACCATTTAATGACATTTCTACCCAGGAGAAGTGGAGATGCCGAGTAAATGTATTATGAAATGCAGAATGAGCATAGACCACATATAATCAGTAACACATCATGTATATTTGTCGAACTTTTATGTCATGCTGATGATGCACATTTTGAATTGGTTGAAAAAAGAAGAAGAATAGCCTAGACTGGTTGATAAAAATCTTTGGGATTAGCTTTTTACCTAGACACACGTACGTGTGTTCACTGCATAATTTGCAGAGGGAACAGCAGTAATCAAGGTCAGAACATTTCTCTTTGTTAACAGTTAGAGCAACAGAAGAGTAGATTGAAGAGGGGGGATAATTGAGGGATGAGAGAGTGACTGCCAGTGGCAAAAAAAGAGATGAAATGGGGAGGTGGAAAGAGTGAAGCGGAATGGTGGGGGTGGTTCTGCCAAAATACGTGTCGAAAATGACTGGTCAGGACATATTTGCAGAAGTGAGAACTTTCTAAGTTGTCTGCCACTGCTTGTGCTGACTGCCATGTGCATTTTCTATGCTTGTCAGGTGGTGTAGTAGGAAGTGTATCAACATGCCCCTCCCCTACCCCATTCACCTTGTATGTTTCATCCTGATGTTGCATGTTTTAATCACAAGTGAATCTAATAGGCAATATGCTTCTGTTGTGTTTAATTTTAGATACTCTTATCACAGATGAGAAATATACCAAGAGCAAGTTTTGGTGTAAAAGAATCTACCCACTTGTGTCGGCTGTCTAGCTAGTTGTCTAATCTGTGCAGGATTATGGTCTTTTTAGGTGTTTTTTGTTGTGATGAAATGCATTTGATTTTTTTTAAAAATATTTGATAGGAATAAACTAAGGGGGCTGTCTGGCGTACTCAGCACAGCCAAGTTTTACCAGCCCAATGGATATCAATGTTTCAATCAATACATTGTGAATTGTGAAGGCCCATTGTGTGTATATATTGTAGATAATGGTGATTCCAAGTGGACAGTATGTAAGACTTGATTGTCTCCTGTTATTACAGTGTGACACCATACATTGGCTAAAATGTGCACATCGACTAATTTTCTGGTGGTTCTTGTTCTCCCAATCCTCACTCTCAGGATGAATCAGAAGATAAGAGTTTTGTCCCTTTCTTTGTTGTACAGAAAAATAATTCTGGTGTCATTCGCAAAATAAACAGTAAGAGTTTTGAGCAAGTTTAAAGAGATGGTTAATGATAACAAAAAGAACAAAATATCAATCACCAGTTGGTTTATTTCAGTGATTACAGACGGCAGAATTCAGCATTGCATCTCAGATAGCGACTGTGCAGTTTGCCTCCTCAGTCCTGTTTAGTGTTGTGTCGCATTCATATGATTTATTGGCAATTTCTTTGTCATGTTTATGCGCATTGATCTGCCTTGTTTATCAAATAGTTATTTTGCTTTTTGTCTCACATGCATGCAATGCTTTGTTTCACAGCTGTGCAAGTCACGGGCAGGCAATGATCTGTACGCAGAGAGAGGGATGAACAGTTTCAACGAGGCACCAAAAGTCAAAGCTGTTCAGACCAGTCCTATTGGATGTGTAGTGAGTAATGGGTTTGTGTTAGTTATAAAGTGTATGTCATTTCTTAGAGTCAAAGTGAAGTGGAGAATTTTTTAATCATGATCAGATCTGCTTGATGAATGAAGTTGATTTGAATCACCAGTGTTGTTGTTTTGTTCCTTGATGTGGTTGTTAGACTGGCCAAATTTCCTGCCTTGTCCCAGTAATGTTGTTGTAACAGTTGTTTCAGCATCCATCACTGGCATTCCCGGGTCCACGTTATTAACAGTCTCACTGACAGAAGGCCATCAGGTGCTGTCAGGGTTACACTGAACACAGTAATCGCTGTCTTCAGGACACTGGTTTAATCATGAACAAGACAGTGCTTTTCTTCTTACAGTGAGTCATGTCTTTGTTTGGGTGTTAAACTCTGAATGTCCTCTGCCATCCCTGTAATGCAGTCGTGACACTTGCTTCAGCGCTCACCTTCAGCATCCCAGGTTTGTCTTACTACAATCTCACTGACAGTGAGTCTTTGCGGTGATGCATAGAGATGAATATGTTTCATGATAATGAATGAGGGTGGTGAGGCAGCACTAGATGTAAAGTTAATTGACTTTTGCCTCTACTTTTGCGCACCAAATACGTGCATGGGCACCGCACCACACAAGACTACACTACAAAGCAGGCATGCACATTCTTAGGCATACACACAAATATGTATGTGTGCGTAAACATGTTGGTAGGCAGTGAGCAAAAGATCTCAGACTTTGTAATATACTCCCCTTCCACCCTTATCCCCATACCCCACCCGGCCTACCAAAAATGGAGAAAAAGTGCTGAATAAAGTGGAACCAGATTACAAGTGCATATGATTATACTGGATTGGACAGGATGAACATTGTCAATATCAGGAGTGGGAGAAATATAATGTAATGGAGAATGAACATTCCATAACCAATCTGTATTTGTGTGTCCTCAGGATGCTGGTGTGGTGTGCTCAAACTTTGACATGTATGACACCTACAGTGCTTTAGAAACTGAACAAAAGGTAAGATCACTGCAAGGTAGGATAGAAAATCGAGTTGGATCCAGTCATAATCAGCTTGATATATTTAATGACAAGTGAACTCTCCAGCTCAATGCAGACTGTGAATTTGAATTCAGGTCTCTTCACTGCAACCAGCGTTGTCAAAGAGAGGAGAGGGGGAAAAAGTCCAACAAATAAAAAAACGTCATAGTGGTCATCAGGTGTGGCAGGTATTGGTCACTCCCCACCCCCATCTACTCCCCTTTCTCTCCTGCCTACTTGTGAAAACAGGAAGTCTGCGCATAGGTCAATGCAGGTAATCCGTTTACAACGTCATGCACACTTTAATTATTATACAAATTCATTTTCATGTATGAACATGGCATATAACTTGTTTATAAAACTGCATTTGCTAGACTATAAGATTTATCTGCAATTGTCTGTCTTTCAGTTCGATGTAAGAGAGTTATGGACATGTTCTTCTGAGTAAGACCTGATACAATCAAGGAGGCACAAGGTGCAACAATATGATAATGCTGTGATTGACTAGTTGACGAGCTCAATGAATGATGAGATAAAGCTTTGGGATACTGTTCCTAGAATTTATTTTAAAAGAAATATCAACTGATGAATGGTTGAGCACTTTAATGATCAACTTGAAAACAAACGTTTTGATTCATAGTTCTCTGAGAATGGACTCGGATAATGCACTGAAAGTTGATTTGCAATATTTTAATCAACCAGTTTTAAATGAAGTACTTTTGACTGTCAGAAAATTTAAAACTCAGAAGGCAAATGGTCTGAATGGAGTAGCTGGAGAACTGCAAAAGAATGATGCTGGATTTGACCATGTCATAAGTTTCCTTGTGACATTGTTTAATGCCCTATATGATAAGGGTATTTTCCCTGAGAATTGGTCTGAATCTGTTCTTATACCTTTTTATGAGAAAGGTAATGTTGAAGATCCTAATATTTATTAAGGCATATCAGTAAGTGACATAACAAGTAAAGTAAAAAAAATGCATTTATCAGTTACAGATTCCAAGAACGGTTAGGGACAAATAATAAAACAGATGAATTCCAGGCTGGTTTTAGATGTGATTACTCAATTACTCTAGATGTGATCATATCTTACATTGTTTGCACTTTAGATGTGATCATATCTTACATTGTTTGCACTTGTATAGAGACACTTTGCAGCAAATCCTTGATGTGCCTTTACTGATTTTGAGAAGTTTTTGATTTCATTAAGTGATGTGTTCAAAACATGGCTCTCTGTTTTCAGCCACACAGATATTTCTTTCTCAATCATTTGAAAGTCATAACATGTATCCGTTTAAAAAGTAAAAATACTCTTTTGAACTGTAGCTCGTGTATTAACCTCTGCAGCAGGTGTAAAATGTGACACAGCTTCAGAAACAAGGCATGTTTTTAAACCCAAAGTTTTACAGTAAATTGTGCAGGTTCAGTGTATTAATTAGGCCATGTTATTTCCTTATATGTGACAGTTGTCCTGATCAGTTGAGAGGAGAAGAGTCTGCGACATGTTTTTTTTTAACATATTATCACATGGTTTCAAAGGCTGACTGAGAGAAGAAAGTTCCACACGCAGTCTCGTGGACAGTGTCTGGTCTTTCCTTTTCACAGTCACTAAGTCCGCCCACAAAGAGAAAAAATAATCACTTGTGTGAAAGATCGTTTTACTGTTCGGAGTGTGTTTTAAGTGAATGTAAGCAGTTTTGTACTTGATGTGAAGTGAAAATTGATTGCTGTGATTCCAATCAGCCATTGTTTCATTATATAAATTGGCCAATGAATCTACCTACTTGCAAGAATTTAAAAAGCAAACAAACTAAAAAAGCATGCAGCAGTGTATTTGATATGGGTGATTTTGTGATTAGACATTTCAGTTGTTTGGTTACATTTTCATTCACAGATAAGTGTACATACAACTGACATTGTGACAATTTAAAAAAAAAAGAAGTAGAGGTTGGGGTAGTGTTACCTTGGAAATCAAGAAGTGATGTGGTAACATATGCTGATTCTTTCCTGTGATCTGGATGAAAATGAAATGTGTGAATGTGAAATTCCAGAAAATCTTCTAATTCTGTCATGACTTCTAAACATAAATATTCTGTGTGAATTATAAGTGAATTGATGTTAGTGAAAGCAATTGTCAATTTGGGAGGGAAGTAAACCACATGTGACTTATCCATACCTGATCTCAACAAGTGATTCTGATTCAACTGTCACAAGCAATATAGATAGGGAAAAAAATGAAGAGGTCACAGTTCTAGTTTAAGTGAAGTGCAAATATACACATAAAACAAGGTGTAAAGTAACACTGATTTAACATGCAATATGACATAGACTGGAGAATTTTCAACAAATCTGCCTACTTCAGACAACAGACATAAAAATTTCACAAAAGAACTCTTCTCAAATAGCACCCAACATGAGAATGACAACGGATGTTATGAAGGTGTCAAAACATTTCATTTTCCTACAGTGCTAATAGGCAACACTCCACTCTCGATTCCAGACAGATTTGGCTGATACTGTCGAAGTTGCAGTTGGTATGTCGACAGGTGCTATATGCAGTGATAGACAGGTGGATGTGGATGGGGCATTTGTTAAAGATAAAAAGAAACCAGCATGTCGGTTCGTTCCATATGCATAGATTTTGGACATGGATTTTTCAAAATCTTGTTTATATCAGACCAGTTTTTCAGTTTATCTATTATTGAGTATTTTGGACAGGACTTAATTCTGGGTTATTGGATGAATGTCTTTCTAAATGAAGGATGGTGAACTGTTTGTGCTGTTTTGTAAGAAACAGATAAAGAAGAAGAGGAAGAGGCAAGTCCAAAGACATCTGAAAAAGATATGCGTCCAGAAAACAGCAATCCCCTTCATTTCAAGGCTCTGTCGCACAGAAACAACCTAAGAAAACCAGCAAACAAGAGTCACAATCTGGTTGGTTGGCTTTTAATGTTCCAAGCTTTATCCTGCATGCAGGTATAGCCTACAGAGCTGATTATTGTTTTCAGTCTCATCAGTATGTGTCAGTGTGTGTGTGTGTGTGTGTGTGTGTGTGTGTGTGTGTGTGTGTGTGTGTGTGTGTGCGAGAAAGAGAGAGAGAAAAAAGAGAGCAAGGTAGCTTGAAAACGGTCGACAGATCTTTAAAATATTTTACCTTTTTTTTCTTCTTTTCAGTGTGTCTGTGTGGTTGGTATCTAGGACTGATGAAAATGATACATCTCTCAGGGCAAAGCTGGAGGTCATGCTAAAGGAAAAACAGTTTGATCGTATAATATGCAGCATGGTTGGTATTGAGGAGTAATTAAAGTAGGAGACTGTATGGGCAAAGCTGAGGTCATGCTAAAGGATAAACAGTTTGATGCTGTAATGTATTGTATAGTCAATATTCAGGAATGATAACAATGGATGAAAATATCTCTAGGGGCAAAGAAAACGGTTTGATGTCATGGTGTACCCTCATTTGTGCAGGGAACAGTGCTGGAGATAGCATGATTTGCATCTCTTTGTGGGACACTGTTTTAGTCATTGTTATTTGTGTCATTATAAACGCTCTGTGTGTGTGTGTGTTGTTTTTGGTGTTGGATTCTTTTGTTAAAAGAAGCAGCTAAAACTATCCAGTGTACTGTAGCTGTTTGGTGGCTTGTGGATAAGACATGGTTCTCTGGATCCAAGGGCTGTATACAAGTCCAGTTGTTGAGACAGCCAGGTTAGAGGAGGATTTCACGTGCAATTTAATGTTAACGCAGGCTCAAAGCCCCACTTCCAGTTTTAGCCCATGAACAAAGAATGACAAGAAGAATCGGAGATTCATATGTGTTTATTCACATGCCTAGACTGTGAAAAAGTAAGAATAATCAGGCTCAGATGTGTTCATTCACATACATATCTATGCCTAGACTGTGAAAAGGTAAGAATAATTAGGCTCAGATGTGTTCATTCACATATATATCATTGCCTAGACTGTGAAAAGGTAAGCATGATTAGGCTCAGATGTGTTCATTCACATATATATCATTGCCTAGACTGTGAAAAGGCAAGAATGATTATGCTCAGATGTGTTCATTCATATCATTGCCTAGACTGTGAAAAGGCAAGAATAATTAGGCTCAGATGCATCAGGCATTGACTCTTGCCTGAGGTCTCTGAAAGAATGAAAAGATCAGAGTATTTTTCATTCTGTATAACGTCTCTGATTTGTACTCTGTGTGTGTGTGTGTGTGTATGTGTGGGTGCGTGCGTGCGTGCGTGTGTTTCCGTTTTCGAGAAGTATAAATGTTTATATGAATAATTACTGTAAAGGATATATTCTGACTATCCTGTGGTTGATAAAGAACAGAGTGATTGGTGCATGTGTGAATATTACTGTAAAGGATATATTCTGACTATCCTGTGGTTGATAAAGAACACAGTGATTGGTGCATGCGTGAATATTACTGTAAAGGATATATTCTGACTATCCTGTGGTTGATAAAGAACAGAGTGATCGGTGAATGTAAATCAGTCACATTAGATTATTAGCAACTTTTCAATGCAGCAGCTCACGCTTGCTAAAACCTCACTGATAAGCCTCTCCTCCTTTGTTCCGTTTCTAGGTAGCAGCAAACTGAAACGGACCTTGAAAGGTGAGTCACTTTGTCACATAGTTTGTAAATCGTCTTTTTATACACTTGTGCTTTGCAGTTGATGTTGGTTGCCATATGTTACATATTTTGAATGAAAAGGAAATCCAAACACAAATGAATTTCAGATTCGTACAGTTGATTTTTGACTTTGAAAAGAGCCTCAACTTTTTCAGCAAAAAGTTTGCCCTGAAGAGTAATATTCTACTTCACAAAAGAGATGCCTGTTGTGAGGTTGTGTCTTTCAGCGTTTGGGAAATTCATGGAGACTGTCTTTTTATGGACATAGATGTGGTCTCCTTCACAGAAGGGATGCTCATTCTAGTTATGAGTGCAACTGTTGTGCGTGTTGGGCTTAGTAGGTATGGTGTCCTGCATGTGTTGGATTAGAACAGGCACCAGTGAACACCATCACATTAACTCTGCAAAACAGTGCAAAGTCTTCTCTGGAAGGTTGCCCTATGACAGCTTGTTGTTTGTTCACTGTAGACTGCAGATGTTAGGACTGCACAAGCATTTTGATATAAACATCAAATTCTTCATTAGCAGCATATGGGGAATATACAGTCAGCCTTAAAGTCAGAACCCTATGTTTTGATTATTCTTAGGCGTCTTGTATTTTATGGGTGAGAGTTGTCATTGGAACTCGGCTGATTGTTTGGGCTTATCCTTGGTATTATTGTGTACACTGGACACCATCAACCCCGGGGAAGTCACTACTGTCTTTGGCATACAGATTATTCTGTCTTTGACAGACTTACCTTCCTGTATAGCTGACTTTTCACTTAGCAGTATGGCTTTCTTAAAAACTGAAAAACAAGAGCAGGGGCTTTTTATCCAGTGATGGTTTGACTGAGTGATGTGCATCCATGCAGTGAAGCAGCGAGACTAACAACACACCACCAGCTTGGCTGTCATGCCCAAGGCTTCACACCCATGTTTATGCTAACACTGTTCTTGCCTGAGGTTCAAAGTTAATTAAGCGTACAGCAAAAAGCTGTGCGCTGGGAGAAATTTTGATCAACTGCTGAGTGTCATCAATTGAGACTACTCAGTTTTGAATGCTATTGTCAGGATAAAAAAAAACCCATACTTTGTGTAAAGAAAGAGAGAAATAGGTCTCTGCTTTGTGCTCAACTGTTGATATGGAATGAAGCAGGTCAACCCACATGGCGTTGTCACATCCAGTGCTACAGCTCTTGAAACTTTTTCAGATATCAGGATAAAACCACTGGTTGTGTTGCTATAACTGTTAAGATCATTGCTATCAGACCTGTTGTTCTGCTGTAACTCAAAATTGCTACCAACAGGTCTGGGAAATGTTTTAATCACTGTCACCATAAACAGCAAATCATTGTTTGAAATCATAGATCAGCCTGTGAAGTATTCTGTAATCTTTTTCTTGTGCTTCCTGATATACTGGCCATGGTTTGAGTCAACAAAACTAGCTGACAAACAAAAACCGCTGAAAAAAATGGTATATAAAATATAGCCTGCTTATTTTAATGCCAAACTCAGTTCACACATTTTGTTGTCACATGATGAACAGTTGGACCAAATATGCTTTTCTTATTTAACAACAGCAACAAAAATGAGCAAGGTTTAGCGTTAGAGTAGTATGATGTGCCAATTTGGTGACTATGAGGTTTTAGTTTGTAACTATAGTGTGCATAGGTGACATTTTTGCTCCCAATCCCCAACTGGTATCCTAATTATGGAAAGAATTTATACATATGAACCTAGTAAATGGCATGTGGATATTTGTTTTGTTAAGGAAGAAAAGATCATATTGCAATTTCTACAAGTAAACAAGTAAAAAGTGTGTAACATCTTTGGGGTCTTTTCCTTGTATTTTGACCATTGTATATTCAGAAATAAACCTTGCTTCAGAAAGGAAACTTTGCCTTAGTTTCACACTTTTTGAAAATATTTTGATGTAAGACAAGATTTGTTTTAATAAAAATGAAAAACAAAAATCACAAGCAGCAGTAGCTGAGAGTTATGTGCCCTGTTTTTTTTAGAAGTAAAAGCAGTTTGTTCATTACCACTTTTTTTTGTTGAGATTCTATACTTAGCTTCGTTAGATTATTTCAGTATTTTTATCCTGCATAACTTCTGTGTATGCATACACATGCGTGTGTGTGTGTGTGTGTATGTGTGTGTGTGTGTGTGTGTGTGTGTGTGTGTGTGTGTGTGTGTGTGTGTGTAGGCAGCAATGGTACATTTTCATCGCCCACAGAGTCAGATCAGCTCCCTAGTAGTGGCACAGGCTTGGCCACCATTACCTCTGAAGTCTCTTCCCTGGATGAGAACAGAATTCTGAATGTGTGTTTGTGTTTGTTTGTGTGTGTGTGTGTGTGTGCGCGCGCGCGTGCGTGTGTGTGTGCATGTGTGTGTGTGTGTGCATTTGTGTTTGTCGTTGTGTGTGTGTGTGTGTGTATGTGTGTGTGTGCATGTGTGTTTGTGTGTGTGTGTGTGTGTGCATGTGTGTTTGTTTTTGTGTTTGTGTGTGTGTTTGCATGTATGTATGTGTGTGTGTGTGTGTGTGTGTGTGTGTGTGTGTGTGTGTGTGTGTGTGTGTGCATGCATGGGCGAGGGAGTGAGAAGAATACCTGAGTCTGTGAATCTGTTTTGAATGTATTATGTTTAACTGTGCCTGCATTCATACCTTAGACAACACATATGTAGATGTGCTTGAAGCGCTTTGACATCTGTTCACTGTGACATGAGCCAGTGTACATGGAACTCTCACTCTTTCTGTCTCTCTCTGTTGTGTGTGCCCAGTTTTAATCTTTATTTAATACATGTGTTTCTCCAGTGTATCGTGAGACTTTTTGTTGTTTCTGCTTTTGATGTCATCCAGACAATGAATAGTCAAGTGATTGTACTGCTTTCTGTGTGTGTGTGTGTGTGTGTGTGTGTGTGCACGTTTTTGGTTTCTCAAATATAATCTGGAACTTTTTTTTTTTAAGTTATTGTCTTTGCTGTCATCCATGCATTCAATAATTGAATAATTGTTCTGCTTTGTGTGTGCATGTGTTTGTGTGTGTGTGTGTGTATGTGTGTCTGTGTTTACACATATACATCAAATTATACACATGTATGTAAATGTATATGCATAATTTTTTTTTCGACTGTGCTGGATAGTGTGATTGGTTGAATGTGGATGAGTACACATAATGTACATAATTGATTTATGTGACAAGTCTGAATCACTGAGGAACGATCTGTTTACGATGGAACGTGTCATCAATCTCAACACCTATCAGCCCAAGCTGGCGGTGTACAGAGGGTTCTCAGTCATTTCAGGTATCAGCTCATCAGTGGTTGGCATCTGTCCTGTTTTTGCCGAGTAGGTGTCACCTTTGTCATCGCAGTTTGTGCTCATAGAGATGATTCATGAAAATAGTCTTATGATGACATGTTGGGACAAAATTGGGAGTGGAAGCTTTAAAAGTGTGTGATTCATGAATGTGGTCAACAGATCCTAAAGAAGGGCAAAACGTGTCTAATTTATAACTGTGATTTTACAGCCAAGCAAGGTGAAGGCTTGGGCTGTGACCAAAATAGAAATGGCAGCTGCCACGTGTCAGCTGTTTTTTCACCACCAAAATCAAGGTCTTTTCCATTGGGGCAGAGTTTTTAGAGACAGGACACACCCACCAGAAGTGTTTGATGACAAAGGATCTGCATCAAAGAAATGGAAATTTAAATGAAACATAGAAATACGGGGAGCGGGGACACATGTATGAGACCCAGATTTTGCTTTACATATACATTGTGTAGCAGCTTGTCAAGCCTTGAGTGCATGTCAGATATAGTCCATGCTGGAGCATCGTTCTCTCTCATATCTGTCTATCTGTCTAAATCTATGTTCATTTATATATATTTAGATAGAAATAGATAGATAAATAGATGTGTAACAAACGAAGTGGTTAGGGTTGGTCAAGGCAGAGGGAGAAAGTTTGATGGAGATGGAGAAAGGGTAAAGAAGTAGGGAAAAAGGAGTAGAGGGAAGAAGGTGGATCCCACTCAGGCCATGAACGTACAGGGAGAGCCCAGTCAGTTAGCCATTATGCTTTATCTGTAGTACACTAAAGACAAGGAGAAGACAGTGCCTGAAGTAGGCACAAAATTGAATATTGTTAAGCATCATGGCAAACAAGGTATGGTACACCTAACAAACTAGAGCAGGAACAGAATGTTTACTGCATGGTCTACATAAAATGAAAGTGTCAGAAGTGTTCAACCATTAACCTGATATTACACTCACTTTCATCCCAAACTTTGTGTTGACCATGTGTAAAAGTCAGAAACACAAAGTTCCTTTCTATGATAGGTTGAGAGATCAGTCTTTACCACCAATTATTTGATAGCACTGTTCTTTTCTATTGGTGTCAGTGGAAGACTAATCCTGTAAACAAAGTTTCAAAACAAATATAAAGTTCTGAGAGCCCACACATGGAACAGCTTAGTGAGGATATGAATAGGTGACTATCAGTGCTATCATAGCCACACAAAACATTATAAAATGGATAGTCAGTCAAGTCAAATTGCATATATCCCAGCCGACCACATAAGGCCATATCAGGGCTGTCACCATGTTAGAAACATGCCTGTGTGATTGTTAAAAACAAAAACAAATTATTTCAAAACTAATAAAGACAGTTTGAAAGACGTAACTCTTCTCCGTTCAAATTCAGATTAAATGAAAAACTTAAAAATCACATCTGGATGTGAACAAGGTCTCTATTGAGCCATCTGTGAAATGCTTCCAGCAAACATCATGCATGTTCCAACATACCAGAAGAATAAGCATCACAGTCAAACACTCGTAGCGTGGTATACTCCAAGGAGCTTCTCCACCTTTTAAAAGATAAAATGAATAAATGCACATTAGATAGATAATAGTTTTCAGGCAACATGCATATCATAAATACTTGCAAAATCATAGAAATAAAGAGTCTGACGAGTGATGCAGCACCTGTGAAAAAGGCATGACAGATAGTAAACTGAACCATCCTGTGATGCAGTAGACTAATCAGCATGCTTCCTATCAATGAGCTGTGTGAGCCCACACTATGTATGGCATCTGAGACGGTAACATGGTCAGATCACTGCACATCTTAGTTGGAGAGAGCTTGACTCATGTCGACATGAGTGTGAAGCACACTGAGTGGTGAGGTACTGATTTGACAAGTTAGATGAAAATGATAATTCTTTGCAAAACACAGAATAAACAAGCCGGACCAGTAATGATAATTCCTTGCAAAACACAGGATAAACAAGCCAACCAGTTTGATACAGCAATTGCTGATCTGTCCTCACTGATCTTGCATCACAAGCAAGTACTGATGAGTCTGCAAAGCAACAACGTCAGTGTAAACAAGTAACACAAATGGTAGCAAGGTGAAATAAATCAAGATATCTAAGATGATGAAAATAGAGAAACCAAAGGTGAACAAAATCTTTATGTTTTTCCTAAGTCCAAAGTCTATACATGTGAATGAATAGAAAGTAGACTGCTTAGCACTGAATACACATCATAAACAGCAAGGGAAGTACTGAACACCATTACATCATGGCGCGTGCCAATACTGAGATGAATATGCAAATCCATGGTCAGTTTACCTGCGACCCTTTAAAAGCCTGTTACTGAACCACAAAGACAGCAGCCAGAGGTGATATGCAGCAGTTGAGGCTCATCTGTGTTAATTGAAATGTAATTATATCTACATTTCTCTGCAGTTCTGTCGACTAAACTGCAGAACGCTGAGAATCAAAGAGCTCATTGCTAACTTTTTAATGATTCTTTATTCATTTTAAGGATCAAAATAGTTATTTAGGAAATTAGTGCTTGTTAGGGGGCAGCTTATGCAGACTTTTATCAGAAAAAAAATTTCTTTTACAAAACTGAACGAGTCCGATTAAATTGTAATATTTTTGTCACACTGTCACTCTTGCATACCCGCATTCATGACAGCATTTACTCCATACGCACACGCAATCTTTCCAATCACCCAAAAGGAGCACTACCGAATGTTTTTCTTCTCCCCCTCTCCTTCAGGGAAAACACTTTACTAAGTCACAACAACAACTTGTAAACAGATTTTACACCTGTATCTCTCTCCGCACTGAGAGACAAATAAATCCGCACACATGTATCTCTCCTCACACCGAGAGACAAATCAATCTTCACACATGTATCTCTCTTTACACTGAGAGAAAAAATAGTCTTCACACTTGTATCTCTCTTTACACTGAGAGATAAAATAGTCTTCACACTTATATCTCTCTTTACACTGAGAGATAAAATAATCTAGTTCCGCTTCTATAAAGCTATGGCCTTCACATTCCGTTATCCCAAAATTCCGGACCAGGAGAATACATAACTCCCGTAATCACTGAGGACCTGCCTGCCTCAAGTAAAAGCTTCCCTGCTTTCTCAATTCCTGTCTCTCTCTCTGAGACAATATACTGCCCCTCGAACTCTCCCGTCCTGGAGATACGAGTCTCGACTTCTCTTCCGCGACTTCTTCTGTCTCTTGCGAAATGACGAGCTTCAACTCCTCTCCCTGGAGTTGGTACTGGCTGGGGCTGAACTACCGGTGTGTTCCCCACACCATGGCCATCTTCAACCACCTCACGGGGTGAAAGACGAAGGGTGAAGGGCGAAGGGTAAAGGGTGAAGGGCTGAAACACGAATAAGGTTCGTGTAAGTAACCTGCTTCTCAATTCAACATATGAATTCTTTCTCTCTTCTTTAAGTTTTCCCCCTGTAGCTTTCCCCAACTATCTATCGCTCACCTGGTAATGACTGGTCAGCAAAGAGGACCACCGTCCTGACAGGTTCGAGTCTCTAGGCCATCTGCTGGGTTAAAACTGACTCTTTCCCCCCTTCTCCTAGTGAGTGCATACTCAGTGTTCAAAACACATGACCAGCACCTTACCTTACCAGCCCTTGTTAAACTATCACTCAGTGGTCACTTTCACCCAATGACCACATTTGTTCCTTGAATGAGTCATACTCACAATTATTTTGGGGACGCCCGCTACACTAGTCAAGCCATATGAATATTCTTCCTTTAATTGTGGCATGGGGAAATGATTCATATCACTAACTACATGTGATGGAGCGTCACATGCCTTGATGTGAGGCTACGTCACATGACACCCCCCATCCTGGGATGAAAAAATTTTCTCCAGAAAATTTTTTTAAAGGATATACAACTTCACTTAAACACATCTTCAGCCATGAATCTCAAATGTGTAACCATCACACATGATTCACCAAATTAATAATCAACGTATAGAATCAATCACCATGATCCACCATAAATAGGATATTCCAAACTTTCAGTCTTTCAAAAAAAAACATTCATAATTGATCACCATATTCCACAAGATACATTTCACAAATTACATGGATAAAACAATTAGGGATATCAACAATTCAAAGTACAAATTGTGTTCCTACATTAAGATGTGAAGCACATTTTCCCTTGATCTTTGTCTCACATCATATGTTTCAAAACCCTCATGAAAATGAGAATATTTCCAAGTGTAAATGTTTCTCAATAGACATGTAACCAAAATAAACATAGTCTAAACATAGTTTCTTTTTCCCACATGTAGTGTTATAGTCCACTGAAAAGTCACCTGCTTTCCATTGTTGACAGTGACAAATGAAAACAATTTGGGTTTGTCTCATTGCAAAATCAAAACATTGTAACCTTTTCCAAGAGCATTGCTCATCACCCCATACATATAAATTCATCTCACCAAAAGTTAGACATAAATATTACTTGATTTTTTCCATTGTCTACCAAAGAATAAATATGTTTACATCAACATCAAGAGTTTTTTGGGCTTGAAAAACATTAGTCACTTCAATAAGCAATTAAAGCATAAAACCACTTGATTTAAATCGTCTTTTAGCAACAATGCACCGTCAAAAGTGATTCAACCGTAATCTTAAGAAAGACAAAAAACAAGGATAGTCTTCCCTTTGAAGACAGTTACATTTGTCCATGAATATCACGAAACGTGACAACAAATCTCCCATACATTTTTGGTTCCAGGCACGGGTTTCAACGGTAAACGGGAAAATTCCTTATCAAGTACTTTCACAAAATACTTTCCTTTCCGAGAGCTGACACAGAAGTTTCTTCAATGTCTGGATAGGCTGGGCATCGACACATGACTTTTTTACTTTTCTGTAATCGATGCAAAACCATGATCCTCAGTTTGTCCCCAATACCACTGGTGACTGTACGGAGATTAGAATTCTATCACCTTTAAATCCAGCTTACATTGATTTCTCTCTCAACCACCTTTTTTGCAAATGGGAGGGGTATGGCTGGTTCGCACAATTTTCAGAAGTTAACTGAATACTGGTCAAACCATTACTGTACCGGGGTATCGCAACCATCCTGAAAGTCTTCAAAATGTTTGACTGTTGTTTGACTTGTAGCCCAAATCATTCGAAGAACCACATCCTCATAGTTTCACCTTTTGATAGACAGAATGGGAAGGGGTAAAAACATCATCTCACTGGTAGTGTTAACACTCCCTTTGCGTTTCATAACCTTTGATCTGTCCCTTGTACTTACATTTGGTCAATTCATCACTGAATGTCTGTTAGACATAGTTTCTGACACAGGACATTCCAGAACTAAACTGGTTGAGGGCAACTTTTACGTTCAACAACATCTTCAACATGTTCACATGAAATACCTTCCAGTGTTTGCCATTTTGATCTTATAATTTACTTCAGAAGTTTTTCGACCACCTGAAAAGGACCCTTCCACAAACACGAGCTTGTTATGTTCATCATTAGTACAAAAGGGATTATCTCCAACGCTGAAGAACGGCCTTGCTTTTCTGTCTGCAAAACCTTGTACACATCAGTTTCCTATCAGCTGACTGTTGACAAGCTCACATCATCCTTCAAACATTATGCAGTTCATAAACGTATGTAAACAGTTTTACGTCAGTATTCCGTCTTTTCCGCCATTGTTCATCAATAGATCCAAAGGACCCTTGTATTCCGAAAAGAGCTCAAAGGTGAGAATCCAGTTTCGTTCGGATTTCCTGTATGAAAAAGCAAAGCCGGACGAAACATCCCACTCCTGGGCCTTCCCTTTGAAAACCTTTCTCACATGGACTCAACGTTCCATTGAAACGTTCAACCAGCCATCGTTGGGATGATATGCTGGTTGAAAGGAAAGAGATTTGACAACAGTTGTGTTTCACTATAGATCAGAAATGATTGCGTTTCCACAATCCAGGAATTCGTCGGAGACCCACTCTGGAAAAAATTTGCAAGTAAAGCTCAGCGACAGATACTGTATCAATTTTCTTCAGTGGAATCGCTTCTGGATACCTTGTTGCTGTATCCACCAAAGTCAAATATAGCGATATCCCGAAGAAGACAGTGGTAGCGGTCCAACAAGACAATAGCTACCTTCCGAATGGAACGGAAATGAGAGGCATTTGTGCAAAGGTGCACATGGGACGCGCCCTTTTCCCTGAGATGTTTTTTGGGAAAGATGTCACATGGGGCGGCAGTATTCGTAACTTCCTTTGTGACACCCGGCCAATAAAAAGAATCAAGAACTCTCTTTAATGTTCTTTTATTCCGCGTGACCACGAACAATGCATCATGAGCCTGTGCAGTACTGTTTTTCTCTAAGTGGTTTTGGAACCACAACTTGTCTGTTGTCCTGTCCAGGTACACACCTGTAGAGAATGTCAGAGTCCAGAAAGTAGTTGGTTTGTCCGTTGGTACGTCAGTGACAGTCTGTTTAGCAGCAGAAAGTATTGTCGTCAGCGTCTCGTTTTTTCCTGAAATTTCTTTTAAATCATCTGGGGTAATCTGGAGTTCATCCAGTTTTGAGACTTTTAGCGGCTTTGTACCCCTTTCCCTGCTCTATGACGTTTGTTTCTAGTACTCACAAGACAAGGAACAAACGATCCTCCACACCACCATGTACTGTAGCGACACCTGGCAAATTGCCCAAGATCAAGTCGCAGACTGGGTTATCAATAACACAGGCGGTAAGAAAACCGGAGTAGTACGGTGTGTCGACTGAAATTTTCGCCAGGGGAAAAACGTTTCAATCTTGCCTCCAAACGACCTACACTTTTGGACATGTTGAGATACTGGCTTGAAGCACGAAAGACTTCCGTACACCAGCATAGTGCACCCAGTGTCTCGCAAAACCGAAGCCTGCAATCCATTGATGGCTCCGTTTTCTAACACCAGTCCATCAACAGTTTGATCTGGTGCCAAAACAAGGCCTTCTTCAAAATCAGGGGAGACTAATGCGGTTTTGATTCATTTGGTTTGAAAGGGCAATTTTTCCTCAAATGGAACTTGCCATCACAAAAGAAACATCGCATTGTCTGATCGCCAGCCGACTGATTTTGTGAACTTCTGTTCTGTCCACGAACTGCCCAAAAGGTCTACGTGGTGTCGTTGTCCACGACCTGGGAACGTTTGCTGAGGAGTAACGGGTCTTTCCGGCGGTGAGTAGTGGTATTGACGAAAGTCACTCGAACCGGGGAAAGATCCCTGTCCGTTCCTAGGATAGGTAATCCTTGAGGACTCAAAAATGACCCAACGATTTCCTTTCCTGTAACTACCCTGTCCTGATGGGATAGTACATGACGCATGAGACTCAAAGAGGGAAAATTCTCCTTTCCTAGCTACGCCCTTATCTGGGTGAGCGATACAAACTGATCAGCCATCTGACACATTTCCTCCACGTTTTCAAATTGCCTTTCTTTAAGGAAAGTGGCCAGATCTTTGCTCAACGCTCTGGAAAAGTTTTTTCTCTAAAAGGGAGATCTCGCAGTGATTGAAAAGTTTTGTTCGTTTTAGATAAATCGATCCATCGATCCAAACAAGACTCATACGGATCAGAAACGACGGGAAAAGATTCTCCTTTTCAGGGGGCACAGAACGGAAACGTTCGTGAAAACGATCAGCAGAACATTGAAATTTCTTGAGGAGTTTCTTCTTTCAACTGATCCCAAGTTAAATTTTGTTTCGCTGCCCAAATGAGTGGTACAGTGTCAAAACCGCTACCCTTAAACAACGACCCAAATACAATGTCCACTTTTCCTTTGGCCAACCACAAGAAAGTTGCGTGACTTTCAAATCGAAAAGAAAACTATCAATGTCATCCGTTTTTTCCTCAAAAGGGGGCAACTTTGGAATATATCCGCTTTGGTTGAGGCATGGCTGCGGAACCACTGGTGGAGGTTCTCTCGATGCCTGTATTCTTCTAATTTCACATCGTCCCTAATTCTAACTGCCTCAACTTAAATTGACGTTCTTCAGCTTCAGCTCCCCCCTGTAGTTTATTTTCTTCAGCTTCCCTCGTAGCTTATCTCTTCAGCTTCCCTCGTATTTTTTTTTCTTCAGCTTCAGCCCTTTCCCCCTGTAGTCTATTTTTTTCCCTCCTCTTAGCCTGTCTGCCCTATCTGTGGCATTGTTGCACATAGTTAGTAATTTTTCTCCCTCAAAACCCAAGCGTTCCGCTTGTTTAACATATTTATCAAAATCTCCCCTAATGAACGTCAGATATAAACACCAAACAATCTCAGAGTATGAATAAAAATAAGGCATATATGATGATATTATGTTTCACAAACCGTAATTATAGTATATACAAATACAGAATTCAATTTCCGGGGTAAACCCAAAAAAAAGCTTTTCTTTAAAAAGGGGAGATATAAATCCAAGGAATGTATTTTTCCAAAAAATAATTTGCAACTGTTTTTCAATTTGGAATTTACAAAACAAAATGAAGTTTTTAAAACAAAACTGTTTTCCCTAAGAAAGAAAAAAAAAAATAAACACAATAAAGTTTCTGAAAATAAATTCTTTATAAAATTTAAGTTCTCAAATGTTCTTGTTTTTCAGTCTTTCTTTCTTACTTAATTTCAAACGAATTTACAAAACAAATGTACCGCCTTATACAAAAAATGAATATAAATTTACAAAACAAATGGAATCACAAACAATTTTAAAAAGAGGGAAGAAACACAAACTAGCGGGAAATCCTAACCTAAATATGAAAATTTTTGAAAAGAAAACTAATAGGAGCTTATTTAGGAGAAGGTTTAAGAGATTTTGAAAAAGGGGGTAAAAGGAAATGAAAGGATACACAGGACCGGAATAGTGAGCAGAAATCAAGAAAAGCAAAAGAAGCCCACAGACAGCACCCAGTGGTCACTGTCTCCCGTGAAACTGGGAGACGGGAAAAATAAATCACTGCACAATATAAAACCACACTACAGTAATAATACAAAATACTAAACAACCAATCAATAAATGCACATTCAAACCCCAAAATCAAAGAAAATCTCGCACCACACCCAGAAAAAAAATGATCAAAAGATAAGATGTTTATTTGGGCAGAGCGGTAATCCAACTCCACCACCTACACTACTAGCGTGACGGAGGAAAGTTGATCCCACACTCTGAGGGGCAAGGAAAAATCAAACTGAAACAATAGGGAAAACGAAAGAAATAGATATTTATCAAAGGGAAAGACCCATTGACTCCCCAACGCCATGGGCCCCCTGCTAAACGCAGGAAGAGGGTTTGGGGGTATCATTCCTGGGAAAGGGGACAAAAATTCTAATCCTCTAGGGGAAGGACAGCGATTCCCCACGCCCCGCCCCTTGCTGCCAAGTTTTGAGCAAGAGGAGGTTTAGGCTATCGGGCCTGAGGTGGGGAAGGGTCAAAAGAAATCCTACAAAAAAAAAAAAAACCCTTAACGGAGTAGAGCAACCAAAAGAAATTCAACCACCCAAAAAACATATAAAATAGAACACACACAAAATGCAAATATTATACACAATAAATAATTAAACTTTCTTCTTTTTTCTTTCCCTCAAACCCTTGAGGGCACAAATAGAAATCCTTTTTTTTCCTCTTCCTCAAACCCTTGAGGGACAAATATAAATCTTTTTTTTTTAAACCCCAAAAGGGGACAAATAGAAATCTTTCTTTTTTTTTTTTTTTTTTTTTTTTTCACGTCGGGGTCACCACTGTCACACTGTCACTCTTGCATACCCGCATTCATGACAGCATTTACTTTCCATACGCACACGCAATCTTTCCAATCACCCAAAGGAGCACTACCGAATGTTTTTCTTCTCCCCCTCTTTCCTTCAGGAAAACACTTTACTAATCACAAAAACAACTTGTAAACAGATTTTACACCTGTATCTCTCTCCGCACTGAGAGACAAAAAATCCGCACACATGTATCTCCCTCACACGAGAGACAAATCAATCTTCACACCTGTATCCCCTTTACACTGAAGAAAAAATAGTCTTTACACTTGTATCTCTCTTTACACTGAGGGATAAAATAGTCTTCACACTTATATCTCCTTTACACTGAGAGATAAAATAATCTAGTTCCGCTTCTATAAAGCTATGGCCTCACATTCCGTTATCCCAAAATTCCGGACCAGGGGAAATACATAACTCCCGTAATCACGAGGACCTGCCTGCCCAAGTAAAAGCTTCCTGCTTTCTCAATTCCCTGTCTCTCTCTCTGAACAATATACTGCCCCCTCGAACTCTCCCGTCCTGGAGATACGAGTCTCGACTTCTCTTCCGCGACTTCTTCTGTCCTTGCGAAATGACGAGCTTCAACCTCCTCTCCCCCGGAGTTGGTACTGGCTGGGGCTGAACTACCCCGGGTTTCCCCACACCATGGCCACTTCAACCACCTCACGGGTGAAAAACGAAGGGTGAAGGCGAAGGGTAAAGGGTTTAAGGGCTGAAACACGAATAAGGTTCGGTAAGTAACCTGCTTCTCAATTCAACATATGAAAATTCTTTCTCTCTTCTTTAAGTTTTCCCCCTGTAGCTTTCCCCCAAATATCTATCGCTCACCTGGTAATGACTGGTCAGCAAAGAGGACCACCGTCCTGACAGGTTTTGAGTCTCTAGGCCATCTGCTGGGTTAAAACTGACTCTTTTCCCCCCCCTCCTAGTGAGTGCATACTCAGTG
This sequence comes from Conus ventricosus, assembly GCA_018398815.1. Classification (NCBI taxonomy): domain Eukaryota; kingdom Metazoa; phylum Mollusca; class Gastropoda; order Neogastropoda; family Conidae; genus Conus; species Conus ventricosus. The sequence goes on along the minus strand of CM031606.1, from coordinate 64,547,037 downwards.
TTCAAAACACATGACCAGCACCTTACCTTACCAGCCCTTGTTAAACTATCACTCAGTGGTCCCCTTTCACCCAATGACCACATTTGTTCCCTTTAATGAGTCCCTACTCACAATTATTTTGGGGGCGCCCCCACACTAGTCAAGCCATATGAATATTCTTCCTTTTAAATTTTGGCATGGGGAAATGATTCATATCACTAACTACATGTGATGGAGCGTCACATGCCTTGATGTGAGGCTACGTCACATACAAATTTTTTTTGTAATAAATGGGTTTGGGATGAAACAGTCGACATGCTACATACCAGCTTCTGGGTCTTGGGTTTAATGAATAAAGTGGAAGCATCAGAAACATGTCTTGATGAGGGAAAATCAGTCAAGTTGACTGCTGCCGTACACATGTGCAAGCTGCTGCCTGACAATGAAAAGAGTTTAGATATCATCATGATCTTTGATTTTTATGTCAGAATTTTGAAATGAATGTTTCTCAAGTAGACGGTAGTGACAATAGTACAAAAGCTTAAAGAATTTGCTAAATTAATTGATGTTAGCACACACAAAAAGGAAATGACGCAATCATAAAGATTAAATCATGATGGAGTTTAGTTTAGTTTTCAAGGCTTGGGTACTGCAGTTCAGAGATTATAATGGATTAGGCTGTAAACTGTGGTGGTAATTCAAGTTTTAATGGCCATAGCACCATTGTCTACAATAAATAGGTCACAAGGTTGCTGGTCACTGAACTCTGTTGTTGTGAAGCAGATAGTTTATTATGGTGTGTGTGTGTGTGTGGTGTGTGTGTGTGTGTGTGTGTGTGTGTGTGGTGTGTGAAGGGAAAGGGTGTGTGGGCATGTATATATGTGACCCTGCCATTATATTTAAATCTATGGGACAATATTTCTGTGTTTGTGTAATCTGTTAAAAGCAATGTATAGAATCTACAGATTATGAAGATAATTATGGGATACTTCTTTGAATATTCATGTAATCTGTCAGCAAAGTAAACTTATACTGCTTCAGAACTGGAATAAACTGTCTGCCCTGCCCTGAAGGTTGGTTTGTGTGTGCAGATGTGGACAATGAGAAACCCCCAACAACCCAGATCACCATGAAGGACATGGGCCCCAACCTGGATCGCCTGTGGTCCTACGCCTGTCCACTGACCAAGGGGCATAACGTGGCCTGCATGGCCTGGAGCAAGGCCAACCCGGTTAGTCATGAGCACCTGGTTATGTTAAACATCTCTCTCTCTCTCTCTCTCACAGAGTACCACAGGGTATTGTTAGTTGGCAGAGTAGAAAGACAGGGGGACGTGATTGCTGTTTCCACTCCCTTCCTCCCATTTTTCATGTTATTCATTTTATTTTTATTCATTTTATTTTTCTGCTACTGTTTTTTTTGTTTGTTTTTTGTTTTTGTTTCTGTATTTCTTTTTCACTGTTTCCTTAAAAAATCACAAGCACGAAGTGAAATGCTTAGTATATTATGAATGTATTTAACCGCCAATATATTGTAAATGTCTATTTGAGCACAGTATAAGCCTAGGGCTTGTTGCTCATTCGTCCTGTCAATTATGAAGGTGTTCTGTTTACTTGTTTCTGAAATAAAAGTTATTTAAACCATCTGTCCATGGCATCTGGTGGGCAAAGTACTCTTTCTATTTTTTTTTATCTGTCTCATCTTCAGTGGCACTGCACCCACGCCGCTCATTCAGGTGCCCTATCCACAGCCACAGCCTGGCTTGTTCTGCCACAGCTGCAGCACCAACAATTTACAGGGAGCAGTCAATATCAAGTCATTGTGAGGCAACCCGCTCTGTTGCTGAGTCACTTGGTGGCGTTCAGTGACACCTGTTTTGATCCAGCATGTGCAGGACACCAACAATTAACACCCCCGCCCCCGCCCCCTCCCACTGATCACAATAACTGCTTGGTCGCAGAGCCAGCTTGAGTGAGCTCTCCCTCCAGAAGGTGTCAGTATGTCCTTTCAGCGACAGTCGCCATGAATTTGCTGAGTCTGTCAGATATAGTTTACCCAGCTACATTGACGAGTGAGACAACGCACATTGTTGACAGTGTCAGAGGGTATTCGATGTGTAATTTGAATTCCAAGTTTCGAAGGATGTGGTGCAGTATGAATGTTGTTTATGTATTGTTATTATTATTATTGTCATTTTATGAGTTTGTGTGTGATTACTTGGGCTTCATTTTGAGAGTATCAGTTTCTATTTTATCAGTCTTATGTGTATTCTCTCTCTCTTCTATTTTCTATCTTTATTAGTGTGTAAATCACTAAATTCAAAGGCCATGTCACAGTAATAAACACTTTTTTATAGTTTTCTGTTTCTCTGCTGTAAAAGTAGGCGTTCTTTTGAAAGAAAAGAAAAGAAAAAACAAAACAAAACACTATGTATGAGACACCATCCCTGAAAAACATAGAATGGCTGCCATAAAGCACTAAAGCAACATACTTACAAAGTAGAAAATTGTATGCAGTATTCATTTCTTATCACTTTGACCAAGTTTGGTGCACTTCAGACTTCACCTAGGGTGTAACAGAAGGTTCTATTGTTTTTACACAGCAACTGTAGGCCAGCACATTGATCTGTTAATGGTGGCTCCAGTCACAGTAGACTTAACAGTAGGAATGATAGAAAATTGTCTGAAAATCTAACACAACTGACTATTTATTTATTATGCATGCCTTCTTTATGTGGAAAATGAAGTTTAACATGTGAGCAAGATAAGCATTTTAATTGAGCAATGCAGAACAGTTCTTAATACATTGATGCATTAAGTTGCTAACATGTTAACTTTTCTTCTGTGTGTGTGTGTGTGTGTGTGTGTGTGTGTGTGTGTGTGTACTTGTGCACAGTCAAAAGTAAGAATGATTTAACACTTGTAAAAAGAACAAAAATTGGGAATCTGCAGATGCATTATAATACTCACATGCTAAGCATTTAATCATTGACCTGACTGCCTCTTTATCTAGAATTAAATGCAAATAGTTGCTGATAACTCAGACCTGATCAAGTTAAGAATGGGCAGTAATGCTTAAGATAATGACATGAGATGTACAGGATGTATGATGAGCTGGTGACTAACCTCAGACCATGCTGTCCACAGGACCTGCTTGCTGTGGGCTACGGTCAGTTTGAGTTCACCGCCCAAAAGAGTGGACTCATTTGCTGCTGGTGTTTGAAAAACCCTGAGGTGAGAGAACACAAACATACTGTGCATACATGCTGGTGTTGTCAGGTGTGCATTGTGTTGATTGTAGCCTGGTACTGACTTTTGGCAAATTGTCCCCAACACTGATGTCCTGGTGAAGGAGGGATCTTGAAATCTGTGTTGTGCTGAAATAGTTGTGCTGTTATACTCCCCATTGTGTTCATCCACCTGCAGATGAAAGATCTGAAGTTCTTTTTTTTTTTCTGAATGTGCCTGATGTCAAAATCACATTTAGTAAACACATGTTTTTGCTACAAACATACACATCAGTATGCATTTTTGCATGTATAATGCACACCTGCATCCAAAACTGCAAACATACTGGCCTATGCATCAGCTGGTCAGTTCACATTGAATTTTTTGTCTTTGAGCTGTTGTGACATATTTGACAATTGACCTGTTTTTAGTTCTGGAGGGTACCTTGTATCTGAGCTAAGACACCACTGTAACATTATGCAAAACTAAAATGATGATTTGATCTTTTAATATCCCATAATGAACAGTAATCATGGCGCCATCTGATGATTCTAGTTGGAGTGCAACGCATTATCATAAAGTTGAAGCTGGCTGCCTTGAGATTGAAGAACTGAGAATGACCAGATGAGTGTCGGACACAGGCAGAGAAACGGCTCCTGTCTGGGTCATACTGACATGACAGTAGTCTGCTCACAGCCCTGCTGAGTGTGCTGTCATCTAGATGTCGGTATCTTGTAGCGCTGATTTCAGGCAATTGTCTTCCATAGATATCTTGCCTGTTTATACATGCCATAGTCATAAACAAGAAAAGTGGCACTCCTAGAGAGGATGGATTATGTTAAGATTGCTACTTGAATGTTGTTTTATCGTGGGGCCGCCCAAAATAAGCTTTACAAAAGAAATTTTGAGAATTTTCTTCTCAGCAACAAGATGCTGTTTAGTTTATCCAAATTCATCAAGCAAGTATAGTGTGAAAAATGTCTTTGGTTAGCTGATTTGATATGGTTTCGTCTCTGTGTTTCATCTGTTGAAACGTGTTCACCATATAGTATCCTCAGTGTTCTAAATATTGTCTCATCCATGTCCGTCATTGTATTCCCCATGTCCTAAAGGCCACATGCACACACATACACTTATGCAAGCAGACACACTCATGCATACACACTCATACATGCACGCACGCATGCACACACACACGCACCCACACAACACACACACACACACACACACACACTCACACTCACACTCACACTCACTCACTCACTCACTCACTCTTCTTTTTTTCAGAGTATGTAAAGACTTTGATTTGAATGGCATTTGTAGTCGGCAGCCAATGTGTGCTTAGCTAATTTAGTTAACAGGTAATGTGTAAAATCGAAATAAGCTGCGCTTTGAACTGTAAAACTTTGTGTGTCTTCCTTTCTTGTTTTCTTTCTCTTATTGTTTTCTTGCTGTCTTTCTTTTGTTCTCTTTTATTTCTGCTTTATTCTTTTTTGTGTGTGTTTGTAAGCATTTTCCTTTCTGTCTTTCTTTGTTCTCTTTTATTTCTGCTTTATTCTTTTTTGTGTGTGTTTGTAAGCATTTTCCTTTCTGTCTTTCTTTTGTTCTCTTTTATTTCTGCTTTATTCTTTTTTGTGTGTGTTTGTAAGCATTTTCCTTTCTGTCTTTCTTTTGTTCTCTTTTATTTCTGCTTTATTCTTTTTTGTGTGTGTTTGTAAGCATTTTCCTTTCTGTCTTTCTTTTGTTCTCTTTATTTCTGCTTTATTCTTTTTTGTGTGTGTTTGTAAGCATTTTCCTTTCTGTCTTTCTTTTGTTCTCTTTTATTTCTGCTTTATTCTTTTTGTGTGTGTTTGTAAGCATTTTCCTTTCTGTCTTTCTTTTGTTCTCTTTTATTTCTGCTTTATTCTTTTTTGTGTGTGTTTGTAAGCATTTTCCTTTCTGTCTTTCTTTTGTTCTCTTTTATTTCTGCTTTATTCTTTTTTGTGTGTGTTTGTAAGCATTTTCCTTTCTGTCTTTCTTTTGTTCTCTTTTATTTCTGCTTTATTCTTTTTTGTGTGTGTTTGTAAGCATTTTCCTTTCTGTCTTTCTTTTGTTCTCTTTATTTCTGCTTTATTCTTTTGTGTGTGTTTTGTAAGCATTTTCCTTTCTGTCTTTCTTTTGTTCTCTTTTATTTCTGCTTTATTCTTTTTTGTGTGTGTTTGTAAGCATTTTCCTTTCTGTCTTTCTTTTGTTCTCTTTTATTTCTGCTTTATTCTTTTTTGTGTGTGTTTGTAAGCATTTTCCTTTCTGTCTTTCTTTTGTTCTCTTTTATTTCTGCTTTATTCTTTTGTGTGTGTGTTTGTAAGCATTTTCCTTTCTGTCTTTCTTTTGTTCTCTTTTATTTCTGCTTTATTCTTTTTTGTGTGTGTTTGTAAGCATTTTCCTTTCTGTCTTTCTTTTGTTCTCTTTTATTTCTGCTTTATTCTTTTTTGTGTGTGTTTGTAAGCATTTTCCTTTCTGTCTTTCTTTTGTTCTCTTTTATTTCTGCTTTATTCTTTTTTGTGTGTGTTTTGTAAGCATTTTCCTTTCTGTCTTTTTTTTGTTCTCTTTATTTCTGCTTTATTCTTTTTTGTGTGTGTTTGTAAGCATTTTCCTTTCTGTCTTTCTTTTGTTCTCTTTTATTTCTGCTTTATTCTTTTTTGTGTGTGTTTGTAAGCATTTTCCTTTCTGTCTTTCTTTTGTTCTCTTTTATTTCTGCTTTATTCTTTTTTGTGTGTGTGTTTGTAAGCATTTTCCTTTCTGTCTTTCTTTTGTTCTCTTTTATTTCTGCTTTATTCTTTTTGTGTGTGTTTGTAAGCATTTTCCTTTCTGTCTTTCTTTTGTTCTCTTTTATTTCTGCTTTATTCTTTTTTGTGTGTGTTTGTAAGCATTTTCCTTTCTGTCTTTCTTTTGTTCTCTTTTATTTCTGCTTTATTCTTTTTGTGTGTGTTTGTAAGCATTTTCCTTTCTGTCTTTCTTTTGTTCTCTTTTATTTCTGCTTTATTCTTTTTTGTGTGTGTTTGTAAGCATTTTCCTTTCTGTCTTTCTTTTGTTCTCTTTCATTTCTGCTTTATTCTTTTTTGTGTGTGTTTGTAAGCATTTTCCTTTCCGTCTTTCTTTTGTTCTCTTTTATTTCTGCTTTATTCTTTTTTGTGTGTGTTTGTAAGCATTTTCCTTTCTGTCTTTCTTTTGTTCTCTTTTATTTCTGCTTTATTCTTTTTTGTGTGTGTTTGTAAGCATTTTCCTTTCTGTCTTTCTTTTGTTCTCTTTTATTTCTGCTTTATTCTTTTTTGTGTGTGTTTGTAAGCATTTTCCTTTCTGTCTTTCTTTTGTTCTCTTTTATTTCTGCTTTATTCTTTTTTGTGTGTGTTTGTAAGCATTTTCCTTTCTGTCTTTCTTTTGTTCTCTTTTATTTCTGCTTTATTCTTTTTTGTGTGTGTTTGTAAGCATTTTCCTTTCTGTCTTTCTTTTGTTCTCTTTTATTTCTGCTTTATTCTTTTTGTGTGTGTTTGTAAGCATTTTCCTTTCTGTCTTTCTTTTGTTCTCTTTTATTTCTGCTTTATTCTTTTTTGTGTGTGTTTGTAAGCATTTTCCTTTCTGTCTTTCTTTCATTTCTTCCTTCCATCTGTACTTGCTCTTTTTTCATTGTTTCTTTGTGTTTTACTTTTGCGGTTATTGTTTGTTCTGTCCTTCCTGAGAACCATGTCAGTAATTTGATTTTCAGTACCCTGAGAGGATCTTCACCACCAAGTTTGGTGTGACAGCTCTAGATTTCTCTGAAGCTCATCCCAGTATTCTCGCAGTAAGTCACACTGAAACACACTCATCCAGCCACCCTTATCATGGCAGTAGCTCAGTCACTCCCCTCCCCCGCCATCCCATTTCTTACTATTTTTGCAGTACCCTCCCAGTCCCAGACACCACCCCCATTCCCCCGCTCCCTTTCTTCCGTCAATAAATACCCTTCAAACCTTCACCCCATAATATTCAGGCAGTAAGCTACACACACACACACACACACACACACACACACACACACACACACACACACACACACACATACCTCCTCCTTCCCCAATATTTAGGCAAGTCAACTATCCATCCCTAAACTCACTTCTGGCATTAAAACATCACCAACATTTTGCCACAAAGTCAACCACTTTCACTCCAGTCCGTACTGTGACAGAGTTTAGTCTGTGTCAGACATTGAACTGGCTCTAAAGCAAGGCCAAAGGTCACCTTTGCAGCAGAGATCAGTTCTTGTAGATTCTTGTCCAGATTAACTTAGGTCAGCATTGTTGACAGGTGTCTTGCATCTTCTATCCCCACCTCTCCTCCTGTTTCTCTCTCTCTCTCTCTCTCTCTCTCTCTCTCTCTCTCTCTCTCTCTCTCTCTCTCTCTCTCTCTCTCTCTCTCTTCTGTTCCCCCCCTTTCTTGACCTGTTTGTGCCTGTGTGTTTTATTTGTCTTTGTCTGGCTTTCTATCTGTATCTGCACAAGAAAACAAGTCTGTGTCTATGGAAAGACCTGTCAGTGTGCAGAGCACTACAAACACAGTGGCTTTTAATTTGTGCATTCTCTCAAAGCATGAGCAAGTTTTGAGACAGTGCAGAACAAGTTGTCTGTTTCGTTCAGAATCCAGTGATATGAATGCTTTTGGATTATGATCGGACCAATCATATTTTTCATAATACTGAAAGATAGTTAAAGCTGTTACCCAGATTGTGATAAAACAAATGGTTGATTTATTTAAAACCATATTCTAGCTTAACTGTTGTTCTTAATACATCTGAGACGTTTATAGATCAAGTTGAATAAAGCTATGATTTTTTTGTTTTCAAGTTGAGCATTATTGACAGTCACATAGGAGATAATGTTGCTCATAGCCCAGCCGACCACACAAGGGCCATATCAGGGCTGTGACACTCACATGTAGCCTGCCTCTCAAGACAAGTTTTAAATACTGCTGTCATATTTTCTCTGCATTGTGGTCATTGGAGTGAAAATATGTCATTTTAGCAATACATTGTGTGTGGTCTTAAATGATATGTGTGATGAAATTCTGTGTCCAAGTTTGGTAAGCATGCATTAAATGGACAGTGTAGCTTGTGGTGTGTGATGAAATTCTGTGTCCAGGTTTGGGAAGCATGCAATTGCATTAAATGAACAGTGTAGCCTGTGGTGTGATGAAATTCTGTGTCCAAGTTTGGTAAGCATGCATTGGATGGACAGTGTAGCCTGTGGTGTGTGATGAAATTCTGTGTCCAAGTTTGGTAAGCATGCATTGGATGGACAGTGTAGCCTGTGGTGTGTGATGAATTGCTGGTGTGGTTGTGTGTGTATGTCGTCAGGCAGGGTATTATGATGGAGTGGTGGCCCTTTACAATGTGCGTAGCACTGTCGACGCGCCTCTCCTGGACAGCCAGTGAGTTGGCTCCTATGCCGTTTAATCTGTTCCCCTGCCATCCTCACACACCATCTTGTCAGTGTTCATGTAATACCGCATCAAAACAGTTACAAATAGCATATATGCTGCATGTGTGTGCACTACTCTAGGTATCCTTCAGATCATATTTTAGTTTCTTTACACATAGGTGCCTTCAGATAAAAATGCACTTAATTATGTTTTCTTGTGTATATTTACAAATAAAAATCATGGATTCCTGATATACATGCACTAGTACACACATGCATGCACACATGCAGCCATACATTCATGCAAACACACTTTCTCTCTTTCTCATATGCTTGCGCTTACAAATGCATGTTTGCATGCACACATACCCTCTACCACGCATGTGCATGTATGTACATATGCATTCGCCCACACAGGCAGAGGGCAAGCATGCAAACCTGCAGGCATTCACACATGCATGAACGTATAAATGCACACACATGTACACACGAACACACTCATGCACGCAAACACACACAAACACACACACTCTCTCTCTCTCTCTCTCTCTCTCTCTCTCTCTCTCTCTCTCTCTCTCTCTCTCTCTCGCTTTCTGTGTGTGTGTGTGTGTCTCTCTCTCTTTCTCTCTCTCTCTCTCTCTCTCTCTCTCTCTCTCTCTCTCTCTCTCTCTCTCTCTCTCTGCCTCAATTCCTCTCTGTCTCTCTCTCAGATGTGCATGCACATTTTGACATTGCTGCTCTCATCCACATTTTGTACTTGAGTGCTAGTGAAATAATTGTTAATAGCTAAACTATTGATAAAGCGTTCTATGGTTTCACTGGTGAACATGTTTCTGCATGCATAATAGGCAGTTTTTAGCTTCTGCAGATCAATGTACTTGTGAACATAACTTTGCTCAGAGTGGAAAAGGTTTTCCAAAAGGAGACTGTCCAGCTCTCATCATCAAATTGAATCTGCCTTTCTTTAGGCCACATTGTGAACAAATTTTGGAACATTCACAGATGTGTCTCAGATGTCTATATGCACAGATACTCGCATGTGTGATGCATGTACATACTCATGCACAGATAAAAGTCATAGATCCCTGGCTTGTGCTCACATAAGACATGCATGCACTAGTACGCACATGGACGTCTCCACGTCTGCATACATACATATGTGCATGCAAGCACACATGCAGATATGCATCATGCAAACACACTTTCCTTCTTTTTCATATGCTTGCACTTGCACATGCATGTATGCATGCACAAGTTTGTCACAAAACTACTTTTAGTAGGAAAAAATCCTTTTCTTTATTCTTACCTGTCCAAACCAATGCCAGAATATTGAAAAGAATGGTGGGATCTCATCTGGGAGCCAGAAGTTCAAACTCAAGCACAAGGCTTCTTGTTACTCATTCCAGAGCCTGCCACCAGAACCAAAATGGCTTTTATTCCTGGAGATTTAAGGATTGTCCCCATTCTCCCATATGTAATGAACAATAAAAACCAAAATGAGTCAAGATCAGGAAAAGCAGAAGACCCCAGAAATCAACCTAACACAGGTGGCTTTTGAACAGTATCACATGTCTCTTCTGCATCACAGCCCCCAAGGCCCAATGTTACAATTGTCTCAGTTAACTTTGGCAGGTTCCAAAACCAAGGCTATCTTTCTTTATACAAATGAAAACTTGCTTTTCTTATTAGTTGCTTTTGAGTCTTTTTTTTTTAATTTTAAACTCATTTCTATAAATATAGAAAATAGTTTCTTAGGGAAGATGGCCTTGCCTGCCAGAACTACTCCACCCGAACAGTCCAGAGCATCCATGTCTTCAGCCCTGATATCCTCTCTGAGGGAAGAGGTTGCTGACCAACGACATAAGCCTGGCGGTTGACCTGTTGAAGCCAGAAGGTTATCATCTGGGGTCTTACAGCAATACCAAGTCTCCCACGCCATAGGTGCAAATCACAGAGTTTGACTCTGTTCTCTGAAGGAAGACCTTTAGTGCTCTGACAGGACAGTTAACCTGCTCCACCTTTGAACGTCTGGGCCTGGCACCAGACAAAGCAACCCCACCCCCACCCCCAGAACAGCACCTGTCAAGCTGCTGTCCAAGCTGGTGCCGCTCACATGGATCCTCTTCCTCTGAGGCTAACATAGAGGAAATGAAGGCAGCGACACCTTCAAAACAGTTTGCTAGGGGGTAGGGGAAGAAGAGTGCACCAGCACTGTGTCTGAGGCAGTGGAGCAAGGAACGTCAGTCATCACCCTCTGCAAAACTGGTCAACTAAAGAGACAAAAACAAACACCATGTAGAAGTCAGCTGACACTGGCATTAGCTGCATGGTGCAAACAGAGAGCAGCCAGTGCAGAAGTCAGGTTCCATGCTGATCAAGTGAAGAAACCATTTGTCGACAGGAATGACAAACTCTGACAACTGGGGAAAGAAGAAACGCTGATCTTGTTGGGTAGCTCCAGGGAGCCTTGCAACAAATGAGACTGAAGAGAGGAAGCAAGACGTAATTCTCTTGAATTTTCGTACTGGGAAGGCGTCTCGTCAAGAGAAGTAAAGGCCAACTCAGAGGGTTGTTCCTGCTGATTCATGATCAAGCGCTTGAACTGGGAGAGAGATATGTCCACAACGAGGAAAAGTAGAAAACTGATTTGTTTTGGAGGGAAATGAGTTGAGCAAGTGTCAATCAAGGGAGACCACTCATGTATTCCTGTAGGTCATGTAGAGTGAGCTCCCCACTCTCCACTTTTTTTGTTGTTGTTGAGAAAAGGCATTTGTTTGGACAGGTAAGTGTGAGGAAGAATTGTGCACATTTGTACATTTTATGAATAGCTAAACTATTCATATAATGCTGTACAGTCTCACTGGTGAATATGTTTACGCATGCATAATAGGCAGTTTTTAGCTTCTGCGGATGACTGTACACATGAACAAAACTTTACTGGGAGTGGAAAAGGTTTTCCAAAAGGAGACTGTCCAGCGCTCGTCATTAAATTGAATCTGCCTTTCTTTGGGTCACATGGTGAAAAAATTTAGGAACATTCACAGATGTGCATTTCAAATAATTGTATGCACAAACACTTGCATGCATATACTCATGTACAGTAGATGCACATGCATATACATACTTAAATTTGTAAACATAAAATGCATACATGTCGAATTAAAACAGATGCATACAAGCTTGTGCAACTCATTCATGTACATTTCAAGCAACAAGAAACCAGCACGTCTGTAAGCATTCAGAAGTAAGTCGCCCAAAGACATTTATTGCAGAAGAGAAACAAAAAAGACACGTACAAACAAGTACGTGAACAGAGCAACAACAATATAGACATAGAGTGCCTGTGGTCTCCGGTATGCACTCAACCAAATTGTCCAGCTGTAAAAGAGTAGAAAGCGGAGCTGTGATATCAGTTTTGCAAATGAACCTAAGAAAATAGGGGGATAGGAAAAAATGAAAAAGAAAAATGTAGAAAGAGATAAAATAAGATATTGTTTATTTTGGGGGCCAATGAAGAAGGAATGTTATGCAACCTCTGCACCCGTCCTCTCCCAGCTTAACCCCCCCCCCCCCCCTCCAAAAAAAGGAAATAAAAATTTTTTTTAAGTAAGAAAAAGAGAACAAATCCATGGACTGCACGCCAGTGACGCCCCTCCCCCTTTCCACCTCCTCCCTTCCAATCCAATAACGAAAAAAAAAAAAGGTTCAAACATGGCAGAAGTGTTTAGGAGCAGGGACCTGGGGAGGGTAAAGATGGAGGAAGGCAGAGGATGTGGGAGGAGTTAGAGGATATGGGTTAGGGATACTTGACAGAAGCTTTCTTGAATGACATAGAATTCTTCTTCATTTGCATGTTAAAAGACAAGATATGTATGAACGCAGTTTTGCACATTTTTGTTAAAATATACAGAATTTTAAGCTATCAAAGAAAGAAAAATGGTAAAGAAGAAAATAGACATCCAGTTGTCAAACGGCGCATGAAACATCCAGTTACTGAGCAGTCAAACAGCACACAGTTATCCAGTTACTAAGTCACATGTTAAAAAGGTGATAGGAAAAATATATGTTTTCATGGGAGTAGTGTACATGTGGATCCTGTTTCTCTTATGGTTCTGACTTATGTGTAGGAAAGACTGCCCATCATCAGTCGACGCGATTGGAGAAATGTAATCACCAGCTTATTTTTTCTGCTTTGTTGTGTTAATCTGTTTGATTGTTTTTCATTCACCTTTGCAGCATGACTTCATTGTTAGGGGAAGGTATGCACTCGTTCCTTGACCAAGGCTCTGTCAATCAGTTGATAGTTCCATGGTCAACGCCACAAAAAAAATTTTTAAGTACAAAACAAAAATTTTTACAAAGAATTCTCTGTGAGGTTAAATATTAAGGTGGTGTTGTGAAGACAACCCCTCCCCCCCCCCCCCCACTCCATCCTATCCCACCAAGTGGAGCTAAGCAGTTTCATAAAGAGTGCAGATAAACAATCTGTCTGGTTCTGCCTGCAAGACAGCCTATGTTCTCTCACCTCTCACACTGCTCTAACTTCGCAGTGTTGAATTCCTCACCACCTCTTAACACCCCACTTCCAACGTAGAGTCTCAATTGTGCTTCTCTGCAGTCTTTCCCATTTGATCTCGGTACTTATTTATTTGTTTCCATGATCATGTAATCTCGTGTTCTTTTGTTACTGCCTTCAGCTACTTCTGCTGCTTGATTTGTGCTTTCCATCTTTACCCATCGTGTGCAGAGGTTATGTCAGTGCTGTCATATTCCTTTAGAGCGTGATTAAATGTTTGTGTGTGTGTGTTCATGTATGCACAGTGTGTCTTTAGGAATGTTGATTACGTCCTGAGTGTGTCATGTGCTTGATGTGGTAATCATCCTGCGTTTAGGATGGATTCATTATTTCCCTTAGTACGCATTCACATGCTATTTTACTGGAACCCATGCATTACCATCATCACTACCTTTAGCATGATATACATTTTTTGCATGTCAGCTGTAGTTTAGCTGAAGCTGAAGAACTAGAAATGTATATCATGTTGCTCTGCTGCTGATGCATGTGCATTGTATATGGGATCAATGGAAATGCTGTTCTCCTTATCCGCTGTTTCTTTATTTTGTTAGGGTTGTTCCCATGTTTGGTTGCTTTTTTTTCCTGTGACTTTGAAATATTTTGTTTCATTTTTGGTGTTGTTGTTGTTGTTGCTAATTTGTGTTGGGCACTTCCATTTCCGCTGTTGACTACAGTGGAACCTGTCAGTAATGACCTCCAGAAACCCTTGAACATGGGATCTTGAGAAGGAGACCGTCTTCGATGGGAGTTGAATCTGGTATGGACAAAGAAGAAAAATATTTCTGCTAAACAAATCAGGAAAGGGGGATTTTTTCAAATTTCTTCTTTTTCCAAATTCTATTGAGTCATTTATTTTGTAATAATCTGAAGATTAGGATAATGGAGATGATGCTATGAAGCTCCATTCTGGTCCGAGATTACGTGACATTACACTGTACTATTCTGTACCTACTTTTATGATGTATCCTGGTGTCAACCAGGCCTGAGAGACACAGACACCTGCACTGTTGGTAAAAAAAAATTAAGCACTACTCTCTGATGCATCCTGGTGGATGAAACTTGACCCTGTATTTGAAGTCTTTGCTTTTGAACCAGCTTAGCCACACCCTTCCCCCATAAGCTGCTCATTCTAGCCTCCCCAGCATAGCCAATACCCCCCCCCCCCTCCCCCCAGGCTGCTCATTCTAGCCTCCCCAGCATAGCCAATACCCTTTCCCCTAGGCTGCTCATTCTAGCCTCCCCTGCATAGCCATACCCTTCCCCCTAGGCTGCTCATTCTAACCTCCCCAGCATAGCCATACCCTTCCCTCTAGGCTGCTCATTCTAACCTCCACAGCATAGCCATACCCTTCCCCCTAGGCTGCTCATTCTAACCTCCCCAGCATAGCCATACCCTTCCCCCTAGGCTGCTCATTCTAACCTCCCAGCATAGCCATACCCTTCCCCCTAGGCTGCTCATTCTAACCTCCCCAACATAGCCATACCCTTCCCCTAGGCTGCTCATTCTAACCTCCCCAGCATAGCCATACCCTTCCCCCTAGGCTGCTCATTCTAACCTCCCCAGCATAGCCATACCCTTCCCCCTAGGCTGCTCATTCTAACCTCCCCAGCATAGTTATACCCTTCCCCATAGGCTGTTCATTCTAACCTCCCCAGCATAGCCATACCCTTCCCCTAGGCTGCTCATTCTAACCTCCCCAACATAGCCATACCCTTCCCCCTAGGCTGCTCATTCTAACCTCCCCAACATAGCCATACCCTTCCCCCTAGGCTGCTCATTCTAACCTCCCAGCATAGCCATACCCTTCCCCTTAGGCTGCTCATTCTAACCTCCCCAGCATAGTTATACCCTTCCCCATAGGCTGTTCATTCTAACCTCCCCAGCATAGCCATACCCTTCCCCCTAGGCTGCTCATTCTAACCTCCCCTGCATAACCATACCCTTCCCCTCACACCTTTTTATAAGTTCTATGGTCTGAACTTAGCCACACCCTTCATTTCAGACCTCATATATAGTCACACCCAACCACATCCTTTTTAAGTGTTATCGTCTACACATAGCCACAACCTTTCACATCTTTTATGAATGTTGTGGTCTGTATAGAGTCACACCCACTCACATCAGTTACAGCCCTGATGTGGCCCTTTGCGGTCGGCTGGGCTATAAGCAACATTATCTTATCTTATCTTACTCACATCAGTTCTAAGTGTGATGGTCGGTACATAGCCGTATCCTTCCTCTCACATCTTTTCTTCCCTCTTGATCACAATGAAACATATTCTTTTAGAGTGTTGGGACTTGCACGATGTGAGACACAAACATTTTACAGCAGAGTCCATGAAGATCCTGTTCAGGGATGTCCCGCCTGACATGATCCTTGAGTTTTTGAGAGAGATTAACATTTTTCATCTGATTTAAGATTTTATGGAAGAAAGATTTTTAACAAAGTTTCTGGTGCGTTTCTAAAAGATGTCATTTAAAGAGATGTGTGAAAGTTTGGGTTTTTTTTTTTTTTTTTTTTAAATGACTTGTGAGTTGATTTTAACGGGTGACAGCCCTGATGTGGCCCTTTGCGGTCGGCTGGGCTATAAGTAACATTATCTTATCTTATCTCCTTCCCTCTTGAATCTTTTATAGATGTTATTGTCTTTACACAGCCAGGCCTTTCTTCTTACATCTGAGAGATTTCATGGTCTGTACATAGCCACCCTGTCCTCTCACATCTGATAGATTTCATGGTCTGTACATAGCCACCCTGACCTCTCACATCTGATAGATTTCATGGTCTGTACATAGCCACCCTGACCTCTCACATCTGATAGATTTCATGGTCTGTACATAGCCACCCTGTCCTCTCACATCTGATAGATTTCATGGTCTGTACATAGCCACCCTGTCCTCTCACATCTGATAATATCATGGTCTGTACTCGGCCACACTTTGCTCTCACATCTGATAATTTCATGGTCTGTACTCAGCCCCACTTTGCTCTCACATCTGACAGATTTCATGGTCTGTACACAGCCCCACTTTCTTCTCACACCCTGCAGAAGTGTGACAGTCTGTACATAGCCACATTTTCCTCTCACACCCTGCAGAAGTGTGAGAGTCTGTACACAGCCCTACTTTCCTCTCACACCCTGCAGAAGTGTGACAGTCTGTACATAGCCACATTTTCCTCTCACACCCTGCAGAAGTGTGAGAGTCTGTACATAGCCACATTTTCTTCTCACACCCTGTGGAAGTGTTATGATCTGTACACAGCCACACATTTCCTTTCACACCCTTCATAAGTCCTATGGTCTTAAACAGACCGCCATTCCTTTCATAATATTCCAAGCAGCAGCCAGACCCGAGAGATACAGATCCGGTCAGGAAGTGAGTGTAATTTGTGTGGTTCCGGTCTTCCCATTTGGGCCTGCAGTACATTCAGCAGTTATGAATAGAAGCTTACAGGGTGAACTCATTGCTCAAATATCATGTCTGTGATGGGACTTGAACCCACGACCCAAACTTTTAAGACAGTGCAGACTCTGTACTGTGATGTCTGATGGTCTGAATGTTTTCAGAGATCTGCTTCTGGTCTGGCTTAGTCTTCAGTGTATTGTGACATTTTGATATCATGTATATAATTATACTTCTGGTTATGTATACATGTGTGTGTGTGTGTGTGTGTGTGTGTGTGTGTGTGTGTGTGTGTGTGTGTGTGTGTGTGTGTGAGTGCGTGTTGTGTGCGCATGCATGTGTGTGTGTGAGTTTGCCTGTGTTTGACTCTGTGTGTGTGTGTGTGTGTTTGCCTGTGTTTGACTCTGTGTGTGTGTGTGTGTGTGTGTGTGCGTGTTTCAGCGAAAGTCACAGCAAGCACATGGGCCCTGTGTGGCAGCTGCAGTGGATAGAAAAAGAGAGGGGGGCAGGGGAGGAGACGGCAGAAGTGCTCATTTCTGTCTCTACGGATGGACATGTCATGCAGTGGTCCATCCGCAATGGTTTTGAGTGCTATGGTCTGTACATGAATGCATATGTGTTGATGTACCTGGTGTTGTTTGAACAGAAACTAAAGGGGAAAAAATTCATCAATTCTTGAACAGTTCATAAATAGAGAGACAGTTCACAAATAGATCTGGATAGAGATGTGCACCAGGAAGTCACATGATAAGTTTCCTCCTGACTTATTCCATCTTTGCTGGAACACATTCTTCTCTAGGTAACAATATTACTGAGTTGCAAAATGAATAGTCCTTATATGTGTAGATTTTTGCGGACACTGCATATGAGAACAAGGCATCTGTTTGTTGACTGTTTTTGGATTGAAGTGCTGCAAAGAGTACAGAAATATCTGAACTTGATTGAAATTAAAAGATTCAGTTTTGAATAAACAGAAATGGAGGAGAATGATGAGAGGGGGAAGAGAGTTTGTGGTGTGTGTATGTTTGATATTTGCAAAATGGTGGGGAGTCTTGTATGGTGAATGGTGGTTGCTTGCATCATTGAAGTGAACATTATTACTGTAACCATTGCAGATACATATATTTAGTATATAGATGCGAACTTCACAAATCCACACAAAAATGCATGAGACGGATACAGGTTAGGCACATGAGTACAATCAGTGTACTGTTATGTGGATGAAGATATACATCAGATAGAAGGATAAAGTAGAGATAAGTGTTTTATTAAGTTTATGCATCATATATAGTTGATATGTGTGTGTTTGTGAGAGTTTGTGTTGTGCTTGTATGTGTGTGTGTATGTCTGTGCACACGTGTATATGTACATTTTTACAGATATCATGCGCCTGAAGAAGACCATGACACGCATGAACACGAAACAGTCGGGACAGGATAAGGAGGAAGCCATCATTGCTCGTTATGCCGGTGGCCTTTGCTTTGACTTTGATGAGAGAGACCACAATGTGTTAGTAGCTTTCCTTGTGCTGAAATTTACTGACCTAATGGGTTTGTGGCATATGCTGGTTTTCCAATTTATTCTGCTTCTGTAATGTGTTTGAATGGTATTACGGTGTAATGCTGTGTGCACTGTGTGATTTGGACAAAGTGAATGGATTCAACAAAGACAATGAGCAGTGCTGTTTTTTTAATTTTTTTTTAATTATATCTGAAGTGTCTGTGTGTTATGTCTTAATTTTCTTTCTTTCTTTTTTTTTTTTTTGACTCGGACACTTAGAGGTCTAGAGAGTATATAGTGGAACCTGGCAAACAATTCTGTGAAAGTTTATTCCAGAACAGTTAATTCTGGCCTAAATGAAGTGGAAGTTTTTGGATGTTCATTGAATTGCTTTGATTTCAACAACAATGCTTCATTTGTTTGTGTTGATATCTGGTGGTCCATCCGCTGCCCATCCACTTGTGCAGCAATTCCTCTGATTTTGTACTTTTTACCAGAGGAAATTGATATTTTGGAATAGTTTTTTCAAAAATACTAGATGAAAATTCATGGTCATTACCTATACTGGTATAGCCAGCAAGAATAAAAGTTGTTAGACTATCAAACATGCCAGCAAGAATAAAAGTTGTCAGACTATCAAACAAATTGGACAATCAATTAACCATACTAAAGCAATGGATCGACTTCTAGCTACAGGTAAGATGAACAAATGTGACAAGAAAACAAAACTAAGAAGGAAATTGCTTGGCTGAGAGGAAAACTGCTGTTTTCTGCTGATGAGTAGGATGAGAATGAGAACGAAGTGCAGTGGGTGGTTACACCCACAAATGTTCATATTATAGTAAACAGTTACCATGAACCTGTGGTGTATGACAGTATTTGGTGGGTACGTTCTCAAGTAGCATTTTCTTGTAAACCATCAGTACTTGTCTGTAGTGAGTAACAGGCATCTGATTGGTGCAGAGCAAAGCTACATTGGCAGGTGTTTTTGTCGTAATAAGTACTCATATGCCCTTGGTGTGTTACAGGTATTTGGTGGGCACAGAAGAGGGCTTCGTCCATAAATGTTCCTGTTCATACAATGAGCAGTATTTGGAGACCTACTCTGGACACATGGTTTGTACTGCAGTTTTATGCTTACTATTTTCGTTGACAGAAAATAATGTGCTACCAGCATGTGTGGTGCAATAGTTAACTTTACAGGTTTACAGACAAGGAATTGTAGGTTTGAATCCCATCTCTTCTTCTTTTTTTTTAATATATGGGGAGTCATGAAAGCACCACACTGAAGAACGGTTCACCATGTTCCTCGAGTTTTGTCAGTTATGTGTCAAAGCTGGGTTTTCTGCAAATATTTTCCTTGTTCATTCTGCTTTGTTGTCAGTCCGTCGATTTTTCTGTCTTTCCTTCTACTTTCCTTCCTCAACAGTTTCCTATAGGATTGTTTTAGCAAGGCCGTTTGATTCAGTTACATGGCCATACCAATACCAGTGTAGTTTTCTTATGTTTAACTGATGTCAGTAAATCTTCATCTGGTCTGATGTGCTGCTTCATGGTGTGAGGCACTTGTTCATTGGTGATGTGATCAGTATATCCGAAGTTTAGGATCATGTGGCGACACCTCATTTCCATGGCTCAGATTCTTCTTTCCAGATCCGCTGTGAGAGTCCATGTCTGGGAGCCATACAGGAAGTGTCAGCAGAGGGATAAGTGTGATGTAAACATTGAAGCTCAACTCTGCCATCTGCAACAAAACCTGGCTCACTGGGAAATGGCTCACACCATGGACTTAATTACTAACCATCACCCCTTCCACAAAGAAAATCTCAAATGCTGCCAGATCTACCCTTCTATTTGATCAGATATGTCAGCAAAGTAATGGTCAAAATCATTCTGAATAGACTACAGCCGCAAGCAGAGACCATTAGTGCTGAAGAACAGGCTGGACTCTACAGAGACAGAGGTACCATCAAACAGACTTTTAACCTGACTGCCTTTGCAAATGGCGTATCCTGCACCGTGTCTTCATAGACTTCATAAAGGCATCCCACAGTCTGGCAGGAAGTGCTATGGGCCAAGTGGGCCACAAGAATTAAATATAACATCACCAGGCAAAAGCTGATTGGCACCATCTAGCAGCTGCACTCCAAAGTGACCAGTGCTGTGCTCAGAGTGCAGTGTTCATACAGGTTCCAGACTTCAGCTGGAGTTTGTCAGGGCTGCCTTCTGACTCCCACACTTTTTAATATATTCCTGGAAGGTAACATGACTGATGCACTCGAAAGTCATGTCATCATTGGAGGAAGAGGCATGTCGAGTCTGTGCTTTGCAGATAACAACGATGCCCTGGCAAACAATGAACAAAAACATACTAAGCTTGTTGAAAGACAGGATCAACCATCAACAAACCATGACACAGAAACCAACACAGAGAAGACCAAGTTGATAGCCAGCTGTACCACCATCATGAGTTCTGATACAACTGTCCATAGGCAGGAGCTAGGAACAGTTCTCTGACCAGGGATCCATCATTAGCAGTGGAGGATCCAAACCAGAAATCATTCATTAGTATTGAGGGAGCCAAACCAGAAATCCTCTCAAGAGCAGCAAGGACAATATTGGCACTATACAGACTGAAACCTGCATGGAAGGACAGTAACACCTAAATTAAATACAAGATCAGAGCGTGGCTGAATCCTATTGGAGGCATTGATTTCTGGGATTTTTCAGCTTTGGCTGGCTCCTACCCACAGGTGAGTGTGCTGTGGGTTTAAAGCCACAACCTCTGCTGCAAAGGACCAGAGCGTCTATAGTTAGAACATGTTGTTCTGCATATAAAGGAAGGAGTGAAGCATTACAGGCTGTTTGTTCATACATCCCTGCTGTAGTTTCATTGGGAAGACTGGAAATAACACAGTCATGTTTCATCCTGTTAATAGATGCATTCCTGAAAGAGTTGCTAAAATCTGACCAACACTGGTAATATCTGTATTTTTCAGGCCTGAATGACATAAGAATATGTCATGAAAGTAAGCAGTGGACACCCAGCTTTGGTGAGGAGATGGCTATGACTGAAAAATCCCTTAAATCTATATCTCTGAAGGAACACCAACCTATGATGTCCTGCCATTGACACTAACCACTGCTCCATGGCGGCAGGTTAGGCATTTGTAGTTTTCAGACCTTGCTTATTATCTGTAAGGGATGAAGAAATGATCATGTGCATATTTACTGCATCAACAAACATTTACGCTGTCTGAAGTTCTACTATATATTTGTAACTGTAGTTTTGGGAGCAGACATGGAAAATAGCAGCTGCTTTGATAGCCTGCCACACAATATTTAAGAATTAAGATCCACATGAATTAGCTGAAAATGGCTTACAGTGGGGACTTCAGATTTGCTATACCAGCTATACAGGAGTCTGTTTTTTTTCCCCAGTTGAATTATGGACAAGCTGACAAACAAGGATTCATATTTTTGTGATCGGTTAATCACTGTTTCTTTTTTAGGGGCCTGTCTACAGAGTGCGGTGGTCTCCCTTTCTGCCCACTGTTTTTCTGAGCTGCAGTGCTGACTGGAGTCTATGTCTGTGGCATCAAGAACGTACTGCACCCATCTTGAAGTTTTACTCCTCCACTGTGAGTAGGTGTGTGTGTGGCATGAAAATTATGCAACACCCACCCTGAACTTCTGTAACAAACGGAAAAGAGAGAGAGAGATGAACAATGAAATAATCTCTTTGTGCATCAAATATTTTGGCAATCCTGTCTTTATAAACAGCTGTAAATAAGACTTGATGTAGCTGAGAAATTGTTCCAAATGGTGATTAACTGTGGCATTTGTGAACTGGATATTTGACTGGTTTCAGTCTCCATCCTGAATGTTTAACACCCTCAGCTGCTAGTAGCCTGCTGGTGGAACTCACCAAGTATCCTAGAGTAATCGTTAGCCTAGTGGCAACATCCAAATGCTTTGGGAACAACTGAAAACTGCCATTCTGCAGACATCTGAGGAAGTCCTTGGGTTCACTACACAGCTGTCTAAGCCATCAACATCAGATCAGTGGTGCCTGGGCCACTAAATTGTATACAGTCGTGCTGCATGGACAGTCACTCTTTCACTGTCACTCAGAGCCATACTTCACACAATTTAAAAAAGCTTCCTTTATGTATCTATCTACCTATCTATTTATCTAATTGTCTGTTTATCTGTCTATCTCTGTCAGTCTATCTATCTACTTTTTTTTTTTAAGAGCCAGATCAAAGCACTTTGCAAACGTTAGCCACATTTTTAACAGCCGCTGACGAGAAAGGTGTGTCTTAATGCTGAAAGCTTTCCAAATACCTAATTGGAATTAAATGCGTGGCTGCTTTCTGAGGGGTATGAGGGCAGATCAGTAGTTGAGTGGAATCTAGTGGACAGGTGGTGTGGGTGGAACGATTGTTAAAAAGTTAGGGATCTTGGAATAGAAGAGGAAACCTGGTAATGACAACATATGAAATTGGTCTAGAGGTAGAGATGCTGAAAAGCAGCCACCAGACAGCCTTAGACTGTAGGATTGGTGCCATGACACTTGAGGATGGTGACCCAATCCAGACTCGTGTCCATGAGATGAAACATCCTGGCAGTAGCAGACGGAAAACATTTGATTAGGTTTGGTTGCCTACCTTCTTCACAGAGAAATCGGAAATGAAAAAAGGTAGGGAACAGTAAACGATAAACAGTAAACAAGTGGGGTATGTTTTGCTCCCATAAGGAAACCTAACACAGTAACTTTTATTCAAGACTGGCACAGCCTTTTAAACTTGAATAAAGTCAGACAAATACATAGACGAACAATCTAATAGTGGGGGAAAAACAAGCGCAGGCCAACAACTGAACTGTCTGGCAAAGATTTGGACTTAAGGGGAGGGGAGAGGAGTTTGAAGATGGAGAAACTGGGAAAAATGAAATTTAAAAAAAAAAAAAAAAAAAAAAAATTAAAAAAAAAAAAAAAGTTACAGATATGAAAACTCTTCTCTACCTGCATAAGGGAACCATCGCAATCCGTTTTGAAGGCAGATATATTTGTATTGCCTGCTCCGATGCCTTTCGCCCGCTGGATCAGGACTCATCAGGGAGACACGGCTGGTTGTGTCTGCGCTCCCGGCGTCAAATAGAGACACACCACAGTCCATAATACTGTGGTGTTCTCACCACCATGGGTGCAAAAAAGAATCCAATAGCACTCCCAGAGCAGCCAGCGAAGAGTAGTAAATGCAACCAAACGAAAGTGTGGGGAGGAAAAAAAGTTGCTGTAAAACTAAAGACATTATGCAAATAATATAAAATGTAGGGGACAGTCTTTGAGCCTACGCCTGAGGATCCACCCAAAGATGCAAGGGAGATCAAAAGACAAACACACAGATGGACAGAAACAAATACAAATAACCTCAATTTAATCAAAGCAAAATCGGAAATGAAATGAGGTAGGGAACAGTAAACGATGGTTCCCTTATGCAGCTAGAGAAGAGTTT
Source organism: Conus ventricosus (assembly GCA_018398815.1). NCBI lineage: Eukaryota > Metazoa > Mollusca > Gastropoda > Neogastropoda > Conidae > Conus > Conus ventricosus. Next base: position 64,523,398 of record CM031606.1, on the reverse strand, counting down.
TCATATCTGTAACATAATTTTTTTTTTTAAATTTAATTTTTTTTTTTTTTTTTTTTTAAATTTCATTTTCCCAGTTTCTCCATCTTCAAACTCCCCTCTCCCCTCCCCTCAAGTCCAAATCTTTGCCAGACAGTTCAGTTGTTGGCCTGCGCTTGTTTTTCCACCACTATTAGATTGTTCGTCTATGTATTTGTCTGACTTTATTCAAGTTTAAAAGGCTGTGCCAGTCTTGAATAAAAGTTACTCTGTGTTAGGTTTCCTTATGGGAGCAAAACATACCCCACTTGGTTAAGGAGACTGAACTCTGATTCTGAGTGGAAGGATTTTACCCTTAATATGTTTCCTAGGTTAGGACATTTAAAACATTTTGGAGCCGAATATGCTAATATCATTATTGAAAATGTTGGAAACCCATTCTGGAAGGATGTTGTAAAACATTACAAAAAACTATGTACAAAATGTTGTGCATCTTCTGTGCATGAATTCATGTCTGAATGTATTCATTACAACATTAATATTATACGGGGACGAAGGGTAGTTTGGGTGCGAGAATGGTGTGACTATGACATTTTCTATGTAAAAAATATAATTAATGATAATGGTCAGTTTATGACATATAACCAATTTCTGCTTAAGTACCCAGGTATTAGAACCAATTTTATATTGTACGAAGGTATTGTCGACGCAGTCCGAACATATTGTCAAAAGTTAAATGTAGTTCTAACCAACAGATACAAAACTTTGGACTCGATGACATGGTCCTTTATTTATAAGGGCAATAAACATGTGCAGACCGTTTTAAATGGAAATGATGCTATTCCAACAGCAGTCAAAAAATGGAACAATTGTTTGAAACTCTGAGCTGGAAGCATATTTTTTCACATTATTATAAAACTACCAAAGATGTACAGCTCAGATGGTTTCAAACCAGACTATTACATAGACTACTCCCCACTCAGAGATATTTGTTCAGGATTAAAATTACCGATTCCCCTATTTGCAACTTTTGTAATATGGATGAGCAGTGCATTTCACACATGTTGTATGATTGTGCTATTGTCAACAGATTTTGGACCGGTTTTGAACATTTGCTTAAGGAAAAATGTCCACATTGTGATTACCTTCAAATTGATAAAGAATTAGTTTTGTTCGGAGTAAAACAAAATATTACAACAGATAAGCCTCTAGATTTTATTCTGCTTCTGGCTAAATTTTATATATACAAGACAAAATTGCAAAATATACACCCAAATGTCCAGTTGTTCATAACATTTCTTAGAAACAGATTGGAATCAGAAAAATATGTATCTTTTTTAACAACACATATAGAGAATTTGAAGAAAGTTGGCTGCCTTATTCCACACTTTTTTCTTGATCTTTGAAATACGGTTTCTTTTTATTAACAAAACTGGATAGAGCCCTATGGCTGCTGTCAAAGAATTTTATTTTATTACTCTTTTTCAAAATTTTTTGTATTTCTCTGTTATGGTTATTATCAATCATGCAATCTGTTTTCAATATTTATACTATGTTACAGTACTTAGTCGATTCCTATCAATATTAACAAGCTGTGTGTGGCATGCCGTGAAAGAAGAAAAGAAAAGAAAAGAGGAAGTTGTAGAAACCTACCTTGAGCATTCCGAAGAGGTCTCATCATACTCTAACTTGTTTCACTCCACGTAACTTACTACACAAAAACTATACTATGTATAGATCAACTTTAACTGATACTAGCGATAAGAGTATCATGTATTTATATATATGCTGTATCATCTATGATAATCAAATAACAACTCTCTCCTGTATCCTTTACCTGTGTGTGTGTGTGTGTGTGTGTGTGTGTGTGTGCGTGTGTGTCCTTTCGCCTCTGTGTTGTAGTCGTGCATTTGTATATGTATTGGTATGTGTATTTGCATTATGTGTATGTATATGTATGTGTATATATGTGTGTATGTGTATGCAGGTGTGTGTATGTATAGTCATATATACATGTGTATGTATATGTGTACATACGTATGTGTATGTGTGTGTGTGTGTGTGTGTGTGTGTATGCACATTGTGTGGGTGCATGTTATTTTCTCAAATTCATAGTACCTAGTATTACTGTTTTGTCACTATAATGTTCTGTGTTTGTCAGTTTGTTTGTAACTGAAAATGAAAAACAAACCTCCTTGTAACTACTACTTTTTTCTCTTTCCCCCCCCCCCCCCCCCCCCCCCCCCACTCATTCAAACTGAGTAAAACACAAAGAAAAATTGCCAGATTGTAACAATTGTATATTTACTATTCATAATTCATTTATTGTTTATAACTACACATCCTTACATTCGTACATGTAGTGGACATGCTTATGTCAAATTGTTTGTTAAATCCATGTCGAAGGATGAGTGCGTGAAGAAAGGAAGAAAGTGAAGGAACTGTAGAGTGGAGGGATGAGAGAGGAGGAATAAAACATATTTATCATATAAAAAAAAAAAAAAAAAAACATACCCCACTTGTTTACTGTTTATCGTTTACTGTTCCCTACCTCATTTCATTTCCGATTTTGCTTTGATTAAATTGAGGTTATTTGTATTTGTTTCTGTCCGTCTGTGTGTTTGTCTTTTGATCTCCCTTGCATCTTTGGGTGGATCCTCAGGCGTAGGCTCAAAGACTGTCCCCTACATTTTATATTATTTGCATAATGTCTTTAGTTTTACAGCAACTTTTTTTCCTCCCCACACTTTCGTTTGGTTGCATTTACTACTCTTCGCTGGCTGCTCTGGGGTGCTATTGGATTCTTTTTTGCACCCATGGTGGTGAGAACACCACAGTATTATGGACTTGGTGTGTGTCTATTTGACGCCGGGAGCGCAGACACAACCAGCCGTGTCTCCCTGATGAGTCCCGATCCAGCGGGCGAAAGGCCTCGGAGCAGGCAATACAAATATATCTGCCTTCAAAAGGGATTGTGATGGTTCCCTTATGCAGCTAGAGAAGAGTTTTCATATCTGTAACATTTTTTTTTTTTTTTTTTTTTTTTTTTTTTTTTTTTTTTTAATTTCATTTTCCCAGTTTCTCCATCTTCAAACTCCCCTCTCCCCTCCCCTCAAGTCCAGATCTTTGCCAGACAGTTCAGTTGTTGGCCTGCGCTTGTTTTTCCCCCACTATTAGATTGTTCGTCTATGTATTTGTCTGACTTTATTCAAGTTAAAAGGCTGTGCCAGTCTTGAATAAAAGTTACTCTGTGTTAGGTTTCCTTATGGGAGTAAAACATACCCCACTTGTTTACTGTTCTTCAGAGAGGTTTTTCATAGAACAGGCCATGTCCACAGTGTCATATGAGTAGAGGTATTTCCAGGTTCTCAGCACCATATGGGGAGTAATATTATTTTGTATCTGCTGTCAGAGAATTTCAGTGTTGAGGGTCTCTGTTCTGCCCTGCCATGATCTTCTCCACTTTCAAAGGTCTGAACTTATTGGCCTGCGTGTGATGTGACAGGCAATTTTTTCTTCCAGATTTGTTCAGGATGCATAAAATCATGTGACAGGAGGGAATGAGAAGCAAATAGCCCTTCCCACAATAAGGATTAAGTATTCGCTGCCTGTTTTGTTGGGTCCAGAACAAGAGACACACAGGAAGCAGAAGACAGCCTTGTAATGGACACTCACCACGTCAGTTAAAGGATTATGTAAAGCATGAGGTTTTGATTCAGAATGTAGAGTGTTGGACAGGATTATGTCATCCAGACATATGCTCACTTGACTCTGCTGCATAAGATTTCTGTTAAGGTGGTTATGAAGGTTTGGACTGTGTATGTGTTGCAGAAACAAGTGCCTGACCTGTGCTGGTCCCCGCGCTGCTCCACAGTGTTTGCCTGTGTCAATGAGGGCATGTGGAGGTGTGGGACCTTGCCCAGAGCACGTAGGTCACTGGTCCAATTCATGCTTCTCGGGCTGTTCAGCATTGCATGAAAGGACAGTTGAGAAAGTAAAGGAAATCTGCAAAAGTCTGTGAATAATTCACATAAATTATCAGACCCATCTCGCCCTCATTTCTGCCAGTTCAAAAGAAGTTCAACAAATTTGGACATACTTCCATCTTTCTGTTTTCAGTGAACTTCCTTTTATCTTCATGAGCCCAAATGCTTGATAACTTAAGTTTTAGAATAGTAGATCTGTAAACCACAAGCTGAATCATCATTAAAATAGATCTGCATGGTTAGATGTAATGTTTTCTGTCGTTTTTGTATTGATTTAAATTCACTGAGAAAGAAAAAATACCCTTTGTTATTTGTTTCTGACATGATAGCAACAATGTTTTATAAATTTTGTTCTGAATGTTTTTCACTTGTGAGCCACCCATATAAAGACAAGTTCTATGCCTAGAACAGGTTTTATGCAATTGATTTATCTCAAAGTTAGGTTGCAAAATCAGTAATGTATACCATGTGTACCACTCTCAAAGAAACATATGTTCTTAAAGTGTTGGGACTTATATGATGTCGGATATAAACATTTTTCAGTAAATCGTGTTCAGAGACGTGATTTTTGAGAGGTAAACATTTTTCTTTTGATATAACATGTTATGAAAGAAAGGTTTTAATGAAGTTGTGTTTGTTTGCAGAAAATCTGTTTTAATGAGTTGTGTGTGTGTGTGTGTGTGTGTGTGTGTGTGTGTGTGTGTGTGATGTTTGTTTTTAATCTATCCTGAGAGTTGATTTGAATAAGGTGACAGCCCTGATACGGACATTTGTGGTGGTCTAGGCTGTAAGCAAACCGAATTGAATCAATAGAAAGGTTGCAAAAGTCCCTTACCATCAGCACTTGAGGATATCAACACCAGCAATATATGAGACGATAGGAGGGAGCCAGCATGTGAACATAGGACATCTGCACAGAGCTCATCACTTCACATTGTTGCACACAATTTGGTTATTTAATCACAAAACCTGCACTTCAAATTTTGATTGTTGTCAGAGATATTGTGGAAAACACCTCTTTTGTGAATGGACATGAGTTAATACTTATGTTCTACAAATTTGAAATCCAGCAACTGCACTCATGACATGCAGCAAAATGAGGCAAACGTTTCAAGACACACATTGTTTTTCAAGCCACAGTGCACTTTTCAGCTGCTGTGTGAATTCAAATTAGAGAATAAAGCAGCTTTCCAACGGGAGAAGGAAGCTGTTAGCAGTGGGAGAGTAGCTGTGGCAGTAAAATACGGATGGAACAAGTTCAGATGTGAAGTTGTCGGTTGCAGTATGTATTGTGTTGGCATGACTGAGAATGGGTCCTGTGCTTCCCTCGAGACACAGTTAATGTTATAGTGTTACCTTCATTAATCAAAGTTTTGCCGGGACCATTTGTCAAACCTTAATTTTCCTACCATGGATCAAGATGAAACAAAGTGTGTATTAAAAATTTTAGGACATTCTCATTATTGTCATGACATGCATCCTTTTTAATCCATGATGGAAGCCACCAATGCACTTTTTTTCAGAGAAATAAATTGTATTAGTAATTATAATCTTTCACTTAATTGTTTTGTGAAGTTTTGCTTGTATGCCTAGGGATTACTCTTATCCTTCTGTTCTCACACACATACAAACACACACACATGCACACCTGCCCACACATGCCCACGCCCCTGCACACCCACGCCCACCCCATGCAAGTCTAGATGTACATGGTTGGGACTACATACAGTAATTGGCTTTGTTGTGTAATACATATTTCATTGTTCATGATGTATATATTGTCATATACGTCTGTGTGATAACACATTTATATGTTTCTTCCTTTTTTGTTTGTTTAGAATCAAGTGCTCCTTAACAAAAACTTGTTTATATTAAGTGTAGCTCAAACTGTAACAAATAAATACATGAACTACAAGAGCTAGAGGAGCTAAATGTGTGAAACTGTAGAATCAGTTTGGATGCCTTCAAATGTTTTTCACCTTGTTGGTCAGATTTCCCTTCATGTCCCTCTCCACTTGATGTGGGGGGGGGGGGGGGGGGGGGGAGGAAAGGGGAATGAGGGTGTGGTGTCAGAGAGTGCACATGGCTGCAGTCTTATGCCTGGGATAGGAGATGTAAAGGAAAGAAGTCAAACCCACAGGGAACCATCGACCATTTAGTGTTAGTCTGTCTGACCAGTTTGTGTCTGACAGACTGGACCCTGTGATTGTGGTGTGCCCTACCTACGCTGTCAAGCTCTCCTCCATTGTCTTCGCCAAAAACACTGACGTAAGAGTATCTTTGAGTGTGTGTGTGTGTGTGTGTGTGTGTGTGTGTGTGTGTGTGATGCTACATGAATATGTCCAGGTGTTCATATATGTGTGTATAGGTATACATAGGCAAGTGTTTGTGTTGGTGAGAGCAACAGAAAAGGATACCACAAGTATTTAAAGACTGGGTAAGAACATCACAAAATATAATTGCCTAACTTGTTTGAATAAAATTTCTGTTAGAAGTCGGTTGTTTGATGTGCATACTGAGTTTTTATAAATCATTTATGATCTTTATTATTTTTAGCTATGTCTCTGACAAGCGAAAAGGGATATTAATTTTACAGTTGAGTTTTCGGCTGAAATAATTATGTTGTGCTGTTTGTTTTATGTTTTGAATCTTGAAATCATGATGGATGATCACTGTGATACATGTGTGATGACCCTTTTCTGTTCAATAGATTTGGATGACAGTTTTGCCAACAACTTACTAGGTGTTTGTGGTTAGCAGTGATGCTAACATTGTGTGTTGCTGTGTTTGTTAGTGCATCCTGGTGGGTGATAGCGAGGGACAAGTGACAGTATATGAACTCCGCTGTATGCCTCCCTATCCTCCAATGGAGGTCCAGGTATACACACACACATACACGCACACGCACACACAGAGCTCTGTTTTTTATTCTGAACATTAATAGATACATTGTGCTTTGCTAAGTAAGTTTGATCATCACATGGGCTCCTTGAAGGATGCATTAATTTGATATGGTGTTGTTTATATGTTCTTGTCTAACTGTTAAGGCATACAAGAAAAGGTATCAAAAAGATACAGGCAGGGATTAAAATGCAAGGATGGAGAAAACTAAAGAAAAAAAAAATATATATATATATATACAATAAACTAATAAATTCCAAGGATAAGTACCGCACCATTCCAGCATCTTACAGAGCAGCTTGGTGTTGCAATGACTGCAAGAAACATTCAATTATAAACAAAGCTTGCTCTTATGTCTTAGATTGAAGAAATAGGGGGAGATAAGCATTCATATCCACAGTGGCAGATTATTCTGCCTAACTAACAGTATGTGCTTGTGTGGGTAAATGGGGAAAAATAGAATAAATGCTTCTCAAAATGAGCCTTCAGAAAGCTTATAGTCTCCAAGGGGGAGACGATCTCCAATTGGGAGAAAACCCACGAACATGTAACTCCTGGTCAGGTACCGATATTTCGAAACCTGATTGTTTCTCCTCAGTGACTGCGGAAAGGGGTAATTTGACTCCTCTGCCTTTTCGGTTTTAAGAAGAATGCTATCCCAGAAAAAGCTGGTGTGCAATACCATAGTATGTTTGTTGATTTTTCAAAAAACCAACCAAAGGTGAGGCCATAGCTGGCCGCAACCTTCAGCATCCAGAACTTTTACACTTCTTTGAACTTTTTAGCAAGTTGACAGCGGATGGTAACAACATTATTCTGGCTTGGGTTCCTGGTCATGTTGGCATCGGAGGGAACGAAATGGTTGATCGTTTAGCCAAGAATGCCACAAGAGAGAAACTGTCCAACATATATATCCCCTGCTCAGATCTGAAACCCAAAATTAATGATTATGTGAGAGACCTCTGGCAGGAGGATTGGAATACGCAGACGGATAACAAACTCTTTCAGATCCGTCCAAACCTTGAGGAGTTCCTCCCATCTGCGTCTGGTGGTCGTAAAGAAGAAACACTTCTGTGCCGGCTGCACACCAGCCATTCTATGTCATGCGCCACTCACAATGAAACATGTTCTTTTAGAGTGTTGGGACTTGCACGATGTGAGACACAAACATTTTACAGCGGAGTCCATGAAAATCCTGTTCAGGGATGTCCCGCCTGATGTGATCCTTGAGTTTTTGAGAGAGATTAACATTTTTCATCTGATTTAAGATTTTACGGAAGAAAGATTTTTAACGTAGTTTCTGGTGCGTTTTTAGAAGATGTCATTTAAAGAGATGTGTGAAAGTTTTTTTGTTTTTTTCATATTTTTTAAATGACTTGTGAGTTGATGTTAACATGGTGACAGCCCTGATGTGGCCCTTTGCGGTCGGCTGGGCTATAAGCAACATTATCTTATCTTATCCCAACCAAAGGTGCCACCTAAGAAGCAAAAGAAAATCATAAAAGAGCAAAACAAGCTACATTTTCTTGTATATATATATATATATATATATATATATATATATATATATATATATATATAATGCTGAACAATCAAGGAGTGGGGGAAAACAAAAGCAGGCTAACAATTCTTCTGTCATTATAGTAATGAGTTGGCATGTCTGCTCCCAAAACTACAGTTACAAATATATAGTAGAAAAAAAAAAAGGAGGGGAGGTGGGGGGGGGGGGGGGTTGAAGATGAAGAAAATGGGAACATGAAATTAAGAAGATATGTTATGAATAGCAGCATGAGGGAACCGTCATAATCCCTCTCGAAGGCAGATCTACTGATATTGCCTGCTCCTAGGCCTTTCGTTCGCTGGGTCGGACTCATCAGAGAGACACGGCTCATTGTGTCTGTGCTCTTGGCGCCAAATAAGACACACCACAGTCCATAATTCTGTGGTGTCCTCACCACCAAGGGTTCAAAAAAGAATCCAACAGCACCCCGAAAGCAGCCAGCAAAGGGTAGTAAAAAATATTTATATATATGAATACTTTACAAACAGTTTTTTCTTTTTTATTGAAGACCAAAAACTAGGAAACAAAAGATAAACTTTTAGTGTTCTATGATGGTTGAAGCATATTTCTCCAAGACAAAACAAAAACTTAAAAAATATTGGAAAAGGGATAGTGGTAGGTGTGGCTATACTAATCACTCTGCCCCCCCCCCCCCCCCCCCCCCCAGTCCCAAACCCCCCTCGCCTCAATTACTCTCAGGTGCATTCTTTCAATCTCAGCATAGGCAGGATGCAGGGAGTAATCAATATCAGGTCATCCTGAAGCAACTCACCAGAGGAGATACTGCACTGCTGCTCAGTGACTTTGATGATACAGTGATTTCTTGTCTGATCCAGCATGTGCAGGACAGGGTTGGGCACTGTGTCTTCATTTGTGTTCTTTTCTCCCCTGCTATGAAGTTGAATACTGTCAAAATGAAGGTGCGTATATGCAGTGGCACCTGTCCATAAGAACCTTCAGAAATTCATAGAAACTGGGTATATGATGGGAGAGAATCTGTATCGGGAGGTAAACCTGAAATTGTCAATTGGTATGTATTTTTGAAAGGCTTGTCTGTATCACTTCAAGAGAGAGAAAGAGAAAGGGGAGAAGGCAAAGTATTTATGAAATAATGTAACCTTGGAAAATATTCCATGCCAACCGTTTTATTTGTATATTTGATTATTCTCATTTTCTCTGGAATGGAAAGATTTATTTTTATCCATATACTTTAGAAATTTGTTTTGGTCCATAGTCATTTTTTAAACTCGTAATGAAGATTTTATTTCCCCTTTAAACACATTTTTAGATTAACAACACCATAACACATTCAATGAATGTACATACAAAGTTCAGCAAGAGACATCAAAGTCATACCAGAATATTCTCATCTGTACAATATGGGACAAACTGAACTTACTATGTAAATATCAGTCATTATTGATCAGGCATATGAGACTGACAGAAGGCTGAAACAAAGGGGAGGCCAATGAACGTCCCCTTCTGAGGTTGTCTAAGGTAAGACATCGCTCAGTGGCCACTGCAGATGGAGGTGACGCAAGGAATGAGCTCTTTAGCTACAGAGGCTGGATTGATCATGGTCTGGAGGCTGCGAGGGGTGGCGACAGGAGACCGCAGGAGAAATTGTGCCCAAAAGCATATCTTCTCTGCCTTGGAGTCCGGAGGGAGACATCCATCATGAAGAACTTTGAGAAGGGACCTTGTCCGCCTTCTCCAGATTGTCTTCTAATTTGTTTATCTCCAGATTAATCAGATGGGGAGAAACAAGAGAAACTGGTGCCTTCTCCTCACTAGGACCAAAGCAAAAAGACCTTTTGGGAGGAGCAAGGTAAACAAGTGAATCTCCTTCACAAAATATTGAAAGTTGTCGGGTTGCAATAAGACACAAAAATAGCTGGCTGCTCCATCTCATGGTCAAAAGGTCCAAGAGAAGACCCCAGAATCTTGTGAAAAAGAGAAACACCATCTCAGAGCTTAATCTAGAGCGCGGGATTGGTACAATCCCCCGAAAATCTGTTCCTTCCCGCAATTATCGAGTCTTAACGCGGGCAGACTCCCGCACATTTGCAGAACTGCCCGCCCTGTTGACTGATCGTTGCGGGCGCTCGTTTGTCGTCTGCTTGAAAAACTGAAACTAGGACTGAGCAGGAGTGAACGATTTCATGATATTTCATTGGCTGTTAGTGTAAATCAACCAATTGGCGGCGTTCATCTCCTCCTTCTCGATCACCGACGAGAAGTTGCGAGAGTTTAAGGCGCCATATTGGATATTTTCCAAAATGAAGCGTGCACCCACCCTATTCGACTTCGACTTTCGTGGAGGAAAAGTGAAAAAAAAAAAAAGATTCTCTGCCATGCGAGGGTGGAGAAGATCATGAAGAAACCGCGACTACATCCAAAAGCTCGGAGAAGCAGCCCGAAATTAGTGCCAGTGCAAGGGAACACTGGTTTCAAGACGATTTGCTGAAGAAGTGGCCCTGGATACCTAAGCTGAAGACCGGTGTGATGCGATGTGAATTGTGTTTGAAACACAAGAAACAAAACGTATTTACGTCGCCCCAAGGTGGTTGTTTAATCTAGATGATTTGATCAAGGTGTGTTGAAGTCTGTGTACAAAGGTGGAGGAGGTATGTAACGTGGGGTTGTAGGGGGGGGGGGGGGGGGGGAGTGCCCCCCTTTTTTTGATATGAGGGGGGGACTGCCCCCCTTTTTCAAAAATCCTAGATTAAGCTCTGCATCTGATTGTATCATCCAAACCAAGGGGAGAGACACTCTAGAGATCTGTCGCCCCTAGTGTCATTCACATTCCACTGTATTCAAGAGGTGAAAGAGACGCATGTCAGGCATTGTAACGTTAGAAGTTTCACTTATCTGGTGTGGGAATACTGGAAGTTTGACTATCTGGCCCATGGATGGTAAAAGTTCCTCCTATTCTGTCATATACAGTTTAAAAAATTGTCTTCACAAAACAGTTTAACTTGGAAGTTTCACATACTTTAGATTTTCTCAGGCATCAGACCACTGAAGGGAAAGGTGTGCGTGTGTGTTATGGGTGGTGGAGGTGGGAGTGTGTGTGTTGTGTGTGTGTGTGTGTGTGTGTGCGTACGTAAGGGTGGTCTTAACTACAGAGTGTCTTGTTGGCTAAAAATGATGATGGTCACAAGTTTGTTACATGGTTTTAGTGATTGCAGATTTATCATGAATTGGTCATAAGACACTCTTGTCAATCCCGGTCAAATTGCTATTTTACATATAAATGATGCTTCAGAATGTATGTTGCCAGTCTACAAGTATGTGGGATGGTTTTTCCATGTTGCTTTTGATCTGTGATGTAGGCCATCAAGCTGAAGAATGTGATCAATGCTTCTCTGGCCAGTCAGCTGTCTTCACTGAACACCGACAAAAAGGGTGATGAGCATCGGGAGCCTGACAGCAAAATGGGCACACCTGAACGAGAAGACAGCGTTGACTTTGAAGAGCACAAAGACCCTCTGGGGTCCATTTCTCTAGATTTGATGGATCGTTAACACTGTCTGCCTGAGATCAAAAGGTTCTCCATATTTCCCTGTCTCTCTATCACTGTTAGAGTTGTAACATTACAACAGGGACGAAAATGGTTCTGCCTGTCTCCCTACATCTGTCAGTGTTAGAGTTGTAACATTGTAAAAGGGACAAAATGGTTCTGCCTGTCTTCCTACATCTGTCAGTGTTAGAGCTGTAACATTGTAAAAAGGACAAAATGGTTCTGCCTGTCTCCCTACATCTGTCAGTGTTAGAGCTGTAACATTGTAAAAGGGACAAAATGGTTCTGCCTGTCTTCCTACATCTGTCAGTGTTAGAGCTGTAACATTGTAAAAAGGACAAAATGGTTCTGCCTGTCTCCCTACATCTGTCAGTGTTAGAGCTGTAACATTGTAAAAGGGACAAAATGGTTCTGCCTGTCTTCCTACATCTGTCAGTGTTAGAGTTGTAACATTATAGATGAGACAAAAATGGTTCTGCCTGTCTCCCTGCTTCTGTTAGTGTTAGAGTTGTAGCATTATAGATGAGACAAAATGGTTCTGCCTGTTTCCTTGCTTCTGTCAGTGTTAGAGTTGTAGCATTATAGATGAGACAAAAATGGTTCTGCCTGTCTTCCTACATCTGTCAGTGTTAGAGTTGTAGCATTATAGATGAGACAAAATGGTTCTGCCTGTCTTCCTACATCTGTCAGTGTTAGAGTTGTAGCATTATAGATGAGACAAAATGGTTCTGCCTGTTTCCTTGCTTCTGTCAGTGTTAGAGTTGTAGCATTATAGATGAGACAAAAATGGTTCTGCCTGTCTTCCTACATCTGTCAGTGTTAGAGTTGTAGCATTATAGATGAGACAAAATGGTTCTGCCTGTTTCCTTGCTTCTGTCAGTGTTAGAGTTGTATCATTATAGATGAGACAAAAATGGTTCTGCCTGTCTTCCTACATCTGTCAGTGTTAGAGTTGTAGCATTATAGATGAGACAAAATGGTTCTGCCTGTCTTCCTACATCTGTCAGTGTTAGAGTTGTAGCATTATAGATGAGACAAAATGGTTCTGCCTGTTTCCTTGCTTCTGTCAGTGTTAGAGTTGTAGCATTATAGATGAGACAAAAATGGTTCTGCCTGTCTTCCTACATCTGTCAGTGTTAGAGTTGTAACATTATAGATGAGACAAAAATGGTTCTGCCTGTCTCCCTGCTTATGTCAGTGTTGGAGTTGTAACATTATAGATGAGACAAAAATGGTTCTGCCTGTCTCCCTGCTTATGTCAGTGTTAGAGTTGTAACATTATAGATGAGACAAAAATGGTTCTGCCTGTCTCCCTGCTTATGTCAGTGTTGGAGTTGTAACATTATAAGAGGGACAAGCAGGTTGATCCTGGCTCCCTAATCTTTGTCAATGTTAGAGTGTTAAAACTGTAAATGAGACAACAAGGTTCAGTCTGTTTCCCTGTCTTTGCCACTGCTTGAGTGTTAAATATGTGTAAAATAGACAAGAAAGTTCATCCTGTCTCCCCTTTCTTTGTCACAGTTAGAGAGTTAAAACTGTACAAGAAACAGGAGGGCTCTGTCCGTCTTGCTGTCTCTGTCATTGTTAAGAATTTTAACGCTATAAGAGGGAGAAGGAGGTTCTGTCTGTCTCTCTGTCTATGCCACTGTAAAGAATTTTAGCATTACAGAAGGAACAAGAGGGTTCTGCCTGTCTCTCTGTCTATGCCACTGTAAAGAATTTTAGCATTACAGAAGGAACAAGAGGGTTCTGCCTGTCTCTCTGACTATGCCACTGTAAAGAATTTTAGCATTACAGAAGGAACAAGAGGGTTCTGCCCGTCTCTCTGTCTAGGCCACTGTAAAGAATTTTAGCATTACAGAAGGAACAAGAGGGTTCTGCCCGTCTCTTTCTATGCCACTGTAAAGAATTTTAGCATTACAGAAGGAACAATAGGGTTCTGTCAGTCTCTCTGTCTATGCCACTGTAAAGAATTTTAGCATTACAGAAGGAACAAGAGGGTTCTGCCCGTCTCTTTCTATGCCACTGTAAAGAATGTTAGCATTGCAGAAGGAACAATAGGGTTCTGTCTGTCTCTCTGTCTGTGCCACTGTAAAGAATTTTAGCATTGCAGAAGGAACAATAGGGTTCTGCCTGTCTCTCTGTCTGTGCCACAGTAAAGAATTTTAGCATTGCAGAAGGAACAAGAGGGTTCTGCCTGTCTCTCTGTCTATGCCACTGTAAAGAATTTTAGCATTGCAGAAGGAACAATAGGATTCTGCCTGTCTCTCTGTCTATGCCACTGTAAAGAATTTTAGCATTGCAGAAGGAACAAGAGGGTTCTGCCTGTCTCTCTATCTATGCCATTGTAAAGAATTTTAGCATTGCAGAAAGAACAAGAGGGTTCTGCCTGTCTCTCTATCTATGCCATTGTAAAGAATTTTAGCATTGCAGAAGTGAAGTAGAGGCACACTCAGGTAAAGATTCAAGAGTATTTATTCATCAGCTCAAGCAGTACAGTTGTTTACAGGTCAGCCATCTTCGATGCGGGGCACCCCCACCCGGTTGTCGCCCCTGGCATCTACTACATATCCCCCCCGTTAAGACCATAACAGGTCATACAAATAATATGAACGGAAAATGTCTCGGTTGGCTATCTCGATCTCAGTCTTTGAAATCTTCAATTTGACATGAAATATATAAATCAGTATTTTGGACTCTCCAAAGAAACAAACGAAGAAAAAAAGAAATATGTTAATTAACATTAGCCTACTAGTCTGTTCTGCCTTTCCATCTGAAAGGTTGGTATCAATCCTTGAGGTCCGGCTCCATCTCTGTCCAGACATCTCTGAACGTCTTCACAACATAGTCTTTGAAACGTGCTGGTAGTCTCCGTTGACGACTGGGCCAAGAGGCGGGCTTAGGCACCGGACTTTGTGCTGCAGCCCCCTCCAAACTGCGTGGCCTATGGTTCTGCGGCTGTCTTGGTACTGCCATCGTCTCCCCACTGCTGGGTTCCTGGTCCTGCGGCTGTCTTGGTGCTGCTGTCGGCTCTCCACTACTGGGTCCCCGGTCCTGCGGCTGTCTTGGTGCTGCTGTCGCCTCTCCACCGCTGGGTCCCTGGTGTTGTGGCAGCGACGTGGCAGATTCTGGTTGGTCCACCCCTGGTGACAGCTGCAATGATGTCCTTGGGCTTGATGGTGTCACTGCAGGTAGAATATCAAGCTCAGGCTGACCAAACTGGTTGTCTGGCTCCTGAGACTCCCCTTGGTTGCTGGCCCGAGACAGTACGTGGTCGACATGTCGCTTCAGATGACGGCCGTCCCCCACGTGAACCAGGTAAGACAGAGGTCCTGTAGCCTGCACCACTACCCCTGGCAACCACTTTCGGCCCACCGAAAAGTTCTTGATGTACACCAGATCCCCCACCACATAGTTTCTCTTGTCAGCATGATCATGGTTCAGTTTCTGTTGCAGCTGCCTCTGGGCGACTCGCTTCTCCACGCTAGGCTGGATTAGGTCCCAGCGTGTCCTCACTTTCCTATTGAACAGGAGTTCTGCTGGTGACAGCCCTGTGGTTGTCTGAGGGGTAACCCGATATGCTGACAAAAATCGGGCAACTCGAGTCTCTATCGAACTGCTCGTCATTTTCTTCAGGCCTTGCTTCAATGTCTGAACAGCCCGTTCGGCTAGTCCGTTGGTAGACGGATGATAGGGTGCTGACTTCACATGTCGTACTCCATTCTTGAGCATGAACTCCTTGAATTCCTCACTGGAAAAACAAGTCCCATTGTCTGTGACCAAGGTTTCTGGCAAGCCGTGAGTTGCGAAAGACTGGCGCATTTTTTCAATGGTTGCTCTTGATGTGGATGTGTTCATTGGGTATGTGTCCATCCACTTAGAGTGGGCATCTATGATGACTAAGAACATCTTCCCTAGAAAGGGACCCGCGTAGTCCGCGTGTAGTCGGGTCCATGGGCGGTCCGGCCATTCCCAAGGATGAAGAGGAGCACTGCTGGGTAGGTTTCGAAGACTCTGACAGATCTGACACCCTCTCACAGTAGCTTCGATTTCACTGTCCATGTTCGGCCACCAGATATACGATCTCGCCAAGTTCTTCATTCGAGTCATTCCTGGATGTGCATCATGTAGGTCCTGTAGCAAAATGTGACGCCCTTTCGGTGGTACTACAGCCCGAGTTCCCCACAGCAGGCAGCCATCCAGGATGCTCAGTTCCGTTTTCCGGGCCAAGTATGGTCTGAATCTCTGGTCTGAATCTCCATCCGGTGTGATATCATGGCTCCAAGCCCATAGTTTGAGGCGTCACAGGAGAGAATGATGTCTTTAGTGGAGTCAAATGGACCAGTACTTGGGGTGAACGTAGTAGTTTTTTGGACTCTAACCATGCATTTTCTTGCAGTTCTTCCCAGGACCAAGACACGCCTTTCTGCAGCAGAGAGTACAGGGGGGCCAGCACTGTAGACAGGTTGGGTAGGAATCTGGCGTAATAGTTCACCATGCCCAGATAGGCCTGTAGTTGTTTGACATCTACTGGTCTGGGCATCTCCTCAATAGCCCTAACTTTTTCTGGCACAGGGCGGATACCCTTTTGGTCGATCTTGAGACCCAGGTAGATAACCTCACTGGCCATGAAAACACACTTGTTCTTCTTCAGCTTGGCCCCAGCCTCTTTCAGTTTTGTAAACACTGTTCGCAGCGTCTTCAAGTGTTCTTCTCGCTTGTTTCCTGACACTAAGATGTCATCAATGCGAACATAGACTCTTGGCAGTCCTCTCAGCAGGTTTTCCATTGTACGCTGAAAAATACCTGGCGCTGATGACACCCCATAAGGCAGTCTGTTGTAGCGGTAAAGGCCCTGGTGAGTATTGATGGTGGTGAATTCTTTGGAGTCCTCCTCCAGTTCCAGCTGCTGGTAGGCCTGTGTCAAGTCCAATTTGGAGAAAAACTGTCCTCCACTGAGTTCCGCCAACAGGTCATCTGTTTTGGGAATGGGGTAGTTATCTAACTTGGACGCTGCGTTCACCGTTACCTTATAGTCGCCACAGATGCGGAGACTCTTGTCTGGCTTCACGACTGTAACTATTGGTGCCGCCCAGTCTGAAAATGGCACTTTCTCAATAGTGCCCTCTGCTCTAACCTATCCAGTTCTTGGCCTACCTTTTCACGTAGAGCATAAGGCACTGGCCGTGGTTTGAAGTAACGTGGTTGGGCTGCAGGGTCCACAAAAATGTTGGCTTTAACACCTTTGATAGTGCCTCTACTCTCTTCGAAGAGTTCTGATGCCTCATGCAGAATTTTTTCCAGTTCTGGATCAGTAATAGTGCCTTCTGTCACTGTCTGGCACCAATCCTCGGGCCAGTCCAGTTGAATGTTTTTCAGCCAGTCTCGCCCCAGTAAACATGGTCCAGGTCCTTTGACCACAATCACCTCGAGGATCCTTGGTGTACTTCCTTTGTATGTCACTGAGCATTGGGCGGCCCCCAACACCGGAATCTCTTCACCTGTGTACGTTTTCAATCTTCGGTTGGATGCCTTCAGTGGAAAGAACCCCTGTGTCTAATCTTTTTAAATGTCTCTTCATTGATCACCGTCACCGAGGCCCCCGTATCAATCTCCATCTCTACGGTGAAGCCATCCAGTTCCACTGTGGCCATGTATGGCTTTTTTTGCTCCCAACCTTGAAAACTGAAAATAGATCGGCTTCTTCGTCCTCCACTTTTTTGATGGGTCCACGGGATCTTGGGTTGCTCTTCGTGTCCCTCTTGTGTCGTTCTCGTTCAGCACGAAACGATCTGCATTCACGTTGAAGATGACCTTTCTTTTTACAGTACCAACATTCAAGGTCTTTCAATAAACGATCTCTTTTCACTGCTTTGACATCAACTCTATCTCCTTGTCGATCTTCCATCTTGTCGATGCTACCTGTGCTTTGACTTTCCCCAGTTTTGGCCCCCAAAGCGTTTTCTTGCAGATCTACAGCACTCTTTTCTGCTGACTCCATAGCCATGGCGACATCAAACGCCCTCTCAAAAGTCAAGTCTTTCTCAGACAATAAGCGTCGTTGAATGCGGTTATTGTTAACGCCACAGACTAATCTGTCCCTCAACATCGAACCAAGTGACTCGCCAAAGTTGCAATCTTGCGACAGATTACGTAACTGCGATACATACTTTGCTATCGACTCCTGCTCGTGACGTGAACGCGTGTGAAACTTGAATCTCTGAACGATTTCAGACGGTTTGGGTTGAAGATGATTTCGAACGACTGTTTTCAGTTCCGCAAATGTCTTGGTGCCAGGTTTGGCTGGAGCGAGCAAATCGCACATGAGTTTGTATGTAGCTCTCCCACACGCACTCAAAAATACTGCTCTCTTCTTGTTCTCCTCACCAATGTCATTCGCCACGAAATAATATTCTAAACGTTCCGTATACTGACCCCAATCTTCCCCTTCCTCAAGTGCGAACTCTTTGAGTTGTCCGAAAGCAGCCATCCTCGTCGCCAGTGAAGTAGAGGCACACTCAGGTAAAGATTCAAGAGTATTTATTCATCAGCTCAAGCAGTACAGTTGTTTACAGGTCAGCCATCTTCGATGCGGGGCACCCCCACCCGGTTGTCGCCCCTGGCATCTACTACAAGAAGGAACAATAGGGGTCTGCCCGTCTCTCTGTCTATGCCACTGTAAAGAATTTTAGCATTGCAGAAGGAACAAGAGGGTTCTACCTGTCCTGCTAGTTCCCTCACTGTCAGAGTTTTAGCATAGTAAAAAAGACCAGTGGGTTTGACTGTTCCTCTAGCTCCTTCATCATGAGAGTTAAGGCATTGCAGAAGAGTTTTACAATAGTGAAAGAGAGTTTAACTTCATAAAAGTTTTAAAAGGGTAAAAGAAAGTGTTAACTTGATGAAGGGAGAAAAAGGTTCTACCTTTTTCCTGTTGCTGTCACTGTTGCAAAAGACACAAGTAGGTTCTTCATATTTCTTTGCCTCTGTTACAACAGTTCTTGAATGGTGCTGCTGGAATTGCACAAGAGATGCAAAGACTCTCAGAGCAGGTCTTCTTATTTCTCACTTTAATTGTCCTGTGCCCTCCTCAATGGGATTACTAGCATGCCCCCATACTGACTGAGTCAGCCACACCCCAGCCTTGCTCTTCCTGTTACAGTCCCAGTGCAAGTGATCCACTGGGAGCCAGATCTATTTCTTACTGTCTAGTAGCTGTTGGAGAACAAGGAGACCCAATAAACAGAATTGGTGTTAAATTTGTTTGTAACAGAATTTACTTGTAAGTCAGCTTAGGGGGTTCTGTTATGACTGTAGGGGTAGGGATCAGGAACACACACAAGTTAAAAGCCAATACAAAAGACAACAATGGGATGGAAAATGTTGGTGCCAGGCAGACCTGATCATTCTTAAATAAATGTATATTTTCTTTAATGTCAGACTCCACCGGAAGTATTATGCACTCACCAAAGCAATTGATGTTTGTTGAACAAAACAAAAAACGTGAAAGTTTTCATTGGCTCTTTCAATAGCCTTATTTCACCATTAGCCTGTCATTTGCTTTGATAAAAAAAATGTTAACTTGTTGCCTTTGTGTACAGATTTTTTAGGACAAATTGACAGAAGATTGTTATATTGAAGCCTTAACATCGACTGATCAAGATTGTTATGTTGCTTTTAGGATCTGTTCATTGGGATGCGCTGAGAAAAAGGTAATTGTCTTAAAGCCCTTTGGGCTCTATCACTGGGATGCAATGAGGAAAAGATTGTCTTAAAGCTTTTTTGGCTCAGCATATTGGAATGCATTGAGAAGAGAAAACGGTTGTTACCTTAAAACCTCTTTGGCTCTATTCATTGGGATGCAGTGAGAAAAGGGTTATCTGAAAGCTGTTTGGCTCTTTTCACTGCACAGCATTGAGAAAAAGCTGATTGTCTTGAAGCATTTTTGGCTTTGTTAACTGGGAAGGACAGGTAGAAGGTTGTCATATTAATACCTTTTTTTGTGCAATGAAACAAAGCTATTTTATGGGTGTTGATTTGAATTAGTTTATAGAAGGATACAGAAAGTTCATATCTGGAATCCTTTTGGGGTTTGTGCATGTTTTAGATAATAGCAGGTTGTTGCGATTTTGGCTCTGTTGATTGGGATTGATCCAATGGTTATTTTCTAATGGCTGTTTGGCTATATAGAGTTAATGGAAGCTTGTTAGCTTAAAAGCCTTTTTGGTTCTGTTGATCACGTTCAATTGATGCAATTGATGTGACTGTTGAAGTGTTATCTTCAAAAGTTTTGTTTATACATTTTTGCCAGTAGATTGTTATTTGATGTCTGTCACTACTATGTTGAGTGCTGCATTTACTTGAAGCCTCCTTGAAAGGGGTCTTTGTGAATTATTAAAACCTCTAAAAACATAATTGCCTTTTATTGTCAAGTTTGCTAACACACACACACACACACACACACACACACACACACACACACACACACACACACACACATGTATATTTACATATACATGTATATAAATTTTCATTTTTTACTTGTGTGTGTGTGTGTATATATATATAGAGAGAGAGATAGAAAAAACAAGCTCAATTAATACATTGAAAAAAAAAATCATGCGCTCACACAGCGATCTATCACACACACACACACACACACACACACACACACACACACACACACACACACACACACTCGCACAGATACACACACAATGTACATGCACAGAAGAACAGGTTTCTGAGTTTATTGTTACACTTTATAAATAAAAAGGTTGACAGGTATGTTGGTCGCAATGATTGCAGAAGATTCTTTCTGTTGATTAGTACTGGCTCATGTCAATCCTTAAACAGGCTTATTCATTTTGTTGGGCAGAGTGAAAACGAAATAAGGTTCTGAGGGTTATGATCAACACTTGACTGAATTTTTGTCCTAAAAGTTTTGATTAATATATTATCATTATTATGAATACTTATATTGCACCTATCCTCGGCTAGAGACCAAGATCTAAGCGCTTTACAATCCACTCTTGTTTACACAACAGGCTGCCTGCCTGGGTAGTGCCGACTGACGAGCTGCTAGCTGGCGCTTCATTCAGTCATTTCCCGTGTCATCCAGTCAGTATCGTTGAATATCATTCACTCAATTTCCGTACTTTCTTCATTCTTTCCATTTCTCACGCAGGGTGCATGCTATGTGTAATGTGTCATCCATACCAATGGCCAATTTGGCCTTCTCTTCCGAAACTTGGTGATGGGATTTATTTGTGTTGAAAAAGCAAAACTTGTACTGTGTCTTTGTTGATGACAACATGACATTTGATTCTGTTAGGGCACAAACATTATGACATACACCTATAAAGTAGGGTGTTTCCACGAAGATACTTCAGCTATGATAAACCTATGTTTTACTCATGGCCACATAGTAGCAACGGTTTCATGGATGCAGAAAGCAGTGAAACGCAGTCTGATGATTCAGATTGTTTAAAATGATTATGAGTTATATTTGTAAACTGGAAAAATAAATCTTGTTATCATATATATAGATGTTCTATTACATTGTGCATCAGTTATGTGTGCGCACTGTCAAGGAATACTACATTCAAACAAACATGTGTGCTGGCGAGTGTGTGTACATGTACGAGAGAGTACAATTTAACAAGCTGAGCAGGAAAGGAAGTACTAAAGGTCAAACAACAAACCAACTGAGTTAAAAAAAAAAAAAAGTCAATGAGGAGACTAAACTTACAATCAATGAAGACCAATATATCCTGTGCGCATATCTCTTCTACAAACAAACAGCAAACCAGGTTCAATCTCAACCATCCATTTATATAACATATTAATGGCAGTGTCCACAGGAAAGGTGGACACAAGACACTTGGAATAGGTGACTGTTGCCATGTATTGATGGATAGGATGTGTGTGCATGAGCGTATGCAGGTGCATTTGTTTAGTAGATAGAAGGACACTGAAGCAAATGTTTGAATACATGCTCGTGATTTAATGTATGTGTGCGACGGTGACTTTGGAACCATTGGGATCTGAAGATTTTGAATGTTTCCATCAAAAGGCGAGTTTGTAAAATCATACAAATTGTCTCTCTCTCTCTGTGCCTTTCTTCTTGCCTCAACGCACTATATCAAATGAATTTGAAGTTACATTTTATGGCTAATGTGCTTGTAGCTGCTTTGGCTCATAGACATTATTGCCACTCAGTATTTTTCACAGGAAACTACTCTTGATGACATGATCAAAACTAATTTGATATCAGCGAAAGTATGGCTGTCTCCCTGTCTTTGCCGCTGCAGTATGGCTGTCTGAAGAATGATTAAGAAAAAAAGGCCTCTGAAACAAGCATTATTTCAATATAACCAGTTTCAGCGTAACTGGATCTATAAAACAAACGAAAAGGAAAAACTCGGGGTGTGTCAGATGAGAACTTAAGTAGACATGAAAATTCAATAGGACAATGTTCGACCTGTGATTACCACTGGTACTCACTGTACACACAGTATGTTCAAAGGTGCAGCAAGTGCAGAAGACGTCAATAGGTATAAATGAAGGGGGAGGGGAGTGGGGGGGGGGGGGGGGGGGGGGGGTAAAGACCGACATGCATCGGTATCGTATCACATAATGCACTATTAACATAGCCAGTATTCGCTCGTGTGCGCACACACACACACACACACACACACACACACACACAAAAGCAAGTGTTTTTTTGCCATACCATCAGAAAATCAGTGTTACACTAATCAAAAATCATACAAGAGCTACAAATAAACAAGCGAAACAAAGTTAAATTCAATGGCATATTTAATACACAATACCAAACAGACATGTAAATTTTCAGCCGTCACAAACAGGTGATGGACATTTGAAAAAAAGGAGGCGAGGGGGGAGTTTAAAAAAATAAAAAAGACAACAACAACAACCCTCCCAATAGCAATGCTAGATGGCAGACAAGGAATTGATATCATATACATGGATTTTAGAAAAGCTTTTGATACGGTTCCGCAAAAGAGACTCATAAAGCTAGCAGCATACGGTATTGATGGCACCTTATTAATATGGATCAAGAACTTTCTGAGTGATAGAACTCAACAAGTCAGAGTAGGGGCAGCCAAATCAAACAAATGTACTTAGTGGTATCCCTCAAGGTAGTATACTGGGACCGGTTCTTTTGACAATTTTTATAAATGATCTACCATATAACCTTGTCAGTCCATGTAAAATATTCGCAGATGATACAAAGATTTACAATTGTGCATCAAAGAGTACTTGTATTCAAAATGATATCTACAAACTGCAAGAGTGGTCTGAGTCGTGGAATCTGTATTTCAACAAGACCAAGTGTGGTGTATTGCATGTCGGGAATAATAATCAGAATAATGAATATAAAATAATGGAGAATGATGTTTATCACCAAATAGAGGTTCTTACTGAAGAAAAAGACTTGGGTGTTACCTTCGATTGCAGGTTGTCATTTGACCCCCACCTACAGAGAGTGGTAAATAAAGCTAACCAAATGTTAGGTATCATGAAAAGAAGTTCTACTTATTTAGATAAAGATACTTTTTTGAAATTATACAAAGCTTTTGTCAGGCCACATTTGGAGTATGCTAATGTGATTTGGAGCCCTTTTTTAAAGTGTCAATCAGTAATGTTAGAAAAAGTTCAAAGACGAGCTACCAAATTGCTAAAGCATTGCAAAAACTTATCGTAAAATGAAAGACTGAAATATTTGAATCTGCACTCGCTGAGGGGAAGAAGGATCAGAGGTGACCTAATTCAAGTTTATAAGATCTTTAATGGCTATGATGACATTGACATTGAGACTTTTTTTTCTGTTGCACAACTTGCCAGTACTAGAAAGTCTGAAGGAAAGATTTTTGTAAAGCACTGTAACACTGATCAATGTAAATTTTCATTTTCATGTAGAGTTGCTAACCACTGGAACGAATTACCTGCTATCATTAAATTTGCACCTGATATTAATACTTTCAAGAATTTTCTAGTTAATGATTCAAAATTTAGAGAACTGTTCTCTGATTATGATGGATTGCAATGAAGATATTGATTAATTGTAGCATGCTATCTGACCAAAAAAAAGTGAAGAAATTTAGAGGGGACACATGATAGACCGCGAGGTCTAGGCTAATGAAGCCAGTCCCTACTACTACAACTACTACTAGATTGCCGTCAACGGAAAAGTGGCCACTCTCCTTATGACGTATTGAGTACGTCGACGAAAGAGTGACGCAGATTCATAGTGAAAGCTGATCGGCTCCGGCAGTGAATGACCGATTGAAAGACGTAGGGACAATCGTCTACGCAATTATAGGCGGCAGAATAACGACAGGGCAGGTCAGTGAGTAATGGTAATGGCAGAGCTAGTGCGTCCAACTAATTGCAGTCGTTAATTACAGAAAGCCAGGACCTGTGACGTCAACGCTGTGAATGACATTCGATCAATAATGCACTGGTGATGGTACGGCTGCCTGGCCATCCGTCCTCGTGCAGGGGAAAGATAAGGGGGTGGATGTGGGTGAAAAGTGAACTCCCCCTTCTGGAGTGTGTCTGGAACTTCCCTTCCCTTCTGGAACTTCTGCACCGGTAATTCTCTCTATCCTATTGCTCTATGTTGAATCTGCTGTTTTTTTTTTTTCTTTTCTTTTTTTTTTTTTTTTTTTTTTTTTTGCTTCCGTCCACCGTTTCCCTGGACTTTCTGGCCCTTTATCCTATCTTTGTTTTATCTCGTTTTACAATTCACAATGTTCTCTCTCTCTCTCTCTCTCTCTCTCTCTCTCTCTCTCTCTCTCTCTCTCTCTCTCTCTCTCTCTCTCACACACACACACACACACACACACACACACACAATGCTGGTTGTGGCTATGTCATTCCATTTTTAAAAATTGAGAAGTCCTTTCATCTTGGGGCAAATCTGTCCATTTTTACAGCCGAACTTATAGCAATATTAGAGAACAGTAAAACCCCAATCCTAGCTCAAACGCCCTCAACCAGTTTCGGGCGTTTGACGCTAGGATTGGGGTTTTACTGTTCTCTGACAAGTAAGACTTCAATAACCAAAAAAATAACGATTATCTACAAACATACTGTGTAGGGTTATCCGTTTTCAATACTAATTTACTAAACTTTTCAGATTTTAGTTTTTGCTTAATCCTGTGTTTTTCCTGATCATTTTCAATAACATCATTTTCACGCATACATTCATCAAATGCGTCTCTGTCTTTCATGTGAAATAAAACTACAGTCTTTAACTGTTCTCTAAAGTCTTTTAAAACGGAGTTATATTTCTGACATAAAATCCACACACTTATCCAGCATGTCTTCCACTGAAAGCCAGTTTTGACAAAGTGTTTCTCTTTTTAACTATGTCTCTTTCTGCCGAACAGTCATCTATAATAAATAGTGTCTGCGTTCCCTCAAACAATTTATAAAAGGGTTTTTCTAAAACACACTCGCTTTTTTTTTTTTTGGGTTCAACCCAAATATATGTCATCATCCCCCCCATTAAACCTTCTTTTCATTATAGGCTTTTTTCCCCCATTTAAGTTTTGGGCAGAAAATCACAATTAATCAAAATTTAACAAAAAAATTTTTTGAATAGGTCGGGGAAAAATTTTTTTTTTCCCCCAACCAGTCTCCCCCACAAATAAATAAAACAATGGGGGGGTTTTTATCATAAATTTTAAATTCGGCATTGACCCAAAATTTTTCCCTGCTCCTTAGTTTTTTTCAAAATTTTAAAACTAACCCGTTATTATTTTTATCAACTCTCCGTCAAAACTTGTTAAGTATAAAAAAACCCCTATGAGGCCTAAATGTTTAAGTTTAATCCAATTCAGTTTTTTGGTAAGATTGTTTTTTTTTAAGCTAAAAATTATTTTTTTGCTTTTTGTTATGACCTTAATATCCCACCATTGTGAAGAACGACGATGGAAAATTTTAAAGGTTTTTCAACATCTAAGTTTTCCAGCTAATTAAAATTTCCCCTTTTAAAAGGAGCCACTGACGCCCACAGCCCCCCAATTCCTTTCCTCATTTTTTAAAAACAGAAATTTAAAACATTGTGAACGGTCCCCCCTAATTTCATTTGTGGAAAGAACTGAAATTTTGTAGAAGCTTTCCAAAAAAAACCGTTTCTCTTCTGGGAGGATGAAACTGTTTTTTCCCCATCGGCGTTATTTCCCAAACTCTTTCCGGGCTATTGTCCTCTGGCTAAGACTTAATTAAAGGGCCAGGGTTTTATTGCTTTTCTGAAAATTTTTTGACGGCCCAAAAATGAAAAGAGCTTTGAATTCAAAAATTTTTTGTTCCCCCTTCTAAAAATGGTTCCCTGGGCCATTTTAGGTCAGGGTTTTTGAACTATTTTAAATTCATACGGCCAACTTTATTTGCTCTAGATTGCCCCAGGTTTGTTCTAAATTTAGGAAAAATTTTTTTTGTCGCCAACCTCTTTGCTTTTTTAAACACCACTTTAGGTACTCAAAAAACCAAACAAAGCGCCTATCCCCCACGTTCGTTCAAAGTCCGCAACGGCCGCAAGGCTTTTAAAAATTCCCAAAGTTATAACCTCACAGGCGCTAAATTTAAATCCCATTTTTTCGGGGCCCCCGCGACATTATTTTTTTAGAAATATATTAAATTTTTTTTCCAAAAAAAAATGTGCAGGTTTCCTTTTCCCCGCCCTTTTTCCCGTTTTTTCTTGAAACTTTAATTAAAATGACGGGCCCGCCCCCAAACTAATTTTTTTAAAAATGGGAAATTAGGGGAAAATTTAATTTCTTTAAACGCAATATGCGGGTTTCCTGACGGGGAAAAGGGTCTTAAAACAGGTTTGGGGGGCCCTTATCATATAAGGGGTTTTATCAGTGCTTGTTCTTTTAAATGGAAAAATTTGAGTAATGAAAGTAATGCAAGATCGAGCGGATTTCCCCCCCTCAAATAGTTTTGTCGGGTAACACTAAAACTATAAAACCCCTGACTGTCGTTGCAAAGCCAAACATTTTAGCTAGCTTTTATAAAAATAGAACCTATCTTTTTTTTCAGGCTAATGAAAACATTTTTTTTTGATTTGAAAATTTTAAAGTTGAGAAAAAGTCGAAGTTACCATTGCTTCTTTTAGTGAGCAAAACCCAATAACCTCAGGTATTTTTTAACGGCAACCCGTTTCTTCAGTTAACTTTTTTTAATCTATTATTGTTCTTGATTCAGTTATAAAAAACCAACACTTTGTAGAATATTTCATGAGTAAACCCTTTGGGTTCCGCATTCATTATAAATAGCATACCAAAAAAACCGAAGGATGTCTTGATTGTTATTGTTCAAACTTTTTTTTAAAAAAAAATTAAAAATGATCATTAAAATAAACAAGCAAAATACGTTGGCCGCACACAATCTTAAAAATAAAAACTGATACTCTTGTCATTTTGGACCCGACTACCCTTTTAAATAAAGGTGAGTACGCCATTAAACAGATATCTTAACCCCCCTTTTAAAAAAGCTACACCGAAAGTGGGGTTTCAGTCACCGTGCAGTTTTATCAAACCATTAAAAACTTTGCGTTTTTTTGTGCACAACGGGGGTGTGGAGTATCGTATCTGACTTTTAAATCACCGACCTTTGGTGGGGGCATGTAAGTTTTCCCTTTTTATTACACCTTCGACAATTTTGACTGAACTCAAACACCATTACCAAATCAAACCGTTTTAAATCCTTCAGCAACGAATAACAGAAGGGTTTTAAAGGGTCTGAACGAATTAATATAATGTTAAGACAACTTTTTGACAAAGTTGGACCGCAAACAGGGTTAGGCACCCCTTATTTTTGGGCGTGCGCAAAATATAACAAGACTGGAATCCCCTTATACATCTTTTTCTCAGGCACAACTTTTTACTTGGTCCATAGAGCAAGACAAAAAACAGCGTGGGCACATTTATTTTAGACACTTTAAGGGCCCAAAATAGGAGCGGGAATAAACGAAAAAACGACTCTATTCGTACTTTCGTTTGGTGTTTGCTAGTTTACAAGCACAGGGAAGATCCATAACTGATCCTTTTATGGGTTTATGCAAAAAAACAGACTTGGCAAATTTAGAGACCCATTAATTCTAAAATGATTTGCCTTCAAGATAAAAGTACCAAAATTTTTTACAATCGCAAATCAAAAGTAGACTTTGCTGTTGGGACGTTTATACATGTACCTCTGACCTCAACTCCCAAAAGAACAATTTTAAACTACAATAATCAAATCCTTTGGGAGGCAATGAACAAAAATCAAAAAACGAAATAAACTGAGCCCCGTAAATTCAAACAAAAAACAAAAAGCCGCCCCCCAAGAATAAGCCATCCATCCCAAGCCCCAAAACCCAAAGGTCATTGAAGACCAGCAAAGCTCGCGGACGAAAAAAAAAATACCATGAAAATGAAAAGACTCCTTTGTTTTGGGGTTTTAAATGGGCCAAGGGTTACTTTGTCTTTACTTTCAAAAAGTAACCCAACTATTTAAGGCAAATAATGCCCATAATGCCAGCCACAAAACCAACATTTCTTCATAACAAAGCCAGCTAACAAACCCCCCCAATATACCTTAAAGCGCTATGGCTTTTCTGGCTAATTTTTTTAATAAACCCGCAAGATTCAAGCTGTTTTTTTTTACCCATGATTTTCAGGGGGCATGGGGGCGAGGGGGGGGGAATAAACTTTGACCACCGCCACCTGTAAAGCCAACACCAGTGTCTTATTGCAAATCCCAAGGGGTGTTAAACGTCGCTTTAAATTAATCCTTTCTCTCAAACATGTTCTTATTCGCGCTAGTGTTTGGGCTTCAAAAAATTCTTTGGATAGTTTCCTTATTTTGCTCACTTTTGGTTTGTAAATTTTTCCGTTATCAGACAAAACTTTTAGTCTGTTAATCTCTTCTTCAAATTATTTAGTTTTGCGTTTTCTTTCTTTTTTAACACCAAGCCCCAATTTGGCTCATCTGGGCCCCGGTTTTTTTGGACAATTTTTTAAAAATTGGATTTTCATTTTTCCCTTTGTCATCCATTTTAAAATTTTCCCGAGATGTTACAAAAAATTACAATTGGGCCTAAAGGGGATTTTA
Organism: Conus ventricosus; assembly: GCA_018398815.1. Lineage (NCBI taxonomy): Eukaryota > Metazoa > Mollusca > Gastropoda > Neogastropoda > Conidae > Conus > Conus ventricosus. Next base: position 64,494,321 of record CM031606.1, on the reverse strand, counting down.
CTTGGATCAAAATAACTACAAACTGCAAGAGGGGGTCTGGGTCGTGGCCGGGTTTTTTTTTTTTATTTCAAAAGACCAAGGGGTGGGTTTTTTGCATTGGGGTAAAATTTAATCAGAATAATAAAATATAAAAAAAAGGAAAAATGATGTTTATCCCCCAAATTTTAGGGGGTTTTTAAATGAAGAAAAAACTGGGTGTTACTTTCGATTCAGGGGGTCTTTGGGACCCCCACCTAAAGGTGGAAAAATAAAGCAAAAAAAAATGTTGGGGTATCATGAAAAAAATTTTTAAACTTATTTAGATAAAAATTTTTTTTGGGGGGAAATTATAAAAAACTTTTCAGGCCACTTTTGGGATAGGCTAATGTGATTTGGAGCCCTTTTTGAAAGGGGCAATCAGTAATGTTAAAAAAAGTTTCAAAAAACAAAGCTACCAAATTGCTAAAGTTTTTGCAAAAACTTCGTAAAATGAAAAAACTGAAATATTTAAATCTGCACTCGCTGGGGGGAAAAGGGATCAGGGTGACCTAACCCGGGGTTTTGATTTTTAAAAGGCTATGTTTGACATTGAAAATTGGGACTTTTTTTTCTTTTGGCACAACTTGCCATTTACAAAAAAGTCTAAAGGGAAAATTTTTGAAAAGCCCCTGAACACTGATAAAAGGGTTAATTTTCATTTCAGGTAGGGGTTGTTAACCACTGGAACAAATTTAAACCTGCTATCTTTAAAATTGCACCTATATTAATATTTTCAAAAATTTTTCCCCTAATTTAATTGTTTTCAAAATTTAGAAAAACGTTCTCTGATTATGATTTTTTGGGCAATAAAATATTGATTATTGAAAGCATGCTACTGCCCCAAAAAAAAATGAAAAAAATTTAGAGGGGACACAATAAAACCCCGGAGGTCGGGGTTTAATAAAGCCACCCCACTACAAAAACCCTACTACAAATTTCCCGGGCAAGGGAAAAAGTGGCCACACCCCTTTATGACGATTGAGTACCAGGGAAAATGACGCAGATTCAAAAGGGCAGTTGATCGGTTTCCCGGCAGTGAATACCGTTTAAAAAAGACGTGGGGACAATCGTCTCCCAAATTTAAAAAGGGGGCAGAATAAGACAGGCAGGCATTGAGTAATGGTAAGGGGCAGAGCTAGTCGCCCCAACAATTGCGGGTGGGAAAAATTCCCAGAAAGCCGGGCCCGGGACGTCAACGCTGTAAATACATTCGATCAAAAATGAAACTGGTAGGGGAGGGCCCTCCCTTTGGCCTTCCGTCCCGGGGCAGGGGAAAGATAAGGGGGGGTTTTTGGGGGGAAAAGTGAACCCCCCCCTTCGGGAAGTGGTCGGAATTTCCCCTTTCCCTTTTCCTGGAACTTCTAAACCTAATTCTCCACCCCTTTTGCCTATGTTGAACCCTGGGGTTTTTTTTTTTTTTTTCTTTTTTTTTTTTTTTTTTTTTTTTGCCCGCCCACCGTTTCCCTGCTTTCGGGCCCTTTTTATCCTATTTTTTGTTTTATCTGGGTTTTAAACAATTCACTTGTTCCCTCTCCCTCCCCCTCTATCTCTCCTCCCCCTCTCCCCTCATCTCTCCCTCTCCTCCTCTCTCTCACCCCACCACAACACACAACCACACACAAAATGCTGGTTGTGGCTTTTTCTTTTCCTTTTAAAAAAAATTTGAGGAAGCCCCTTTCTTTGGTGGGAAAACGGGCCATTTTTCCCGCCGAATTTATAGCAATAAAAGAGAACTTTAAAACCCCAATCCTAGCTCAAACGCCCTCACCTTTTTCGGGTTTTGACGCTAGGTTTGGGGGTTTTAAAACTGGCTCTGACAAGAAAGACTTCAAAAACCCAAAAAAAATAACGATTATCAAAAAACATACTGTTTTAGGGTTATCCTTTTTTTCAATACAAATTTTTCAAATTTTTTTCAGATTTTAGTTTTTGCAAAAACCGTGTTTTTCCAAACTTTTTTTAAATAACACATTTCACGCAAACATTCATCAAATGCGTCTCTGTTTTTCATGTAAAAAAAACTACGCCAACTTTTCTCAAAATTTTTTTTAAAACGGAGTTTAATTTCTGACATAAAATCCCCCACCTTATCCCACATTTTTCCACTGAAAGCCTTTTTTAAAACAAAGTTTTTTCTTTTTTTAACAAAGGGTCCCCTTTCGCCGAACACCCATCTATAAAAAATAGTGTCTGCGTTCCCCCCCAAAAAATTTTTATAAAAGTGTTCAAAAAACACTCACTCAGCTTATTTTTGGGATCAATAAAAAATTATATGTCTCATCCGCCCTTTTTAACCTTCTATTTTTTTATATCTTTTTTTCCCTTTTAAAGGTTTTGGGGCAGAAAATCCCCAAATAAATAAATTTTTTTAAAACGATAAACGGGGTTTGGGTAATGGGGGCAGGATAAATATTTTTTTTTCCGCAACCAGCTGCCCCACAAATCAATAAACAATAAAGGGGTTTTTATCAAAATTTTTTAAAAAGGGCTTTGACCCCAAATTTTCCTGCTCCATAGTTTTATAACAAAATTTTTTAAATCTAACCCCGTTTTTTATTTTTACCATACCTCCGAAAAAATTTTTCAGTAAAAATAAAACCCTATGGGGCCAAAAGGGGTTAAGAGAATCCAACCCAGTTTTCTTTTAAGATTTTTTCTATTTAAGCTAATTTTGTTTTTGGGTTGCTTGTTTTTTATGCCCCTTAATATCCTCCCATTGTGAAGAACGCCCGAGGGTAAATTTTTAAGTTTTTAAACACCAAAGTTTTGCCAGCTAATTAAATTCCTTTTAAAAGGACGTCACTGACGCCCACGGAGCTCCCATTTTTTTCCCTCATCTTTTAAGACTAAATTTCAAATACATTTTTAACGTTTCCCAAATTTCATTTTTGGAAAGAACTGTAATTTTGAAGAAGCCCCCCTTTAAAACCGTTTCTCTTCTGTGGGGATGACTGTTTATTCCCCATACGCTTTTTTCCCAATCTTTTTTTCCCGACGGGGGGGCCTCTGGCATAAGATTTACTTTAAAAAGGGCCCCAAAGGGGTTTTTTGCTTTTCTGAAACTTTTTTGAGGGCAAAAAAAATGTAAATGACTTAGGAATTAAAATTTTTTAATTCCCCCCATTCAAAATAGGGTTCCAAGGGCCTTTTGGAGGGCGGGTTTGGGGGAACTATTTTTTTTCTTACTGGCCAACTTTATTTGCTTCAGTTTTGCCGGGTTTGTTCTAGTTTAGGAAACTTTTTTTGTCGCCAACCTTTTTTTCCGTTTAAAATTCACCATTTTTGGGGGTCTCAAAACCATACAAACGCCTATTTTCCCCTTTCTTTTTTCAAATCCCCGCACGTCCGAAAGGTTTTTTTAATTCTAAATTTATACCCTCACGGGCCCCTAATGTAACCCCGATTCTTCTGGCCCCCCCAACATTATTTTTTTATTTACTATATTTTTTATTTCCAAAAAAAATGTGCGGGTTTATCACTTTTTCCCCTTTTTTTCCTTTTTTTTCGGGTGTTTCTTTATTTTTAAATATCTGCCCCCCCAAATTTTTTTTTTAAAAAACCCTGAAAATTTGGGGGAATTTGTATAATTTCATAACGCAATATGGGCTTCCCTAGGGAAGAGCTTTTAAAAAAGTTGAGGGCCCCTTTCATTTTGGGGTTTTCATCTTGCTTTATTTTTCATCAAAAGGGAACCTTAGAGTAATGAATGTAATCAAGATCGAGGGGATTTTTCCCCCCTTTGGAAATTTTTGGGGCGGGGTGAAAAAACTAAAACATGAAAGTCCAAACTGATTTGGGCCAAAGTTTAATTTTTTAGCTACCCTCTTATAAAAATGGGTAACCAAATTCTTCTTTTTCGGGCTTGAATTTTAAACATTTTTTTTTAGTTTTGCATTTTTTAATTGAGAAAAAGTCAAGTTACCATTGTTTCTTTAGTGGGGCAAAACCCGTAAAACCCAAGGTATTTTTAAACTGGTTTAACCCGTTTCTTCAGGTTAATTTTTTTAATCATTATTTTTTTGGGGTTTCCGGGTTAAATTTTAAAACCAACGTTTTTTTGTAGAATTTTCAGGAGTGAAAAACCCTTTGGGGTTCCGAAATTCATTACCCAATAGCATACTCAAAAAACCGAAGGACGTCTTTTGAGTTGTTTTTTGGGTTACAAACTTTTTTTTAAAACTTTAAAAAAAAAATGATGCTTAAAATAAACAAAGGAAAAATTTTCTTTTTGGGCCCGCACTACAAATCTTAAAAAATTAACACCTGATATCTTTTTCATTTTTGGCCCCGACGACCCCTTTCAAAAAAGGGTTTAAAGTTACCCCATTAAACAGATATTTTAAACCCCCCATTAAAAAAACAAACATCCAAAAGGGGGGGGGAAAGGCCCCGGGATGCGGGTTTTATCAAAACCTTTTAAATTTTGGCGGGGTTTTGGGTGCACCCAACTGGGGGTGGGTATCGTATGCTGATCTTTTAAATCACCTGACCCTTTTTGGTGAGGGCATTGTATAGATTTCATTTTTATTACCCCTTTCCCGACGTATTTTGACTGAACTAAAGCACCATTACCAAAAAAACCGGGTTTAAAATTTTCCATTCACAACAAAATTAGCCCAGAAGGGTTTTTGAAAGGATCTGTAACGAATTAAAAAAAAAAATTTTTAAGACAACTTTAGAAAAATTTTTTAAACCCCCACCCAGGCTTAGGCCCCCCCTTTTTTTTTGGGCTGCGCAGAAAGTATAACAAGACGGGAATCCCCCTTTATACATCTTTTTTTCAGGCCACAACTTTCATTTTGGGCCCAAATAGAGCAAGAGAAAAAAACAGCGGGGAAAACATTTTTTTTTTTGACATTTCAAAGGGGCCAAAAATAGGAGGGGGAATAGAACGAATAAACGACTCTTTTCCCGTACTTCCCTTTTGGGTGTTTGCTATTTTCACAAGCACAAGGCAAGATCGAGCATAACTGACCTTCTATGGTTTTGATGCAAAAAAAACAGAACTTGGCAAATTTAGAGGACGCCTTTAATTCAAACGGGTTGATTTTGCCTTCAAGTTTTAAAAGGGTCCCAAAAATTTTTTACAATACCAAGATAAAAAGTAACTTTGTTTGGGGCACGGGTTTATACATGCTACCTTTTTACCTCAGCCCCCAAATGGGAACAATATAAACTACAAAAAATAAAATTTCCCTTTTGGGGCGGCAATAAACAAAAAAGTCGGAAAAAACGAAAAAAAATTCTGGGGGCCCGGGTAAGTTTCAAAAAAAATAAACAAACAAGCCCCCCCCCCAAGAATAACCCACCCAACCCCAAGCCCCAAAGCCCAAAGGTCTTTGAAGACTCCAGAAAAGGGCTCGGGGACGAAAAAAAAATGCCATGAATATGAAAAAAATTTGCCCTTGTTAGGGATTAACTCCCCGGGATTCCCTTGGTCTTTATCTTACAAAAAAGTAACCCAACTATTAAGGCAACAAAGGCCCAAAAATGCCAGCCCCAAACCCGAACATTTTCTTCCATAACAAAACCAGCTAACAACACCCCCTAAAATACCTGGTAAAGCGTCTTTTGGCTTTACTGGCTAATTTTTTTAATAAACCCCGGGATGTAAAGGGTTTTTTTTTTTTAAACCCATAAATTTATCAGGTGGCTTGGGGGCGAAGGTGGTGGGGGGGAAAAAATTTTGACCACCGCCACCTGTAATAGCCAACACCAGTGAAACTTTTTGCAAATCCTAAGTGTTTAAACGCTCGCTTAATGTGAATTTTGCCTCAAACATGTTCTTATTCGTTCGCTAGGTTGGGGTCTTCAATAAAATTCTTTGGATATTTTCTTTTTTTTGGGCTCACTTTGATTTCGTAATTTTTCCCGGGTTTTTATCAAAAAAAAATTTTCTAGCCCTTGTTAACCCTCATTCTTCAAGTTAAATTAGTCTTTGCGTTTTCTTTTTTTTAACCCACCAAGCCCAAAAATTTGGCGTCATCACCTCAACGATTTTTTCCCTTTTTCTCTTTTTTTTATCCCCACATTTCACCCATTTTTTTGCTAAATTGTTTTTTTAAATTTCCACCCTAAGGGTTTTCTCAAAGCTTTATAAAGGGGCCCCGTTATTTCAGGGCATAGGCAAAGGGAACTTTAATTTTTTTTAATCTTTTTTCTTCGGAAAAACGGGTTTTTGCTTCTATTCTTTTTTTTATTTTCATCTGCTGAGGGGTTTAAAACTTAAAGTTCCATTTTTTGGGTTTTTTGGTTTCTGTTGGGTTTCCCTTGTAGTTTTTTTGGAAGGGTTTAGAAAACAGCCTCCCCAAAAAATTTTTGGGTTTAGAAATTTCCGGGGGCGATTTTGTTCGCTTAAAACCGACCTTTGTCAAATTTGAAACTCTTTTTTTAAAAATTTTGATGAGTCGGGGTTTGGGTTTTTAAGCTGAACGGTTGTCCTTGGTCCCTCCCACAAACAAAGGGGTCCATCTTTACTTCAAAACTTAGGGCAAAAAAATTTCGGGGGGTTCTTGGCCTACACTTTGGAAAAAATATCTCCCTTACTTTTCTGTTAATTCACGCCGAAAAATGGGGGCCCGAGCGATGTTTGAAATTAAAAGGGGATCTTTTCCTTCATGTTTTTTTCCCCCCGGGATAAAAAAACACCCATAATCCCCCTTTCCCCTTCAATGCTGCCATTTTCTTAAAAAAAAACTTTTTTTTTTTTTTTTAAAAAAATGTCAAAAACATAGGTTTAAATTTTCTTGACCCCATAGAAACGGGAAAGGCCCTTTGGGGGTAAAAGGAAAAAAGGGCGAATATTACTTTCCCAAATAATCCATCTACATTGATGCAGATCAAATTCTTACTGTCAAATTCCAGACCTAGGAGGGGAGAAGTGATTGTCCCCAGGCTCTGCCGTCTTACTTTCAAAATAAAACCTCGCTTCAAACAACAGACCCAAACCCCAGGACAGTTGAAACAAATCTGGGGGGGCCCAATCGTTAAGAAAATTTCAAATAAAACTGAGGGACAAAAAATAATTTTCTTTACAAAATGAAAACATTTTTTAACCTTTTTCTGATCAAATGGCAAAACCGGAACGAAAGGGCTGATTTTCCCGTTTTAAAAGGGAATCAAAAAGGGAAAAGAAGCACTAAAACATAGAATAGGCGCTAAAGGGAAGCAAAAGACGGCAAAAGGTTTGTAGCCGTAAGTTATGCAGGGAAAGGGCTTTTTCATACCCCTAATTTTGAGGTTTTTAAAAAACGCATGCCCCAAACTTTCAAGACATTAAAAGACAATTGTCCAAAATGAACTAACTTTTAATAACTACAAAAAATGTGAAAAAATTTTTAAAAGACACCGAAGCAAATACAGCATTTCGGGCATCCCCCGGGTGGGGGGCGGGGGGTTTGCAACCCAACTTTGCGAGGGTGATCCAGCAACAATATCAGTCCAAAATTAGCATTTTATTTCGAAAAAAGTGAATTCCCCATTCTAAATATCCCAAAAACCGGGGAGACACTATGGAGTTTTTTGTTTTAGTGCCCCAGCCAAAATCGCTAAAGGATTTATTGCTTTTTGGGGAAAATTTTAAGAACCTTTTAAAAGACAAAAGAAAATTTTGTTAATCCCAAAATAACAAAAGTGCAATGAAAAATTGGGGAATCCTAACCAAATCCACGTAGCCGGTTAACCTTACACAAATTTTAAAGAAATTTAAAAAAACTTTTGGGGGGCGGGAGGGGGTAAAACCAAAAGGTTTACCGGGGTCTAAAGATCTACTTTTTCAAAGCGGTTTGACTTTTATCATTTTTTTAAAATTTAAAAAAACCCAAATAAAGGTTTATGGGGGGACCTAAGGTAAAAAGGGGGATAAACAGTTACAGGAAGCGGGGAAAAGTTAGAGACAAAAAACATTTAAAAGGGTAAAAAAAAGAGGCCGATAAACCCCTTTGGGGTTTTTGGGGTTTTTTTATAGATTTCCAGCTGAATATCAAAATAACAGATTTTTAAAAATACCAATACTAAATTAAATTTTTTATTTTTTAAAAACATGTCTGTTCAGCATTAAACCGAGAGTAACCAGAGAAGAATAAATAGGCCCAATTTTGGGGCCCCTAAAAAACCCTGACAACAAAAAAACCTTTAGATTTAAACCCTTTTCAAAAAATGCGGGGAAGTACCAGGGGCAAGACCTTTCCAAAAAAACAGCAAAACCAAACAAGGTATTCGCCGCCTTTAAAGGGCCCTTTAAATTAATAAATGGGGCCAAATCAAAATAAGTGCTTTTCAGCAGGAACGAGTGTTTTGGGCTCTTAAGGGAACAGCATAAAGGGCAAACCCAGCTCTTTAAAACCCCAAGGGGGTTTGGGCTTTAGCTCTTGGGGCCCGTGCCATTAGTTTAAGTACCGCCAAACAAAATAAAAAAAACTAAACCCCCAAAAGCACACAGCCATGGGGTTTAAATAAAACAGCAAACTTAGTTCCTTCAAGCTGACAATAAATAAAGCACTAAACTGACTCGAACTCACGGATGAAGAATTTAGTCGTTTTCCCGGGTGATTTTGGGGACTACAAAAGGGCAAAAGTTTTATCTTTCAAAGAAAGGGGGGACGGCAACTTTTTTTCAAAAGCCAGACACCGTTCAAAAAAAAGGTTGGGTTTAAAAAAAAATAAACAACATTAAACCTGTTCTAAACAACTCCTTAACAGCCCCAAAGGGGGTTTTTGTTTTTTGGGGGTTTAAAAGATCCAAGCACAAAAAAAACCGGGGATATTGTTTTTATTAAGACGACTTTGGAAGGGCGATGGATTTTTTTTTTTTTAAATAAATAGAGTTTTGAAAGAAAACACATCATGGATAAGAAATGAAGGCCCAGGGTGAATTTGGGGTTTGGGGGAAAGGGAAGCTTAAGGGAGAGCGTTTTTTCAAGAAACACTGTGAGATTTATTTAGAAGTATTGTCCCGCAAAAGTACAGGGAACGTTTTCAAGCCAACTCGGGTTTCCCGGTAAAAAAAAGAAAGACCCGCCAGGTTTAAAATTTAAGTTAAACTGTTTTAATCGAAAAATAAACAATAAATGAAGAAAAATTTTTAGAATCGGGGGCCAACCCCAAAAAAGCAGAAATATTCTTTCCCTAATGACTTAAAACCCGGTTTGGCAGACGAACTGCCTTTTCACATTTGGGTAAGCCGTATGAAGGGGCGGAAGAAACATAAAATTTAGGGGGGTTTGGGGCAGAGGGGGAAGTCCTAGAGATAAGATTTAAAAAACTAAGTATGCACCGGAAAATTTTAGGCAAAAGGGTTACATTCCGTGCCCCCCCGCATTGGTAGCGAAAAAACAGTTATAAACATAAAGAAACAGGCAACAAGGGGGGCAGGGGGTTTTGTTCTTGCAAGGTTGCATCAAAGTCCGCAAAAACCAAGAGAGTGACCCAACTAAATTGGGGATTACATCAATGACTTTTCTTTAAAAAGGAAAATCCTTTTCCTGTTACGTAGACAAATTGAACATTTGGGAAAAACAAAAAAAACCAAAAACTGGGGGGAAAACTCACAGGGGGTGAGGAAAACAAAACCCACAGCCCTTTTAAAATGTCTAAAAACCGCCCAAAGATTGGGGAACCAGAACAAAAAACATGGGACTTATACCGGGTGTTTTCACCACAGGGGCCCACCAAAATTTTCAAAATTGAAAACACAATGAGTAGACTAATCAGAAACTCAAAAAATGGGCACAAACAAGAATTTTGGGAGAAAAAATTTTAACAAAATCCCTTTCCTTAAAACCGCAAGCGAACATAAGAAACACGTATCGGCCCATTTGACTGTAATACAAACTAGCAAAATTTTTCCCCCACCTGGAAACTAAGTTAGTTTTTTAGAACTGGAAACGGATGCAAATTTCTCCCCAAGTTTTTTTACGCCGGGCTTCGAATCATCATTGTTCCTTTGAGGGCCGCACCACAAAAACTTTGAAAAACAAACCTTGGGTAATCATCAGATTTGGGTTTCCCATGCTTTTTATCATTGTTAGGGCGGATGGAGTCCCATTTTGAACCCAGAATTGTATAGAGGGCCCGTTTCCGCCCGAAACCTCTTTGAACGCAAGCGCAAGTGGGGTAACGCCCCGTTTTTTTAAAATCAAACTTTTCTGAAATCATAATAAAACCCCCAAACCAACAACAGTATAAATTTAGCCCACACATTTTTTTGGATTTGTGGTTTAGAACAAGTCTAACATGAGGCCGCCCAAACCCACGTAAAAACCAGGGCACTTTAGCGGGAAAATTCAGAGGGGCAGCACCTATGAATGGGAACCCTTCCAAAATAAATTTTAACCAGCGAAAGGAAACGCCCATCTTCTTTCCAAAATTGCGAGGTTTCGACCCATCTTAAAAAAGCAAGCAGTAACCCGGGCGCCCTTTAGGGTTCATGCAATTTCACGTCATCGAAAAGTTTCATGTGTTTTTTACTTTAAATAACAGGGCTTTTTATGACCTAAAGCAGCACATGAGGGGGTTTTGTTAGAGGGCGCTGGTATGTCCCCTTTAAAAACCGCCCAAAAACGAAGAAAATTTTGACCCAACCTTGTTAGAAAGGGCGGTTTTCCCCTTACGATACATAAACCCGTTGGGAAAATTTTTACAAAACACACTTCCCCAAAAAGGCCCTTCCTTTTTCTAGTCTTAAGGGGAAAAGGGCATTAGTGATTCTGATTACCCACATGCTCAAGATGGGGGGCAGAAGTTAGAGTGGGAAAACGTGGGGAAATATCATGATGAATACTTATGGCTGATACATGTTTGTTGGCGGGGCGTCTTTTAAAATTATAGGGGAAAACCTCATGAAAACATTATAGCCTGGATCCGGGGCATTTTTATTTTTGCCCCCTGGGGTTTACGGGACGCCCTTTCCCCAAAGGGTTTTCTGGGGTAAGATTTATTTATTTCGACCTCCCAAAGATTCAATATTTAAAACGGATTGCGCGGAGGGGGTTTGTAAAGGCCTCGACCATTCCCGTAAAGCAAAAAAAAAATACTTGGGCGACTAAAGATTTCCAAAAAAGGCTAACTATCTCATTATTTAAAATGCAAACAACTGGGATGGTTGGGGTATGGGGGCCAAACACTTCCTTAAAGCAACTTTAAAAATTTCACAGATAATACGAATAATATCAAAAAAACATTAAAGTGGTTGAGCAGTTTTTACGCCGGATCAACCGGGGTTTTTTATTCAAAAATTTTACTTGAATAATTTCCCCAGGAACTCCCTGACCTGCCAAAAAGACCATCCGTTAGCAGCAGGGAAATCTTTAAAAATGGGAAAAACAGAACCCCCTAAACTTGGGCCTAACTTTTGGGAAAAAAAAAATCGTCTTTACAGACTTCTACAATTTTTTTTAAACTTTTTTGAAGTTTAGAGCAGTTCATCGTGTAATTGCTTTTGATCAAGAACATTCATGAAACCATACATCAAGAAAAAATCTGATCTCAAAAATTTAAAACCACAGAGGGTTTCCCGAAAAAACTTTTTCAAGCTAGGGAAAAACACGGGGTTTTGGGAAAAAACTATGGAGAATCCGCACAGCAAAGAAAGTCAATTGGTCACCCAAAAAGAACGAAGCAATTAAGCTTTCTTCTAAAAACCAATTTCAAAGGGGAATTTAGAAATTTTATGAAATTTAGCTTTTTTGGGATAATGGGGAAAAAAAAGAAATCAAATTGGGGTAAGCCCGTTTTATTGGGGTTTTACTGTTTAAATTATCAAAAGCTTTTTATGTTTTTAAAATTTTTTTTATACAACTTTAAGCCCTTGGGATCCGGAGTCCAGAGTACTTTCACAGATAAAAACAGTTTTGTTATAGATACACAAATGAAGTTCAAAGGGCCTGCGGGATGGGACGAAAACCCTCTGATTATCCTAAAGATTCCCTTTGGGATTCAACCTTTTAAAAAGAAGGTTTTAGGAAAGAAAGAAGATGAAATTTTCTGGGGGGGTATCAAGGATTTTGGGTTGGGGGTTTAAAGGGAAAAAAAAAGTCAGTAAATTTGGGGGCCCGGAAAAATCTACAAAAAAGGGAAAAGGGGAAAATCTCGCAGGGGTTTTTGCATCGGCAAATCACAAGGGGAACTAAAAAAGAACATTGCTTTTCAATAAAACTTTTTTAACCCTGAAACGGAAAACCCAAAGATCTAACTACATGAATCAACACAACCCGTTGTAAAAAGAAGTCAAATTTAAAAAAACAAAAACAAAACAGTAAATTTTTTAATCCAAATTTTCCCTATGCAATCCGGGGATTGCAAAAAAAGCAAAAATATCTTTTTCCCTCCGCGGGTTTATATTCGGCCTAAATTTTTCCCCAACTTTCCCAGAAGGGTCAATTTATATCATCTTTTCCAATTCAACAAATTTTTCTCAATTGGGCGGGGGCGCTCGAATTTTTTTTTTTTTTCAAGATATTCTTTAAACCCCTTTTTTTGATAGTCAAAATTTGGGATTTTTGGGGTGTAAGTGATCTTGAGGGTTTTTGGGTGTCTTGGGGGAATCCTCGCAAAAGGTTTTCCCTAATTTGCAAAAATTTATATCATTGATTCCCCCTATTAATTCCGAGGTCCCCTTCATTTATCATTCTTGTTCCCCTTTTTTAAATTCCAGTTCCCTTTTTTTGGAAATTCCCTTTTAAACTGAAATATATTTACGTAAATTTTAAAACGGGGAAATGTTTTCTGGCGGGATTATTTTCAGTTCCCTTTCCCTTCCCAAAAGGAACTTTTAGGGGGTGGTTTTTTGGGTTTTTGGGGCATTCCATAAAAATACACAGGGGGATTCCTTTCTTCCCTTTTTTATTTTTAGGGGGCAACACTCCCAAAATGGGTCTGGTTTTTCCCAAGCGAGTGGGCCCCTCCTTCTCCCCGGGAAATAAAGGGACCTTACTTTCCCAAACCAAAAGGTAAAAAGTTTTCCCGGGGAAGACTCCCTTCAACAGCATTTATTGGTTTTTTTGGGTTGCTTGTCCCGGGTTTTAAAACCCCGTTAATTTAAATTCTTTAAAATTCATTGGGACTAAACTGGGGGCCGTCTTCTTTCCCCTTTTGTGGTTTCGGAATTGTCAATCACTCTCATGTACTGGTAGGAGAAAAGCCTTTCCAGATAACTGTTTGTTAAAGTTTTCAACCCAAAACCCCCCCGTGGGTCTGTGAACTCCCGGGAAAACCTTTTTTTAATGGTAACTCTATGTTTTTAAAAACAAAAATTGAAATTTACTTGGGCCTTTAAAAAGCTTTCCATCAAACACCCTTTAATCATGCGGGAAAAAGTTAAAAGGGCCTCGTTGATAAATCAGTTGTAAGCAACAGCAAAAGCAAAAGCACTCTTTTGTGTTAATGGTTTTCCCCACTTGTATCCCTTTAAGTTCAATGACTGAAGTGGTACTTTAAAACTTTTCGCTTCTTATCAGGGGGTTAAAAAAAAAGAACATCCCTTTTTATGGGTTTTTTTGGGGGTTGGGGGGACAAATTTTGGGCTCTGGGATTCGTTTTTAGGCGCTGGGAAAAAAATTTTTCCCCAAAACGCCCTTTTTTTAGATAACCATTTTCCTTTGCTGTTTGGGGCCCTTTACTCCCGGGTTGGCAAACCCTTTTTTATTGCCGTGATTCCCTTCCCAAAATCCTTTTTTGGGGAATTTAAAAATTTTGTTCATTTTTTCAGCCAATATTATGCGCAACAAAATACAAAAACGGCCCAAAACCCAAAAACAAAAACAACGTTTCTTTTCTTTTTTTGTTTTCTAATGGTTTTATAAAAGTCCCATTTAATTTTTTTTTGGGGGGAATGTCTCGTTGGGGGTTTCCCGTCACAAGTAAATTCTTTTTTTTGCTTGACAACACCTTTTAAAGGGGTAAGCGGCATGTTTCCCTTTTTTTTTTCAGTGGTCGTTTAAAAAAACTAACTGCTCAATTCCCTGCTTTCTAGTAATCTTTTCTGCGGGGGTATTTCTTCCCTGCGTTTTTTTGGCTTTTTTCTCTCGCCGTCATCCCCGCAATTTACTAAACGCGTAATTACTTTTTCCCCAAAAAAACAAGCCATTAACCCACACGCCCCCAATCATCATTCGAGGAAGCCAAATTTTTTAAATGTATTTTTTTTTTTCATATTAAAAACTGTCTGGAATTATTTTTGCTTAAAAATAAAAAAAACTTTCCCTAGGGAAAAAAAGCTGCAATAAAAGCAATCAGCTTTGCGATTTTTCAAAAATCTAGTTTTGGGCCCAAAATCTGCTGGTTTTTTTTTTAACAGGGGTTTTACCAAGCATTGTTAAACCTACACTTAGGCCCCCAATAACAGCAAAGGTAAAACAAGGGGTTGGGGGAACATTTTTTTTGGGCCATTTTTTAAAAAAAAAAATAAATTTTTTTTTAATAAAAAACATGAAAAAACGAGATCACACAGCACAGGGGAGCCTAAAACCTTTCCCGAACTTTTGAATGATCAAGTTGATGACCCAAACTATTTTTTGTCCAAAAAGGAAAGGCTGTATTCTTTTCAGCAGGGAAAAACAAAACAGTACCTCGGAAAAGAAATTTACAAAGAACCAATTTAACAAAGTCCCCCCACAAGACATTGTAAAAATTCACAACCGGGATAAAACGCAACGGGGGGCGAGAAAAGGAAAAAGCGTCGGCCCAAAAGGTTCTTAGTTTGTACACTAAAATAGTTTGTAGATTTGCGCCCATTGATTCTGAACAAGATTTTATGTATGATTTAACGCAGGACCCAGTTTTAACAAAGTCATTAGAGTCTTTAGGATGTGATCTGTATTACAGATTTGGAACATTATTGTCGCCAGTGATCGCAGGATTAATTACTTTTAATCATATAGATTTTGTTTCCCTTCAAAATGACCGAGCCAGAAAATCAGCAGAATCAGAAAACACTGAATCAGGTGGAGAAAGTGACCAGTAAAAAGCCTCCTCATCCTGGGCGTGTTGCAGCAGGAAAAAAATTAGCAGAGTGGAACAAACAAAAAAATTAATGTTACAGAATATAACTCATAATGAAAACATAACACCGCCAACGCCAACAGTTGTTTCAATGCCAGCTATAAAAACGTCAGAACAAGAACAAGTTGATTCAAGACCTACAACACCAAAGTCTTCGTGGAATATTGAACTTAAAAGAGTTGTTATTTTGGCGCCCTAGCTGCTGCTGGGGCGGTTATTACGGTTATAAAATATATAAACAATGGCGACAAAAACCAAAGCAGTCCAAACAATCTCCACCACTAAATACAGAAGCCGAACAAAAAAGCATGCCAGAACCGCCAACAACAAAAGATCATTTTGATCCATTTCAGATGCAATAATACTTTAAAAACTTAATTAAAAATTTTTTGTTTCTTTGATAAAATAGATCATGGCGGATATTATTTGTTTAAAATGATGGAGTCAATAAATAAAGACATGGAGTCTATAAAAGACATTTCCATAGACCAGAATTGTAATCAATGCGGTTGCTTACGATGTAAGAACTTCATTAAGATCTATGCTGACCGATCTCGCGCCAAGGACGTTGAGCAAGACATCCTCGACGATGACGTGTTTTTTGAGGCGTGTGTGTACTATATTAGACATCTACTATTTAAGACAAAAACATAGATTGTATTGTTTTTTTCTGATAATTATAAGATAACTTGAATAAGAACTTGGTTGTACTTAGAGGATGACTTAATTACAATCTTGAGGTGGATTGAGTAAGAACTTAGAAGTTACTTGGGGATGACTTGAGTAAGAACTTAGAAGTGACTTGAGGATAACTTGAGGATGACTTGAGTAAGAACTTAGAAGTGACTTGAGGTGACTTGAGTAAGAACTTGATTAAGAACTTAATTAAGAACTTTATTAAGAACTTAGAGTGACTTGATTAAGAACTTCTTTCTCCTCACCTTCCAAAAAAGCAATACTCTTTGGCTTAGGAGGTAAAGAACTGGGCCCGCCTGATTTTCTTTTGTTTAGATACTCCGCCATACAGTTGTAATAAAACACATGATCATCTATAGCAAGAATCTGTTCCTCTGTGAACAAAACACGTCCGTCTGCATTGAAAGCCCCAGCTAAACTGAGAAGCGCTGGTTGGGGGGCGTTGGTTCAAGATCGCCATGTCCGGTCACACGGTATTGCACCTTGCCAAGTCATAAGACCCAACACCACAAATTAAGTGATCAGGCGTCAGCCTAATGATGGGTCTCTGTATTTCCATGTCTGTGAGAGAACGTAGAAATGCGGGATCTAGGGTCAGCCGCCCGAAACTGGTTAAGTGTGTGCATGCGTGGGGTGGGGTGTGTGCGTGCGTGTGTGTGCGCGCACCTTTATAATATAGTTATTATCAGTAAAACAACAAAACAACAACAATGACAGCAGCGACAACAACAATGATAACAGCATATATACAAACACGATTGCACGCACACACGCACACACACAAACACACACACACAAACACGCACACACATACACACACACACTGGCCAAAAAACTTTCAACAGTTCTTGGTGTTCCCGATGTTGTTGCCTGATCCAACATTTTGAAACTAACTGCATGTCTCCAAGAACACGTAACTATAAACAGTGTCAATACCTTTTTTATATGTCAACAGCAAGAATAATGTCACGGTCAAACCAAAAGTAAATGGGTTGCACAGGTAGAAATATGTCGCAGAACTTGCTTTGACATATATATTCTTTACTGCTAACTACAAAAATAATTCGCTTGCTCTGTCGCGCGTAAAACCCACCCCGATGTGACAGCCAACTGGAGGTGAAGAAGATATGTAGCATTGTTTGGCTGTTGGTATTGACAACTAATTGGCTGTGTGCTGTGTTCTGTGTGAACGAAGACCTCTTGTCTGTGCCAAGTCGTAAGACCCTAGCATAGAAGAGCATAAATTAAGTGATTGGGTGTCAGCCTAATGACGGGTCTCTATAGCCCCGCCGCTGCCTTGTGTCTGTCTGTCTGTTATGCAAAGTTTTGTAAACTTATAAAAATATAATGTAGGTAGAAACTAGCTGGGATAAGTGTGTGGATTTAGACGCATTTGATGACTGTATGTGTGAAAATGATGTTATTGAAAATGATCAGGAAAAACGCAGGATTAAGCAAAAACTAAAATCTGAAAAGTTTAGTAAATTAGTAATGAAAACGGATAACCCTACACAGTATGTTTGTTTGTAGATAATCGTTATTTTTTTGGTTATTGAAGTCTTACTTGTCAGAGAACAGTAAAACCCCAATCCTAGCGTCAAACGCCCGAAACTGGTTGAGGGCGTTTGAGCTAGGATTGGGGTTTTACTGTTCTCTATATTAATGGCCGTAGAGTACATAAATGATTTATCATTTGACTGTTATGGTATTCTCTTCTGTGTAGATTCTAAGTCAGTTCTTCAAGCTTTAGAATCTACAAATTCAAAAAATCGTGCTGAAATCGTATCAGAAATTAAAATACTTATTCACAACATTATGTCAAGAGGTATAATAGTTAATTTTTGTTGGGTTCCTTCCCATTGCTTCATATCCGGAAATGAATGGGCTGACAGGATTGCTCGAGCAGGTGCAAACAATTCTGACAATACGGCTTCTATTCATATTCCCTTGAGCTTACATGAAGGATATTCTCTCTTACAAAGAGCCTCTTTTGAAAAATTTGAGGAATACTACAAAGAAAGTGTTCTCTCCCGAATACATAAACCCGACTCTTCTATACTTTGTTGTACGAGCTCTCGAGCAAGTAATCTTTTAAAAAGGGCTTCCTCAGTAAATCCAGTAAACCGTAATATAAACATAGGATTATACCCAAGACACAGTAGACAACTTGCCTCCTTATTATTTCGGTTAAAAATAAATGCATTCAGAACAAAATATGTCAAGAATATTCGATGTGCTTGTGGCGCCCTTGATAATTGTACAGCAACACACGTTCTATACTTTTGCCCCTACTTTGATTCCGATTTGTCAGAGTTTCGAAAGGATGCTTCAAAGTGCATATTCCAGGATACCATGACTCTCTTCAATTTTGTACGAATTCTTATGTTAAGCCCAGTTGGCTCAATCCTGTAATTGCTGTTTCATGATCTTGTTTCGTACAGTTGTTTGTTTTTACTTTTGATGTCTTTTTTTTTTTTTTTTTTTACAGTTTAATTCTTACTTAGAGTTTCTCCTCATCACACATACACGCACACACGCACACGCACGCACGCGGGCGCGCGCTCACGTACGCACGCTGCACGCACACACGTACGCACGCTGCATGCACACACTCAAACACACACACACACACACACACACACACACACACACACA
>CM031606.1:64470955-64473455 GCA_018398815.1 Conus ventricosus | reverse complement strand
TGGTGGAGGGAGGCCCTTTTAGGGATAAGTGTCCTATGATTCTTCGTCCCCCCTTATTGAGTTCAAATGTTTACAAATGTTACTGTAAATCAAGTCTGTCTGCTTTCGAAGGGCACGTTTAGAACGCCAAAGAGTAGGAACTGAATCTGGTGACGAAATCACAGCACGTGTGTCCATTTGCTCGCTTTCAGGAGTCTCAGGCTCAGCTGGAGTCAAGGTGGATGATTTTCGTCGGCTTTGGTTATTTGGCGTGATTGTGTTGAAGGATAAGCGCTGTACAGTGTGCTTTCTGTTTCAGCGCTGTTGATCAGTTGATGTTTTGATCTCTTTAAGATCTGTTGCCAAGTTCTTGTTGATGATTCCTGCAGGTCGTTGTGCTCGTGTCCACACTGGCTGATTGCTTTGAGGACAGGTGCATCACGTGCACGGTGCTTTTTGTTTTATCAAAGTTTTGTTTTACTTTCAGTCTCTACTCCTTTTTTTAAGGTTTCGGGTGATTTTAGCTGGTCTGTTTTTTTCTATTGTTTTGTCATTTTCATCAGCTGACTGAGATGGTGCTCATGATAGGGCATCTGCCATGACGAATTTTTTCTGCTGGTGTACTTATCTGTATAGTGGTACTTCATCAATCTTGTCCCAAACCGTTGTACTCTAGGTGACAGTTCATCCAGATTCTTGGTCCGCAATAATGCAAGAAGGGGTTTGTGATCAATCTTGCTGATCAGGTCTTTCAGTCCGTTATGTGGCCTGAACATTTTTCGCGGGCCCATGTTACTGCGAGTGCCTCTTTTCCGACTTGAGCATATCGTTGCTCAGTTGGCGTTAATGATCTGGAAGTATAGAAAACTAGTTTCTGTTTTCCATCGTATGCATCAGGACAGAGCTAGAGCCAAGGGCAAAGGATAGCACATCAGCTGAGATCTTTTTGTTGTTGTTGTTGCTGCTGCTGCTTGGATCATAGTGAGCTAGGATCGGTGTTGAATTCAGCTGTTCTTTGTTCTTTTGGAATGCCTCTTCTTGACTGCTGTCCCATATCCATAAGATTGCTTTTCTAGGGAGACCCCCCCCCCCCCCCCCCCCCCCCCCCCCCGCTTTCCCTCAGGATTTTGCTGTAGACTGCTAGGTGACCTACAATTTTTGATACATGATAATAGCATTCCCAGCAGACGCCACTGATTCAGCCAATTTTCTCAGGACAGCAACATGTTTCAACATTTTACCCTTCTTCTTGCTGACGATTATGAAATTTGTAGCTTTCACAAACTTCATATGTTTTCAAAACTCAAATTCTCTGAATTTTATTATGAAGCAGAGTTTCGATGCCCTGGTTGTCTTCTCCTTCAAAGGGAAGACCTTCAGTAACTTCTTGAGCTTCGTCTCCTGCACAGGCCAAAAGTACTGAACACTTGTACTTTGACGGTTCAAGGTTGAGTCTAGTAGATGCAGCGTAATGAGTCCATTGGCACTCAGGGTTTTTTTTCCCAGTTCACAGGAACATCGTCTCGTAGATCCTGTTTACAGGAAGGTGGCACGTTTGCCGTGAAACGTCTTTCCACTCGTCGCTAATGTTGAGGCATGGTTAGAATCCGACTTCTGACATCATATTTTACACGGCAATAACTGGATCGGCTCGACCGTGTCTGTCTGTCCCTAGTTGTTTTTGTTTGTTTGTTTGTTTGTTCAGACATCTGGAAGTAACAATACAAACTGTCTTTGAGGATGCTCAGAAGATTTGAACAGAGAAAAAAAAAATCCAAAATTTCGGTCATAGACCGTCTTCAGGACTTCTGACATAAAACGAAAGACAAATAAATACGTATAGGCAATGACGTAGAAAAGGGGTTTCGGGATTCAACAGAGAAGTTGAAATGCTGCCTGGATCATACAGCTTATGGTGGGTTGGGATAGGAAAAAGGGGGTCTGGGGCCACCCACTGTTTTTCAGGCCGGGGGACGGGGGGGGGGGGGGGGGGGGTGGGGGTGGGGGGGGGGGGGCTCCTTGGTAGACCTTACTCTATATAGTGGGTGGGAAGGACTAAGGATAAGGTGAGGAAGAGGGATAGGTGGAGGGAGCAAGAGAGGGGAGGGGGGGAGGGAGGGGGTTATATCCAGGAATTGAAGCCCTCCAGCGAGGCTGATGTTACTGCCTCAGCTGGAAGGTCGTGCCATTCTCTCCCAGAGCGCGGAAACAGTCTGTTCTTTCTGTTGTTCCTGCAGTAGGATTCTGTTTGGTACTGCAGCTCATGGGAGTTTCTGGTGTTGCACTGGTGTGTGTAGCGCAAAGGGATGTGCGCAGAGTTGATCTTGATGTCGCCGCGGTGGAACTTGTAGAAGATGGCTAATCTGATTTGCTGACGTCGCTGTTCTAAAGGAGCCCAGTGCAGCTGATTGTAGGCCTACATGGCACGTACGCTGGGCGTCTGGCGGTGCGACTGACAACCTTGCGCGCCGCCCTTCGTTGGACCTTTTCAAGTGCGATCTTGTCTTGTTGATAGAGATCC
>CM031606.1:64460955-64468455 GCA_018398815.1 Conus ventricosus | reverse complement strand
TCTGGAGCAAGCTATAAACAAAATTATCGCTGTTTTTTTTTACACGGGAATGGTTAAGGGTTATGCCGTTACTCTTACAGAGCGACAGGTGCAGAGACGATTCCGAGATCCGCACAGAAATCAAGCTTTTCGGAGGTCGTGCTCCATCAAACGGATGACGTGGGTGTGCTGCTGTGTGAATCAGACGACGTCGTTCTAGAATATTCCTGCGATCGTGTTCGGAAGACAACTGCTTATTCTGTTTTGACAAGCAGGAAGAAAGACACATGTCATCGGAGGAATGTGTTAAATTGGCCTACCTTCGGAAAAGAAGACGCAGCGGCAACACAAAGCATGCAGAGACCCAAGCATGTGCTCTATGGCGCCTACACGCTGTCCACGGACTGATCCAGTTTTACCTGGGGTGACCGTCGTCTACAGAACTGACAGTGAATACCAGTGACATGTTCTCGTTCTCAAATTCATCATGTAAAGTGAAAGAAAAGGACATTGCTGTGGTTTCCATGTTAATGAAATCGAAATTGAGTCGCGTTTTGTTGTTGTCCATCGCGTCGATTTGCTTAATGGGTATTACAGCCTAACATCATTAAACTTCGTTCGTTCGTTCGTCCCTCCACAAACATCAAAGCAATATGGCTATAGACGAGATAATTTCTACATACACAAACATAAGCACACACACACACACACACACACCACACACACACACACACACACACACACACACACACACACACACACACGCGCGCGCGCGCGCGCGCGCGCGCGCGCACACTAAGAGCCCATATATACTGGTATTCAGAAACACCAATTCTGTGTGATTACATGTATATCCAATACATGGTAATCAAGGATCATTAAAGTATGGAACTGGCTGACATATTACTCGTAAGAGTCGAACAGCTTATGAGTGTGTATGGGGAAGGAGAAGAGGGAGGAAGAGAGTGGGTGGGGGGAATGAAAAAGCCTTGCTCTACGTGCAAATTAGACGCCGAACCATACTGATATGGTTTTTGCCTAGAATAAGATTTTAACATTTCAAAAATTTGCAAATTGGAGAAGAAACACACACACACACACACACACACACACACACACACACACACACACACACACACACACACACACACACACACACACCTGTTAGGGGGAAGGGAGGCAGTGACGAGGGGGGGGGGCGGTGGAAGAGTTAAAAATATCTTCCAAGTGGATGAGATTTAATAAGATAAACAGCCAACATTGCCAGACTCCAACCGTTCTCATAACTGGGATTGAAAACACTAGACATAGTCAGCGGAAGCTTGAAGGACTTCATCTTATCATGAAGAGGCTGAAAGTGATTTTTTGTACTAGTACAGTCAAATAAAAAATGAGGGATATCGAGAGTCTGACCACATGCACAAGCAGGTGCCGGTTTTAAATACCTACATAACCAACCATTAACCCGCAGCCTATGTACAAAGGTTACGATTTGGGATTGGCCCTGGAGGATTACAACATTGCTTGTTGGTTTAGTCACATCCCATCTGTGCTTCCCAGCTGAATCTTCAAGGTTTCTGATTCTGTCTTATGCTCCAGATTGAACTTGTCAGAATGTGGATAGCTTCAGATGAAGAAAGAGGGATATCACAATTCAAAACATCAGATTTATTTCTTGCAGCTTCCTTTGCATAAAAGTCAGCTAAATCATTGCCACGTAAACTGGAGTGTCCTGGGACCCATAACAAAGTTACATTGATACCCCGGGTTATTAGCTGATGAATGAGAAATAAGATCTCACACACCAAGTCTGAACGACTAGATTTTGATTGACAATGTAGAGCCGTAAGCGCTGATTTTGAGTCCGATAGTATAAGTATTTGTCTATGTATAACAGGCATGTCAAGTATAAAATCTAGTGCTTTCAAAATGGCAAATAACTCTGCTGTAAATATAGAACATCCTTTCGTAATATGGTATTTCTTTCTAATGCTGAGCGCTGGTATTACAAAGGAAGCCCCAACATCGGAAGAATCTAAAACAGAACCATCCGTGAAAATGTGTAGATAGGAATCGTATTTCCTATCTATCAAGTCTTTGGCATAGGATGATAGTAACAGAGGATTATCTTTTTATTCAGATCTCCGTAAGTGTAAATGATTTCAGCCTGCTCTGACAACCACGAAGGGTATGAACAACATGGAACCTCGGCAATACCCTCAAGAGACAGGTTACAGTTCTGAATAACGGGGGAAACATAATCACCTAGGGACATGTATACCGATTTGTTACGGATCTCTCTTGAAACATACGTACTTCCATCCAGTTCAGTCATTACTGAATTTGGAATGGTTCTAGCTCTCACTGTAAAATTACAGGCGCAACTTAGCCTGTGTTCATTTAAGGGTAACACACCAGCCTCCTTGTACTCAGATCAATTGAAGCCATCGGGGAAGTCCTAATGCAATTTTAAAGGCTAACGAGTCAATACTGGTTAGCTTGTGTAAATCTGTCTTTCCAGCTGTAAAAAAAAACTTCTTGGCCATACGACAGAATTGAACGAACTAGCCCTGAGGCGACATAGACGAGATTAGTCCCAGTTAATCAGAGGTATAGCAGATAGAACACGTAATAAACCAACTTTTTTCCTAGCCTTTTCTACAAGGTAATTGATATGTTTACTCCAAAAAAGTTTATAGTGGAAGATTACACCGAGAAACTTAACTTGTTTGCTTGGGTATATTAAATTATTATCTACCTTTATAGAGACAGCTTCTCTGCCTTCAAACGCAATTGTTTTCTTTGTAAAGACAACAAAAACCGTTTTGTGAGCAGATAAACCGAACCCATTGATTTCATGTAATGAAAAAATATGTCAACACACACACACACACACACACACACACACACACACACACACACACACACACACACACACACACACACACACACACACACGCACGCACGCACGCACACACCACACACACACACACACACACACGCACGCACGCGCACACACACACACACACACACACAGAAGTGAAAAGTAGCAAAGGATAGGTCTGCCTGAACGTGCGCTGCACGGAAGCTCCCCACAGTGGAGGCCGATGATCACGTGCGTCAAGTCTCCGCACACAGCAGCCTGACACGTTACTGTGGTGGTCGCTGGCTCACCGACATGATGTAGATACATGAGATGTTCTGGAGAGGCGGGTAGTAGTGGGTCCATTGACAGATTTCGTAAAGGGGGAACTGAAAGTGACAATGAGAAGAATGTGTGCATCTTCTGTTTAGTAGTTGTGTGGTAAGGGAATCAGTTGAAGGTTTGTATTGGGTTTTATTCCCCTTTCATTTTTTTGCCCGGGGACCAAAAGGGGGAGTTAGTTGGGGGTTAAAAAGTGGGGGGGGGGAAGGGTTTTGTGTTCGTCTTTTTCTTTAAAATGTTTTGGGTTTGCGCGCGCGCGCGCGCGCGCGTTTTTGGGTGTGTGTGTGTTTGTGTTTGGGGTTGTGTGTTTTGTGTAGTTTGTATCATTTGTTTGTTTTAATTTAATACCAATGTACGCTTATACGTGGCTCCCACTGATTTTTAAAGTTTGCGTGTTGTCTCGCGGGGGGGCAGTTTCTTTAATTAATGAATGTTTAAATTCCTTTTTTGGAATGCTGCGTTTTAAATTCAAACTGTTTTTAAAAAAAATGCTTTTTGCATCCCACTTTAAATTTCAAACGCTTTCATGATTTAATTCCCTTTTAGAAATTAATCTTGGAATATGTTTGAAATTTATTTGAAACCCCCAAAAATGTGTGGGAAACGGGAAAACGTAATATTGTCTCGGGTAAATGTTCCTTTGGCAAGCACGCGTGTTGTTTGTGGTGTGTGTGTGTGGGGTGTGTGTGTGTGTGTGTGGGGTGTGTTATTTCCCGTTTTAATACATTTTTTTAACTTCTTTCATTTAAGTTGAGATTATCCTTCTTTGCAAAAGTTCTTTGTTTGTTTGTTTGATTTTTTTTGGGTTTTGGTTTGCTGTTGCTGTTTTTGGGCTTTAAATGGTTTTTCTTTTTTTTTTTAAACAAAATCTGCAAACCCGCCCGTGGACTTGGGGCAAGCAAAAGTCTTCAAGAAGGGTTCAATAGTGGTCCGGGAGTAAATTTTAAAGAAAGGGAAACTAAGACGGTTTTCATTTTGGGCGCCACATTTTCAAAGGGCTTTTTTTCAGCGTGAAAAAAAAAAAAAAATATGATGTCAATCTGCATCCCCCGATGGGAATGCTCAAAATCTGTGTTTACTTTCCCAGCATGCATTCTGTTTGCTGTTATTTTAGTGTTTTACAAATAACGAATGTTCGTTTAAATTAAACCCTCAAAAAATTTCCCATCTTTTTCTGAATAGCAAATTGTGTGCTTATGGGGAACTTTGACAATCACAATAAAAAAAGCTGAGTGAAGCTTTCTTTCCCCTTTATAAAAAAGGTGCTCAAGAAACATGGGATTGCTGCTTTTATGCCCTTTTTGGGAAGGGAAATTTTTAAAGAAACGAAAAAAAAAGGGGGAAATTGTTTCAAAAGGGTTTGCCCCCCGTTTCAGGGTTTTTGTTCCACTAAAAACCAAATAAATACCAACTGGACACGAGTGGACAACTGGTGTATAAGTGCTTAAAAAAAAAAAATTCATATTTCTTTTCGGGTTTGGAAGAAAAAAAATTTTCTTGCCGCATTTTAAACGCTTCCGGTTTCGATCTCACAGCCTCAAAAAGTTTAAAATTAAAAAAAAAACAACGACAAAACGGGGGGAAAAAAAAACCCTGTCCCCATCGAGTCTTTAATTTGGCACTCCTGCATTGGTAAAAAAAAACCCCCCAGTTTCCCAGAAAGGGCCCCTCATCACAAAACCCACCGAAACCCCACCCCCCTTTCATCACAGCAAAATTTCATCCCGTGGGCCGCGTACCTTTCCCCATCACCATCAACAGGATGGGGGGCACGGATTCCCACTAGCTTTGGGTCTTTTCCCGCGTTTTATTTGGCCACGGAAACCCGCTGACCTTTCTCCTTATTATGAGTTTTCTACCCCAAATCGCCTCCTTTCGGGGGGGGGGGTCCAGGAAACCCGTAACGGCGGCATTACACCCCCCCAGTCCTAACTCCATAGGGGCCAGCGCCAGAAAAAGAAGGGGGAACCCGGCCCGGGCGCCCTTCGGGGAAGGGGGAGATCGCCCCAGCGGTGGACACTGTCAAAAACTGGGGGCCGTGTCTGCTTGTGTGTTTGTCCTATATTGTGTGCGTTACCACACACACACACAACACACACACAACCAGTCTCACAAAAAAAAACCACACAAAACCACACACCACACACACACACACACACACATATATATAATTTTATTAGGAGAGAGAGAGAGAGGAGAGAGAGAGGAGAAAATTTGGTACGGGAAGTCGCGCAATCTTAAAACATTACAAAAAAAATATAAAAATATATATATATTTATATATAAAATTTTTATATTATATATCATATATATTTATATTTATATAAAATTTAAAATTTGCGGGAACAATTAAGAGGGGGGAAAACCCAAGTGCAGGTTAACAATTCTTCCTCATTTATAATAATAAATTGGCAAAGTTTTTGAGAAA
This sequence comes from Conus ventricosus, assembly GCA_018398815.1. Lineage (NCBI taxonomy): Eukaryota > Metazoa > Mollusca > Gastropoda > Neogastropoda > Conidae > Conus > Conus ventricosus. The sequence continues at coordinate 64,462,843 of CM031606.1, read as the reverse complement.
AAAAAAAATTTAAAGGTGAAGAAAAGGGGGAAAAATATTTTTTTAAAATATGAAAACCCTTCACTAGCGCATGGGGGAAACCCACCCAAAAATTCCCTCTCAAAGGAAGATTTATAGTATTGCCTGCTCCTAGGCCTTTCGTCGCTGGATCGGATCATCCCGGGAGACACGGCTGATTGTGTCTGCGCTCTTTGGGGGTTCAAATAGAGGGCACCCCCCATTCCGTTAAATTTTATTTGTGTTTTTATATATATATAAATTTAAAAAAAAATTTTTTTTTAAAAAAATTTTTTTTATATATATATATTTTTTATAATATATATATGTCACAGAATTTAAACAGTGGAATTTCTTCCTTTTGATGCCCAAAAGAGGACCCCAAAAAAATTTGTATGTTCCCCTTGGGTGAGTCCGAATCGGCGCAAAATGGGGCCCCTGGGCAAACCCGGTTGAATATTTTTTAGGGAAAGGAAATAATATGGCCCCCGTTTTGTAATGTGATGAATTTTTTTGGTTTTATAAACCCAAAGCCCTTTTTCATTTCCCTTTTTTTTCTCTCTGCTCCCCTCCCCTTTTACCCTTTTTCACTTTACCGAGGCATATTTTCCCAAAACCTTTTTTGTAATAAGGAAGAATTTGGGTTTCCCGTAATTTTTTTCCCCCTCTTTTTATTTGTTTCCCCGCGAAAGGGGGCGGGGCCGGGGCACACACCCACATACACACACAAAAACACCACACCACACACACACACACACACACAACACACATCTTTTCTCTCTCTTCTCTTTTTCTCTCCTTTCTTTATATTATTTTATTATAATATTAAAAAGAAAATTTTCCACAATTTAAAAAGTGGTATACTTCCCTTTTGGTCTCCCCGATGAGTCCGAACCAGGGGGGGACGAAAGGCCTAGGAGCAGGCAATACAAATAGATTTCCCCTTTAGAAGGGGTCCGATGGTTCCCTCGGGAGCTTGTGAAGGGTTTTTTTTATATTTTAAAAATTTTAAAAATTTTTCCCCCATTTTTTTTTTCTAAAAAAAAATTTTAAATTTTTTGCCCAAAATCATTATTTTTTTAAAGACGGAAGAATTGTTAGCCTTTCACTTGTTTTCCCCCCCTACTTAAAATTTTTCACATCATATATATAAATTTTTATATATATATATAAAATATATATATATATATTTTTAAAATATTATATATTTATATATGTGTGTGTTTGTGGTGTGTGTGTGTATTTATGTATGCGGGGCGCAGCACACACACACTACACACACACGCGTGCGCGCGCGCGCGCCCCTCCCCCACACACACACCCACACACAACCCCCACACACACACACACACATAAAATTTCAAATTTTGAGGGGACTGCCCGGAAAACGAACAAACCAAAAAGGAATTAAATTTCGGGCCCCCGAAAGAAAAAAAACAAAATGCAACCCCCGCCCGTTTGACCTCTTAGTCTTCTTAAGGCAAAAAGAAAAGTCTTGGGGAAAAAAAAAAGTCTTAAGGCAAAAAGAAAAGTCTTAAGGGAAAGAGAAAAGTCTTCAATTTCCCCTCCCCTTTTTTGCGCCCCGTGACAATGATGGGACGGAAAAAGGTTTGAAACGCCGTCCTGTTTGTCTTGTGATTTGTTTGTTTCTCAGCGGCATAGTAAAAATTTTTTTTCTCTTTTATACTGGGGGTGTGTCTATGAAAGTGGTAATTTGATCCTTTTGCCTTTTGGGTTTTTTTGAAGAATGCAATCCCAGAAAAGGTTTGGGGTGCAAAACCCTAGTTTGGGTTTTTTGCGTTTTCCAAAAAACCCCCCAAAAGGGGCCACCCAAGAAAAAAAAGAAAATTTTATTTTATGTATGTATTAATGTTGTGTGTGTGCTTTTATA
>CM031606.1:64426630-64455855 GCA_018398815.1 Conus ventricosus | reverse complement strand
TCATTAGTTTTATTGTTCCTCCAAAGGGGAGATCAGAGGGACCAGCAAGCGACAGTCGTTTCGCTCTGGGAAAACTTATCAGGCTTACTGCTACACTGGATCCCGGGGACCTGCTGGTAAGATCCACTTCCTTAGAAACATATAGGACAATCTAGAGAATCGAGTGGAGCCTCTTAATTATTACATGATTAGTGCATCTATAATAAGAAACAAGACCGCTTTGTGAAGGAGAAACACACACACACACGCACGCACACACGCACGCACGCACGCACGCACGCACGCACGCACGCACGCACACACGCACACACACACACACACACACACACACACACACACACACACACCATTACACAATCCGTCCGTAATCACGTGAAGTGGGAAGACGTTAAATTGAAGAAGAAGAAGAAGAAGAAGAAGAAGAAGAAGAAGAAGAAGAAGAACAACAACAACAACAACAACAACAACACACACACACACACACACACACACACACACACACACACACACACACACACACACCGCGCGCGCGCGCGCGCGCGCGCGCGCGGCGCACCCCCCCCCCCCCTTTGTTTACAGATATGTGAAATAAATCAAAACAAAAATGTACGTGGCTCTGTTGCTGAAAGCCGCAACTAAAGAAATATATGATTTAAAAAAAAATCATGTAAAGGGGATATATAATACATGGGTCGGAGACACATTTCTTGTCACTGCAACATTGGACTGAGGATGTAAGCGGATGAGAACGGGTGATAACGGTGCCGTAATCTAAATAGGATTCGTTCTGCACACGATGATATGTTTGATTGTTACAGTGTGCATCTAGTATATGCACACCTGTAGAGAAGTATGTATGCGGGTACGCTTATTTATGTGTAGTCTGGAGCATTTTTGGTGGATTAAGAGAGTGTCGGCGCGTTCAGCGAAAGAGAATGCTGCCATAAAATTGATATCACGTGTTTTGAAGAACATTATGAGTATTATATAAATGATTATCCTCCTCCTCCTCCTGCTCATTATCATCATCATCAATATTGTTGTTATCATTATCATTATGGTGATGATTATCATTATTATTATTATTATTTCATAAAGCACTAAGAGCAGTTTTCTCGATAGTGTGCTGCATAAAGTTTTCCCTTTCCACCCAGCTGTCTTCCTCTTTTTTCTGCGAGTCAGAAGCACAAACATCGTTTTGTTGACTTGTTCAAGCTGCCAAGAACGTGGCTTCACTATCTTGTTGCACGTGCTCCGCTTGCTGATCCGTACACCAAGCACACACGCTATCATGGCACGTGCTCATGATGGTCGCGTGCATACCATTGAGAGCGCATGGCACTGATGCCGAGTACTTGCCATCGGTAATGTAACAAGCGAGTTCATTACATCCACTTTCCCTGACTGACTGAGGCTCCGTCGTCTTTGCTCCAAGACTAAAGACTTTGATAAACATGCTGATACCATCATGGGCATGTTCCTCAGCCGTGGCTACAGACCGAGCAAGCTACAACAGGCTTTGACAAAAGCACGAAGCCTCCCCAGAGCTGAGGTGTTAATGTACAGGGTAAAAACTGTCAACACCAGGGTCCCCTTCGTCATCACTCATCACCCTTCCAACCCACCACTACGTGACTGGCTCAGGGAGCAACAGGCACTACTCCACACAAGTGAAACGCATGAAAAAGGCTGTGCCTGAGTGCCTGTTGGGGGGAAAGAGAAAACTCCAGGAGCATCCGAAACCTGGTCATGCCCTCCTCCCTTCCCCAAGTCAAGCCTACGCAAGAACAGCTGGGGTGATAAAAATGCAACATCAGGTGCGTCATCTGTAGTGAACATCTGGTGGAGAGCAACATTTTCTCCAGCGACACCACCGGAGAAGTCTTCAACATCAAAACACAGCATGACGTGCAAGTCTTCAAACATCATTTACCTGCTCTACTGCCAACAATGTCATGGGGCGCAGTATGTAGGAGAAACAAAGAATGCCCTAAGAACACGCTTCTACCTCCACAGAACCCACATACTGCAAAACACAGGCACCCATGTTACTAGCCATTTCAACAGGAAAGACCATTCACTGCGGGACATGAGTGCATGCCCATAGAGCAGGTCTTCACAGACAACCTTGCTCACGGGCACGCAAGGGAGCAGTTCTGGATCAACAAACTCAGAACATTCTATCCTCGGGTCTCAACCTCCACTCTCCTACTGAGAAAAGGGGTAATCCTAACTGGTTAGGGAGGGAGAGAGGTGAAAGGGCAGATAGTGGGGGGGGGGGGGGGGGGTATGGTAGGGGAGAGAGAGGGAGATAGGACAGAGACCGGCGAATAGGTTGGAAGGGGGGTTTTGAGGCAGACGGCCCCATGTGCAAGTGACAAACTCTATCCTCGGGTCAGAAGAGGGAGATGTGTGAGGGGAGAGTAAGAGATGGCCCAGGGGCGGGGGTCAGGACCCAAGAGTGAGAGGGCCTGGGGAATGGCTGGGGACCTTTGGGTGGGCAGGGGTGGGGTCCCTGGGTGTAAGGGGGGGGAGTTTAAGGGTCTTGGTCCCCAGGATGGGGGGATACAAATAATTGGGGGTCCCGGGGGGGGGGGGGGGGGAATGGGGGATGCGTGACTTGGGGCTAGGATGGGGTGGTTGTTCTTGGGGTAGGTGGGCGAATGAGTGAATGGGTGTGGGTGAGATGGGGAGTTGGATGGGGGTGGGGAGTCGGGTGAATCTGGCGGGCTGGGTGGGTTGGGGTGATGGTGAGGGGCCTGACACCCCCCTGAATTCCCCCCCCCCCCCCCCATCACCCGCCCCCCTCCGCTCCTCCCAGCCTTCTTAGAAAGAAATTGAAAATTTGCGAACGTGGTTATCATTGTGAGCTTGACGTCCCTTGTAGGTTCATAGAAAAACGTCATTATACTGATAATGACTCTGCAATAATAATAATAATAATAATAATAATAAATAATAATAACGTATAATACGTAATAGCGCATTTCTTGTTGTACAACTCAATGCGCTTACATCCACCATTTGCACTTATTCATACAATATTCATGCACACAGCAAAAAGAAAATACACAATGGCAACGCACCTACATGCATAAACTGCCTCACCGAACTAGTTGTGCAATGCATCCCCCCCCCCCCCCCCTCCGCTCCTCCCAGCCGTCTTAGAAAGAAATTGAAAATTTGCGAACGTGGGTTTTCATTGTGAGCTTGACGTCATTGTAGGGTTCATAAAAAACGTCATTATACTGATGATGATCTCTGCAATGCGTCACTGTCAATAAGCATCGATAAAGGCAATCGCCGAAATATTTGCAGTCCGGAAAAGTGTTGTTGTTTTGTTTTCTTGTGTATGATATATATATATATATATATATATATAAAATATATATATATATATATATATATAATATATATACCAAAAAACTAATAAAGGTATGAATGCGCATCTCCCCCTATTTCTTCAATCTAAGACATAAGAGCAAGCTTTGTTTATAATTCAATATATATATATATATACATATATATATAATATATATATATAAAATATAAATATATATATATATATATATATATATATATAGATCAGTATATTTAAAATGCCTAAAACAATTTTTTAGTGCTCAATCCCTTGGGGAGCAACATAGTTAAAACAAAATTAAAAGAGGAATCTTAAAACTATCTACAAATTGTTTCAAGCGTGTTGCGCTGTCATCAGGATGGTTTTTGGTTTGCCCACCGCCGGTTATAAAAGCGTGTGGGCTCCCGTTTGCGGTTGTTTGCACGTGCGGGTTGGCTGCACGTGTTTTTGGGGGGGCTTTCAGGTTTTTGTTTTGGGTGTGTTCACTAACAACGATTTCCATTTATGCCTGCAGTTGTTTACTATTTCTGTTTTGGTGTTTAAAGTTGCTAAGTGTGGTTTGCATAGTATTAACCATTTTTTCAGTTAAACATAGGTTGCACCTTTTTGAAACATTGCTGTATGGTGATGCTCTTTTTATGATTTTCCAGGATATATTGTAGCTTGTTTTTGCGTCTTTAAGTTTCCAATATATTTGCTCAGTTCTGTTTGGTTTTTATATTTTTCTTTATTAAATGACTGTTTGTGGTTTGCATATCTGGTTTTGAAGTGGTTTTCAGTGATCCCTATGTATGTTTCTTTTTCATTTTCTGATGTCACAGTAGCTTGGTATACAATGTTGTTGTGAAGACATTTATTGTTTAGTGGGCACTGCTCCTTTCTGGTGCAATTACAAGATTTCCTTTCTTCACCCTTCTTTGCTGTGTTGATTTTCATTTTGTTGGATGCGTCAATTAGGTTTTTGAGGTTGGGCATACATGAGTACGATAGTTTGACAGTGTTTTTGTTAAATATTTTGGACAGTTTGTGTTCTTTTGGAAATGAAGTTGTTAGGATTTGAAGAATTCTTTCCCTATGTTTGTTTTGAGTTTCCGTCGTATGGGGGGTTATACCATATGATTTTTCTATTCCTAATTTTCTTGCTTTTATTTGTGTTGTTGTCTGGGTTGTATTGTAATTTGTAATTGTATCCACTTGTTTGTAGTGCCTCCTGGTATTCTACTGCTGCATTGTTGAACACTCTCTCACTGCATGACAGGTTTGAAAGTCTCTTGTTTATGCCATGGGTATGGTCTTTAATATAGATGGTGGATGGTTACTTTTGGTGTGTACATATATATATATATATATATATATATATATATATATATATATATATATATATAGCGAGAGAGAGAGAGAGAGAGAGAGAGAGGGAGGGAGGTAGAGAGAGAGAGAGAGAGAGAGAGAGAGAGAGAGAGAGAGAGAGAGAGAGGTGAGGGGCTGGCCCATGAATTACAGTTTAAAAGAAAGTGAAGTCGAGGGTTGTGAAGAAAAAAAAAGCGGAGGAGGAGAGGTATGGCATTGCGTAATTATAAATGAGTAACTTCGGTGTTCTTAGATTCGAAGAGAACATTCAGTAGACCCTATTGATTTCCAGGCTTGGAAAACTTTGAGGACCTGTGGCACTGGTATCGCTCAATGTTTGTCTTTTTCTCTTTCTGTTTTTGTGTGTGTTTTTTTTGTTTTTTGTTTTTGTGTGTGTGTTATTTTGTCTAGTATTCAAGATCTGGCTCGTCTAACCGTGCCCTTCAGAAATTACAACTGCGCCATTATTCCCGACTTTCCCATACACGGCTACAACCGGGACGTTCTATTGCGGCCTGACCACCGACAGTCCCCGGGGGGCAATGACTATCACATCGTCGTGAAGCAACTCACCAAGGAGACAACCGCGCTGCTGCTGATCACTTCGTTGCGTTCTGATCCAGCATTCATGGGCACAAACTAAGTCCCACATTGACGACAGGAATTACTAAGTTGCGGAGCCAAAAGTGAGTGGGCGTGCCCTCCGGAGGGCAGCACATCATGTTCTGCGATAGTACCCCGGTGTCGGAAAAAATTATAATGATGTTATGTTTTGACGCTGTTACGACCTTAAGTAATGTGCGAAAAGATCAAATGAGTTCATGATCCCAGTCTGTTGGGGGGGTGGGGGGGGGAGTGGGAGAGTCATACTAGCAGAATTTTATGTCAGAAGCGAAGGATACCACAGTAAGATTAACAAAAACTTCAGGAACTTTGAAACTGAGAAATAAGTGTCAAAGATATACGGGCCTACTACTTTTAGACGGATACCACCTGCTGCTTCATCTTTTTTTCACAACGTTTTTTGAACCCAGCTTTAGCATGTTTTTCTTTAAAGAACTTTATCAAAACTTGAAAATGCTGCATGGTTAATTAATTATGTGAACTCGAATGCGAGCTTGTTTCTGATTTCTTTTCCTATAGGCTACATATTTCATACTAAAATAATGCATCAAAACTTACGCATACACAATTTAAACACTTCCGTCTGCAACCTCTGTTTTATCAGCAAATACAAAAGACAGATTATTACGAAGATTTGTTTTAAAGAGATGTCAGTCTATTTTTTGGGAAAGTTAATGTGAGCGTTACCTAAGAGCTAGGATTTAGATTAAGGTCGGCTTAGGGTTAGCGCTGGTCGAATGCGAAGAGGCTAAATTTCACACGATGATTCGTCCCTTCTTTACTCTCCATTTCCCTCCGAAAGGGTGGAGGAAGTAAACCACGATGATTGGCTGACGTCACGCTTTTAATGTTTCCTCGAGTGGCCTCCCCAAATTTTCCCACGAGTGGCCGTTCCTTTTACCCTTGTTGGCAAAAAATTTGTGAGTATGAATTATGGGAGTGTCAGAGGCAATGAAAACGTCCCCTAAGAATATCTCAATCAGGGAAATCACTGGTCTTATTGAATTCCTAAGGGCCGACGTGTGGTGGTCAATGCTGGACATTTTCTTTTTATGAGCTGTGGATAATGAGGGTGAGGAGAAAGAGAATGAACAGAACAATTATGTTTTATGAAAACCGTGGAATAACCCCAAAAGCTTTTTTGATGTTCAAGCTTCTGAACAAGCCATAAAAAATGCATGGTTTGGCAGGAAAAATATGAGTAAGAAGAGGACAAATTACGTGCATAATAAGCCTGTAATATCAAAATGCAGGTTTACGTGCGCGCGCGCGCGAGCGAGCGAGCGAGCGAGCAAGAGAGAGAAGAGAGAGAGAGAGAGAGAGAGAGAGAGAGAGAGAGAGAGAGAGAGAGATCTAATGAAGATAAGAGAAGAACGAAAAGTAAAAAGAAAAGATACATAAGAACATAGCAATAAATGTGAGATTTGCAATGTAATAAAATAAATTGAATAAATCATATCTTGGAATACAGCGCATCCCCATCTTTACAAACATAATCACCACTGAAGCAATGGCTGATCGTATGAGAGAGCGTGTGTAGGGTTTGTGAAAGTGAAAGATGACACCCTGAAAGTTCAATGTGTAGAATAATTGAAATCAGAATAAAATTGAATTGATGCACAATTTCCAAGAACCTTACCTCTTAAAATTTTTGCTTTAGTTATTTTTCTTTATTCATTTATGTATTTCATTTCTTTCTTTTGTGGGGTGGGGTGGGGTGGGGTGGGGTGGGAGTGTGATGGTGGTATCATTTTAGTTTTCATTTACGTGCTTTTATTTCAGTTTCAAAGTTGCTGACGAAAGCAGTACAATTTCTAGTAATCTATCGTGCTCTTTGTTTTGGAAGTTGTCTCTTTTCAGCCATCATCGTCAATTGTTACTGCTATTTCCAAGTGTAGGCTTGTTTGTTTCTTGATATATTTCGCACAGAACGCTGATAATCTGTCGGGCAAATGTTAGGAAACGTAAAGTCTTCGTGTTTACGTTGCCTGAGATGTACGGCGACACTGCAGAAGAGATTTTTTTATCCGATAAACTCGGGGAGAGTTTCATGAATAATGGAAATAGTTGTTTTTGATCATCAAAACGGCAGCAGTTCCATGAATATTTATAGAATGCTGGTTTTGGCGGAAGCGTCCGAAGGAGAATCGTATATCAACGGTGATTTTGGAAGATACACGAGAGAGGGATCGCCGTTTAAAGATTGTATTGATGATTGGAGGACAGTACTTTTCTTTCTCGGCTCTTTTCTTTCAGTCTTGCCCCCCCCCCTCCACCCCCCCCCCCCCCCTCCACCCCCCCCCCCCCCCATCCCATTTTCAATGTCTCCCATGTGCGACGGGGAAGTTAACAGGGTGTTTTATTTGATTAAGATTTGTCTTCGCTTCTTACATTATTTTTTTCTCTTTAAAGTCTTTCTCACAGCGTAAATAACCGTGTGGGACAGGAGGATATACAACAAGTAAATGCACACACACACACACACACACACACACACACACACACACACACACACACACACACACACACTCACAAACACACACACACACACATGCACGCATACACGCACGCACCAACAAACCCCCACACACACAAACACATTGGCACACTCTACGAAAGTAGGGTTTCCTTTCAAACAGTGAAAACTGCATCGGTTTTGAAAGTATATGTTATTTGGTTGGGTGTTCACTTTGTGCTTTTAAGTCTATGAAACAGACGCTGCATTTTTGTCGTCGTCACGCTCATCTATCATAATATGTTTTTAGGACTGGATACATTTCCTCTCTCGTATGCAAGGATGCAACTTTTTAAATCTAAGATGTGTGTTACATCGCATGAACATGTGAATTTTTATTTGTCCTTTTTTTGTGCACCTTTCACTCATCCGCATTGGTCAAGCAATTATTATTATATTTTTAACGACTACCTGATTAAGACAGGTCACTCAGCTAGGAATAGCACTTACTTGGAGCCTTCGACAGACCTCCGTCTGTCTTCTTCAGCGGTGGTGTGGCTACTGGGTGAACTGGCGTTCAGTGCACACGACCACGGGTCGAACCCTGGTCATGTGACTGAACGATGAGGGTGTTGTACACCGATGGCAAGGTGTTCTGCCCCGGTCCCGGTTGAGTGTGGGGTTGTTGGCGGCAATATGTATGGCCTCCTTCACCCCACGCTGAAACCATCTATTGTCACGGTCGAGAACGCTGATGTTTTCATAATCGAACTGATGTTGCTGGTGATGATTCCCTTTTGTGTTCTGTCAAGCGTTTTCGAAGATTTCTCTCAGTTTCCCCGACATAGTTTTTCTTCACAGTCACGACAGTCTATTTGGTAGATCACTCCAGACTTGTCCAGTTTGTCAGTTTTGTCCTTGGGGGCGACCAGCTGGCTGCGGATGGTGTTGATAGGTTTGGGATGTACGGAGACACCGGTTTTCCTGATCTTCCTGCTCAAGGCTTCAGTCACACCGCGGACATAGGGATCGTGACATGTCCTTTACGCCTGGTTTGGTCTTGTTTGGTGGTAGGGTGCGGTGTGATCTTCTTGCCAGCCGGGATGTTCCACGCCCACTTCTCATAGCCTGATATGGTGAGAACCAGTTTGAGGTGTTCCATTTCCTGGTCTTTGGCATCCAGAGTAGAGCAGATGGTGTTGGCCCGATGAGTGAGGGTGCGTATCACTCCGAGTTTGTGTTCCAGTGGCTGGTGGCTTTCGAACTGTAGGTACTGGTCGGTGTGGGTAGGTTTGCGGTACACACTGAAGGAGAGGCTGTCCTCTGTCCGTGTAATGAGTGTGTCTAGCATGGCAATCGAGTTGTTCTCCTCCACCTCATGAGTGAATTTGATCGCAGGGTGTTGACTGTTGTTGGTGAAGTCTTCCACCAGCTCCCTCTTGAGGATGGTATATTATATTTTTGTTTGATATTAGTTGAGTGTTTTGAGGTAATATCGATTTTTTATATGCCTTTGTGTAAGCTTGTGTGCTTGGTTTAGTTTGATTTCGCCCTGGTATATATTCGTCAGTTGGCGTATGCAGCATACGTGAAAACGGGAGGAACGCATTAAAGTTAAAACGGAGTGGAGTACACGTACGCACACGTATGTACACAACTTGATGCTGTCTCCACAACTACTACCACAACTAAAAACTGGCCTGGCTTTACTATGTTCTCGCCGCCAGTAAATGCTGACAGGACATTTTTTGCTGTCTGATTAGCTTCCATGATTAGTGAGCTGTTCTCCGGTGTAGTGCCACAATGATTCCCCAGGGAGTTAATGGGGAGGAGAGAAAGACATTCAATGAGAACAATCCATTCCCGAGGAGTGGGGTACGGTAGTCTGGAATTATCCTGCCAGTAGAGCAGAAGGACAAAAAGTTTTGATGGGCGGCGAAAAAATGTCAATGTTTATTTTGAGCGCTCGGGATTTGAACTTGCGACATCAGATTGCAAATATGGTGCACTGCCCTTGAACTGACCTGAAACTGTTTTTATACCGCTACGTCTCAAACGCTATTTATGACGCTGATGTCATGGGCTTAACTTGATTTATGACGTCAGGAACTAAATCGACTATTTTGTTCGTTCATCCCGGTGTCGCTTGGGACACGGCGAACGACGTTTGTTGAGTGAACTTTCTGCACTGAGAGCTTCGTGAATAATTCAGATCCCTGTGTCTTGTTCAAGTTTTGTAAGCGTTCAGTCTTTGTTTCCATTTTCATTTTTGTTTCAAAAGAAGTGGGCACGAACCTTGAATAATGATTCACGACTGTTTGATAGCACCTTTCTGTAGAAATCTGTAAGTCATATGACAGGTAGAACAGTATATGAGCTTGTGCTTCTCTCTCTCTCTCTCTCTCTCTCTCTTTCTCTCTCTCGTGTGTGTGTGTGTGTGTGTGTGTGTGTGTGTGTGTGTGTAAGCGAGCGCGATTGTGTGTTCACCAGTTCATCACAGAAAGATTTGCAGGCTACTGGTCTGTCTTTGTTTTGGTTTGTTTGTTTGTTTGCTTGTTTTATTCCAACATTCAGATCGGAAAATACTCGCGCCCTGAGTCAAGTTGCCCATTTAATGGACTTCCACGAAAATTTAGAATACGCTACACATGTCCATCTGTGGGAATGTCAACTGCACCTTGAATAAATACACATTATTATTATTATTATTGTTATTATTATTATTATCACATTATAACCATTATAGATATCATCATCATCATCATTATCATCATCATTAATAGATACCAGAAAGCGAAATCGATAGAATGGGATATGATGTGCTTACCCATACTTTGATTTTATCCATGTATGTGTTTCATTTGGCTGCTTTGCTGGTCGTCCTTTAATATTTCTACCAGCTGAAGCATCTTTCCTCTTCCCTTTTAGTCGTTCATTTCTTGCTCTTCTTCTGCGCTTCCCTCCCCCCCCCCCCCCTCCTCTTTCTTTATCTAATGGCTTCGTTATCATTATGTTCAGGAAAGGGACGCAGTGGCAGTAACAGCGCAATATTTATATTGTATCGATGATGATAACGATGACGACGGTGCTGATGATGCTTCTGACTGATGAAAATAAGGGATGTTAATGTTCTTTTTTATATGTTTTGTTTTGCAGACAACACAAGAATCGGCAGAGCACCACGAAGACTCCTTGCTGCCTCATCTCCTCTCTGTGCTGTTCATTTCCGTGTGGGCGAGCACTCTGCTGATCTCGCCAGTGTCTGCTTCTTTCTGTTGCAAGACATGGCGGCTACCTGAGACACAGTATCCAGGGAAACGTTCAGCTGGACAGCACATTTTTGTAATGTTAGTTAGTAACGGATAACGGTTGAAGAAAACTTTGCAGTTGAACAACAAATTGTTTGTAACGCTAACCTCATTAAACGTCGTGACGATCAGGCATTGGCACAAAACAGTGGATGCATATCAAAATCACCGGAAATGTATGGACTCGTGCACTTCCGCATACTGTTTCTCATCGAAAGTCCGGTATAGTTTTAGGATGGAAGGTCTTTTAACGCTGAAAGGGAAAAAAACTTGTAGCAATAGACAGTAAACAAGTAGGGTAACTTTTGCTCCCATAAGAAAACCTAACACAGAGTAACTTTTATTCAAGACTGGCACAGCCTTTTAAACTTGAATAAAGTCAGACAAATACAACGAAGAAACAATCTAATAGTGGGGGAAAAACAAGCGCAGGCCAACAACTCAACTGTCTTCATAGTAATGACTTGGCAAAGATTTGGACTTAAGATATGGGAGCAAAAGTTACCCTACTTGTTTATTGTTTACTGTTCCCTGCCTCATTTCATTTTCAATTTGTAGCAATAGATTTCAGATCTTGCTGAGAACGGTTGTCGAGACGTTTTGGGTACAAGACTCTTCATCATGATGACATTTGTCACGCATTTCGTGAGAAAGAAGGGGTCGTTTGTTGAAAGAATGTTTAGAATCGTGTCGGGAAAATATGAGAGTGTGAAAATGTTTGTTGTGACAATCGGACTATAACCCGAACTGTCGACAGATTTTCTTCGTGCAAGGTCTTTCACGTGCATCAACAACGTATCTTTTTTTTTTCTCTCATGAGAGATCTGCAGTCAGTAGTTTTTAATGTCTCTCATGTCACTTTCGACACCCCCCATGACGTCACAAGAAACAAAGCCAACACATACCAAAGCGGGATTTAATAAATGAGAATGTCTGCACGAAAAGAGAGAAGAATAAACGGGGCAACTTACTCAGCTCTTCGGTCCCATGCGAACGCAAATGTCAACAAAACTTCAAGGGGCTCAACTCGGCTGCCCCTTCTGCCTCTGTTCACTTAGTTCCCTTTTGCTTATGCCTCGGGGTCTTGTCTCCACCTGTTTCTGGGTCGTCATCGCTTCCTCCTCCCTAGCGGGTGCCAGGTCAACCCTGACGTGTGGTATTGGATGCTGAATTCCGAGAGCTATGTCACACCTAGCTTCACTCCCTCCTCCGGATTGTGCGGTTACTTGCTCCTGTCCCGCTGTCTGCCACAATTCTTTGCCTGGCCACCGGATGTTAAAAATGCGCCTCAAACAAATCTTCTGTTGCATCACTATAGTTTTCGTCATTGTCTTAGAGCAGGGCAGTGTTGTAGCTGTGCTGGTGACTTTTGAGGCTATCAGGGGACAATAAACAGTTGGCTTTAAGGGTATTTCTGAAACGCTAATTTCTTTTTTCCGTAATCGTCGGAACAAATGCTTTGTGATACGTCTGTTTGGAATACTATTCAATATGGCATATATACTTTTCGCATGCTTAAGGCACTCATGACGTATTATGTGATTTAGGCATTCACTTAGCATGCAATTTCCCCTTCGAATATACAGGCGATGAATACTAGTCGCCCTGATGTGGTGGAAAGCGTCGCAGACTTGCAAGCTGAAGGTCGTTGGTTCGAGTCCCAACAGAAGCATAGATTTGTGAGATCCTTTTGGTCCCTGGCTGGCTCCTATCAAAAGCTGAGTGTACAGTGGGCTAAACTTGGACAACCGCAACCACACAGTCAGCTTCATGCACTAAGGGACGCGTCTCTGAGAGTGTGTTGGTCACGGTTCATGACCTACGCTGCAGGTCTCTGTACCTTCCGGGTCTGGTTGACGCCGGCTGAATCATGAAAGACAGGGTAGAGTCCAGTCCTGCCATATAGTCTTAGACTGGAGTGGGACTCCATAGTATCGCATCATCCGCATCCCCGTTGATCATCGTTAAGGGCAAAAAGGAGTCAGATTCTGTGTTTGCTCATGCCTTTCTTTCGTGATGATGTCGTTTGACATGCTCTCAGCGTCCACACCTATGGAAAGTCTGTGCCAGAGGTGTTGGTATCACCAGGTTCTTGGGGGCTGTCATCGGATGGCGCCCTCCAGAGGAGGACGTAACTCATGCTAGCTCCGCAACTACGCCATCACTGTCGTCAGTAGGGGGCTCAGCTTGTGTCCAGCGTATGCTGGATACTACGCCACCACTGTCGTCAGTAGGGGGCTCAGCTTGTGTCCAGCGTATGCTGGATACTACGCCATCACTGTCGTCAGTAGGGGGCTCAGCTTGTGTCCAGCGTATGCTGGATCAGAACAGGCGTCAACGAACACCACTGAAGTGACTCGGTAGCAGGGCAGCGTGTCCTCTGGTGCTTTGCCACTTGACGACTGGATGTTGATTGCTCTCTGTGACCTGTGGCGCTAGGGCTGCAACGAGACAAACATGGAAGTGACTGGGTGTGAGAGGGTAGACATGAAGAGCAAGAGGGTGGGGTGGAAAGAGCTGCATGGAAAGATGCGGGTGCACGGAAGATGAGTGTGGTGAAAGGCGGTACCTGTCCACTGCATCAGTTCACCCCCGTTGTAGCATTCGACAGAAAGAATCGCTGTAGCTATAGAATAGGGCCAGTATGGCAGACAGGCACCAAAGTAGCAGTAAAAATAAGTCCTACAAAAGAAAGAGGTATGTTACATGACATATCCATGGGTACCAACCAGTAGGCCTACAGTTTGCCCGTATACCTGTGCAGGAATATCAGTATTTGGGGGCCTTTATGACCGTGTTGTCGTTAGTATGTTGTGAAAATCAGTTTGTATGAGTAAATAATTTTTTTTTTTAAAGACCCTGACTCTCTCAACAACTATAACTTAGCATGGTTCGAAAGTTGAGCACCCCAGCGGAAAATGTCTTTTACAGAACTGACCCCAGGCATTCTGGCGTCCAGTGAATTGTCACTTCTGGATCACTGAGCCGTGATTGGTTGTAAATTTGAATCACGCATGGATGCTGTCTGTCTTCTCGTGTTTTCATCTGCCGTACGTCGTGTTAATGAAATCATCGATTTAAGTTCTTCGTTGTTTTTTGTTGTTGTTGTTGTTGTTTTTGTTTGGTTGGTTGTTGATTTTGTTTGTTGTTTGGTTGGTTTTTTTTAATTTAATTTTTTAATTTTTTTTTACTTAGTAGTGGAATATAAGGAATACATGGTTAAACGGGCAAGAAGCGACTCCAAGATGGCTGACACCTATGTATTGCACGTGCACGTTGATCAAGTATAGTATGAAATTCACTATAGCTACTCAATATGCGAATGATAACGTAAGTTTGGGGCACGACTGCATACTTGTAAAAATGAGATAATATTAGTTTATTTTGTTTGCATCTGTCTTTATTCAGCCTCTGAATAAAACAAAAATTGTTATTTTCCCCAACTACTTGCTAATAAAGTTAACTCTGTGTGTGTGTGTGTGTGTGTGTGAACGTCGTCGCGGTTGCGTGGCAACAAGGAGACCATGTCGGTGCTCCGACCTAGTGGGGCGGCATTCCTTCATAGCGCAGTCTGTTGCCATGGTGATAGGACTTCGTGCGGACTTTGACGAAACTGTGCAGGACTGTCATCTTGTTTCCTCTAGTATTCAGATCCGCGGACCTCTCTCTCTCTCTCTCTCTCTCTCTCTCTCTCTCTCCTCTCTCTCTCTCTGTGTGCCTCAGGGTTCAGTCTTAGGACCAATATTATTTACAATTTACATAAACGATCTCCCTCTTTACATTTCCTCTTCTTGTGAACTTTTCGCTGATGACACCACCTTACACAATAAAGGAAAGAATGCAGATGTAGTGTGCGCTGACTTACAAAATGACGTTGACAGGCTCATAAAATGGACAGAACTCAATCATATGGCACTTCATCCTAAAAAATCTAAATTCATGTTAATATCAACAAGACAAAAGCGACAAAATATCAAAGATAATCTAAAGGAATTAAAGATACATGATAACGTATTAGATGAAGTAAGTTCTCACAAACTACTTGGTCTTATTATCGACAATAATTTATCCTGGTCGAATCAGGTTTCGACGTTATCAAAAAGAATATCGAAAAAGGTCTTTCAGCTTAATAGAATCAAACATTTTTTGGATCAACACACTCGGAAATTATTTTTTTCATGCCTATATTCAAAGCGATGTGGATTATGCTTCAACCTGTTGGGATTTAGCTAGTAAAGCCTCCTTAAGGCATCTTGAAAGTCTCTACAGACGCTCTCTCAAACTTATACTTCTGAAACCTTCGTCTCTGGAAATAAGTGATTATAAAGAACTAAACATCTTGCCTTTTGAACTTAAAATGTATCTTCAACAAAGCTGTCTTTATGTTTAAGATTATGAATAACCTTGCACCATTCTATCTCCGAGAGAAATTTCCCGTACGAGAGTTTCGTAACAAAAGCACGATATTTATCCCTCGTCCAAGAACTGATCTCTTTATGACATCTTTTATCTATTCAGGAGGAAAATTATGGAATGAAATCCCAGAATACATAAAAAACAAAAATAGTTTATTATCTTTCAAAAAAGCATACCACAGATATTTAATGGAAAAGTTATAAATGGTTGGTTTCTTTCAGTTGAGACCTGAATTTAATGATACAATATTTATTTTCTCTTTTAACCCCCCCCTCTCTCTCTCTCTCTCTCCTCTCTCTCTCTCTCTCTCTCTCTCTCTCTCCTCTCTCTCTCTCTCTCTCTCTCTCTCTCTCTCTCTCTCTTTCACTTATGTACCTTCTATGTTAATGTTAAATGCCATGCCTTGCTTCTGCCTCCCGCTTCCTTTCTCCCTCACTCTGTCTCTCACTGCTATTTTTTGTTAACTCTCTCCCTCACTCACTCTCTCTCTCTCTCTCTCTCCCTCACTCACTCTCTCTCTCTCTCTCTCTCTCTCTCTCTCTCTCTCTCTCTCTCTCTCTCTCTCTCTCTCTCTCTCTCCTCTTATGCCCCCCACCCCACCATATCCCACCCCTTCTGTCTGTGTTCACTCTTGTACATTAGGTTTGTTGCATTTGGTATTATTATATTTCAGAATTTGTATCTTTTCTTTCTTTTGGCCCGGAGGGCTGGATGTAAAAAAGCAATTATGCTTACTCTACTACCCTCTGAAAATAAAATTCGTTCGTTCGTTCGTTCGTTCGTTCTCTCTCTCTCTCTCTCTCTCTCTCTCTCTCTCTCTCTCTCTCTCTCTCTCTCTCTCTCTCTCTCTCTCTCTTCTCTCTCTCTCTCTCTAACATTCAGGTCCGCGGACCTCTCTCTCTCTCTCTCTCTCTCTCTCTCTCTCTCTCTCTCTCTCTCTCTCTCCTCTCTCTCTCTCTCTCTCTCTCTGTAATATCCGGGTCTGCGGAATCTCACCCTCTCTCTCTCTCTCTAACATCCAGGTCCGCAGAATCTCTCTCTCTCTCTCTCTCTCTCTCTCTCTCTCTCTCTCTCTCTCTCTCTCTCTCTCTCTCTCTCTCTCTCTCTCTCTCTTCAAAAATAAAAAACTGATCGTTCAAAATCCCCCCATCCCCACTCCCTTTCCGCATTATATAACTCTAAAGATGATAAATGTGTTTTGTACTTGAAAAGCGTGTTTTTTTTCCTTCTGTTTTACTGGTTGTGTCCTTACGACAGTCTCTCTCTCTCTCTCTCTCTCTCTCTCTCTCTCTCTCTCTCTCTCTCTCTCTCTCTCTCTCTCTCTCTCTCTCTCTCTCACACACACACACACACACACACACACACACACACACACACACACACACACACACACACACACACGCACGCACGCACGCACGCACGCACGCACGCACGTACACACACATACATACACACACACATACACACACACACTCACAAACGCACACACACATACGTGCGCGCGCGCGCACACACACATACACACGCATGTGCGCACACGCACTCACACACACACACACACACACACACACACACACACACACACACACACACACACACACACACACACACACACACACACACACATCATAACATAAATTTTATTATTCTTGATTTTATGAATGTATTGTCGCTAACTGATAACTGGTTTTGATACTGTTTAGTCCATTCATGCCTTGTAATCATATCATGAAAATGCGTGCAATATTTTGATATTATTGATGCATGGTTGTTGTCTAATGAACACCCTTAGCAGTATGTAGTATGCAAATATTTTAGAAAAGGAATGTAATAATCTATCTCCCCCCCCCCCCCCCCCCCAACCTCCGCTCTCCACATTTAAGGCATGCATTAATAAGATTTAGGCTTGGTATTTTTGAAATTGCAGTGCATCGTAATCGTCATAGACAACACAGTGAAGATGACTTACTTTGTCTACTATGTCAAAGAGAGAAAGAAAATGAGGTTCATTTTGTTTTATTCTGTGCCACTTAAGAGCACAATGCATACCATTGGAATATCATAATGTACCAAGTCAGTTTAAATTAGCGTTGCTTATGGCATGTACACATGAAAAAATAAATGGTCAGAAAATTGTCAGTCTGCCTTGACAAGGCTTTGAAACTGCGTTGTATTCTCATTTCTTAGAATTCTTGCAAAGTGTGTCATGAAGGATGTCCTTGATTCTAAATGTCAGGTTGGGCAAATGTTATACCCCATGTATCACTCCCATGTATGTTTGTACATAGGATTGTATTCGTATATCTTTGTTTTACCTGTTGTAACTGTAATTTTATTTTGCTTTCAAGGTTTGAAAGACAGCATTGCTAATTCTCTCCTCTCTCTCTCTCTCTCTCTCTCTCTCTCCTCTCTCTTCTCTCTCTCTCTCTCTCTCTCTCTCTCTGTGTTTGTTATTTTAGCAAACTTTCTCCCTGCTTACTCTCTATACATAGGCGCTACTTAATTTTAACCTACTCTACTCAGCACAAGTACTAGACGTGAAAAAACACATCAAAGGTAATCTATAATCTTCGTAGAGAATTTTGCCTCCTTTTGTCCTATCTTGTCTTGCCTCTCTCGTTTTTTTTTTCTCTCCCCATCTCCTCACCTCTATGATGTTCAATATTCCTATCTTTTTCTCTCTCCGTGTGTCTAGTTTATGCCGCAGGCCTTGCAGTAAGTTGACGGGAATACATCATTTCAGTGTGTCCCCCCGGTACCCAGAACGCTCTCTCTCTCTCTCTCTCTCTCTCTCTCTCTCTCTCTCTCTCTCTCTCTCTCTCTCTCTCTCTCTCTCTCTCTCTCTCCTACACGCCCCATTCCCTCTTCCTCTTTATTTTGCTCTATACCTCAAAACTTCTGTACATACATTTCTTGTAGTCTATAATCATGATGGAATTTTGCTTTTTCTGGTTTCTTTTCTGTTTATTCCCCGGAAAACTGGATGTAAGATAAGATAAGATAATGTTGCTTATAGCCCAGCCGACCGCAAAGGGCCACATCAGGGCTGAAACTGGATGTAAAAAGGCAGTTGTATATACTCCACTATTTTCATAAAATAAAATTCACTTGTTTGTTTGATTGTTTTTCTTGAACAGGTAGTCATGTATATTTCAAGTTGTGTTGAACAGGTAGTCATGTCTATTTCAAGTTGTGTTGAACAGGTAGTCATGTATATTTCAAGTTGTGTTGAACAGGTAGTCATGTATATTTCAAGTTGTGTTGAACAGGTAGTCATGTATATTTCAAGTTGTGTTGAACAGGTAGTCATGTATATTTCAAGTTGTGTTGAACAGGTAGTCATGTATATTTCAAGTTGTGTTGAACAGGTAGTCATGTATATTTAAGTTGTGTTGAACAGGTAGTCATGTATATTTCAAGTTGTGTTGAACAGGTAAGTCATGTATATTTCAAGTTGTGTTGAACAGGTAGTCATGTATATTTCAAGTTGTGTTGAACAGGTAGTCATGTATATTTCAAGTTGTGTTGAACAGGTAGTCATGTATATTTCAAGTTGTGTTGAACAGGTAGTCATGTATATTTCAAGTTGTGTTGAACAGGTAGTCATGTATATTTCAAGTTGTGTTGAACAGGTAGTCATGTAAATTTCAAGTTGTGTTGAACAGGTAGTCATGTATATTTCAAGTTGTGTTGAACAGGTAGTCATGTATATTTCAAGTTGTGTTGAACAGGTAGTCATGTATATTTCAAGTTGTGTTGAACAGGTAGTCATGTATATTTCAAGTTGTGTTGAACAGGTAGTCATGTATATTTCAAGTTGTGTTGAACAGGTAGTCATGTATATTTCAAGTTGTGTTGAACAGGTAGTCATGTATATTTCAAGTTGTGTTGAACAGGTAGTCATGTATATTTCAAGTTGTGTTGAACAGGTAGTCATGTATATTTCAAGTTGTGTTGAACAGGTAGTCATGTATATTTCAAGTTGTGTTGAACAGGTAGTCATGTATATTTCAAGTTGTGTTGAACAGGTAGTCATGTATATTTCAAGTTGTGTTGAACAGGTAGTCATGTATATTTCAAGTTGTGTTGAACAGGTAGTCATGTATATTTCAAGTTGTGTTGAACAGGTAGTCATGTATATTTCAAGTTGTGTTGAACAGGTAGTCATGTATATTTCAAGTTGTGTTGAACAGGTAGTCATGTATATTTCAAGTTGTGTTGAACAGGTAGTCATGTATATTTCAAGTTGTGTTGAACAGGTAGTCATGTATATTTCAAGTTGTGTTGAACAGGTAGTCATGTATATTTCAAGTTGTGTTGAACAGGTAGTCATGTATATTTCAAGTTGTGTTGAACAGGTAGTCATGTATATTTCAAGTTGTGTTGAACAGGTAGTCATGTATATTTCAAGTTGTGTTGAACAGGTAGTCATGTATATTTCAAGTTGTGTTGAACAGGTAGTCATGTATATTTCAAGTTGTGTTGAACAGGTAGTCATGTATATTTCAAGTTGTGTTGAACAGGTAGTCATGTATATTTCAAGTTGTGTTGAACAGGTAGTCATGTATATTTCAAGTTGTGTTGAACAGGTAGTCATGTATATTTCAAGTTGTGTTGAACAGGTAGTCATGTATATTTCAAGTTGTGTTGAACAGGTAGTCATGTATATTTCAAGTTGTGTTTGAACAGGTAGTCATGTATATTTCAAGTTGTGTTTCACTCTTGGTGTTGCCGTTCTCTGTTGTTTCATTCTATACGTTGCTATGTTTGTCCACTTGCTCGTTTCTCTGATTGTTTACAGTCAGTCTGTGGAATGCTGCACTGGCAGAATACAAATTGAAATCACAATGTTGATGACCGTCTGTTTTAACAATTTTGCTGTGATTTCGTTACCGATTAAAAAAAAAGTCAAAACAAGTATTTTTGGATGGTGTGTGTGTGTGTGTGTGTGTGTGTGGTGTGTGTGTGTGTGTGTGTGTGTGTGTGTGCGTTCGTGCGTGCGTGCATGCGTGTATGTGTGTATGTGTGTGTGTGTGTGTGTGTGTGTGTGTGCGCGCGCACGCGCACGTGCATGAGGTGTGTGTGCGTGGGTGCGCGAGTGTGTGTGTGTGTGTGTGTGTGTGGGGGGGGGGGGGGTGGCGCGCAAATGTGTGCGTTTGTATGTGTGTGTGTTGTACGCGGGCGCACGCGCGCGCATGTGCATGTACACATCCGTGCAGGCTTATTATGTATACCAACAAGTCACAAATTTGTGTCCGAATCAACAGCGCGTATCAAAGAACAGTGGAGAAATCCAATATGGAAGTGTCATATTAAACAAACGTCATCCTGTTCTGATGTTTTAGGCGATGACGACAACATTTAGGACGAGTCGGGACTGAAGTGCATACGTGACGAAAGGCTGATCGGTTGGTAGACGGCGGCCTTTGTTTGAAATAATACGACTAGGCTAATAAAGACTTTCTTGTCATCTCTTAGCTTAGTGAGAACGAACATAGACTACAGACACACTTCCCTCCACTCTAAGCCCTAGATGCCTCCATCCCCCCCCCCCCCCCCCCCCCACCTCCCTTACCCTGTCACTGCTTCCCCCTTACTGTATTTCCTCCACCACCACCCCCACCCCCGCTCTACCTTTGGGATTAGCTATCATGAGGCAATGGTACAGGATCTTCGTTCAGTCGGTATGCAGTTTGTCTTTCGTGTTTGTTATTCGTTAGTTTTTAATGGGTAGGCCTAGAGCTGACTGGGATTTCTAGTAATAGGCCTAACTGAGCTTTGTTGGTTGTTTAAGAGTGTGGGAGTTCTCAGCAAGCGGTTTTGATCCACACAAGCGCATGGTGTGTGTGTGTGTGTGTGTGTGTGTGTGTGTGTGTGTGTGTGTGTGTGCGCGCGTATAAGTACTTTAAATGCTCTCAGAATCAGTACAAATCACAGATTCCCAACCTCGTTAAGTCCAGTGCCAAAGTTTTATGATAGGACGCATTATTTCATGGGAGGCAACAACAGTTTACTAAACTGTGATGTACATGTATAGAGTTGTTTCCCATGCACGAATTCGCGTTGCAGGAGGATCATTGCGGAAAGATGAAGGCCAGGGCCTGTATGCACGTCAAACCCGATTAGCTTATTCGCGTTTAGGGCTTAAACGCGGTTAGCTATTCGGAGCTTAAACGCGGATAGCCCCTCTCCGGTTTTGGTATGTATGACGCCCTATTCGCGATTGAATAGCTCTCCGCGTTTAGAGGGCAGGAAACGGCGCTCTATTTATAGATTCTTGGCAAAACCGGGGTGCAGCAGGCACTGCTTCGGTTTAGTCATACCCTCCTTCGTGGAACTTTCGCTGGTACGTGCTTCGTCGGTTTTCGCCAGTCGAAGTTTTTATTGTTTGTGTTAGATCTACTTGCCATGGAGAATTCAAAGCGCACTAGGAAGCCAAATTTCAGTGCTGATGAAATTCGAGTATTACTGGAAGAGATGCAGGTAGAACGTGCAGCAGTTTTACTCCGATATTTGTGTTTACAGTGTCCATACAGAGATGTATGGTCAGGGTGTAGTTTCTCCAGCGAGGAAATTAAAAAAATGCTTCCCCCACACTTCTGATTCAGGTTCCAGTTTTGTGTGTGTGTGCGAGAGAGCACAAATGTTTAATTGTTTTTGCATTTGTATGGCCGCGGATTAAGTTTTTACGAATGGTAGCAGTTTCCGTTTGAGTGTGTATTTGTAGGGGGGATTAAGTGTGTGTGTGTGTGTGTGTGTGTGTGTGCGCGCGCGCGTGCGTGCGTGCGTGCGCGTGTCTTTTGTATGAGTGTGCTGTTTGTATATGTGTGTGTGTGTGTGTGTGAGAGAGAGAGAGAGAGAGAGAGAGAGAGAGAGAGAGAGAGAGAGAGAGAGAGAGAGGTGCGAGCACGAGTGCAAGAGCGCTCATATTTGTGTGTATGTATGTGAATATATTTTTGATTCGTTAATCAGTGATAATTCATGGCGATGTCCTTCCAACTGCCCCGCAACTTGTAAAAGTAATATTTGTGTTTACAGTGTCCATACAGAGATGTATGGTCAGGGTGTAATTTCTCCAGCGAGGAAATTAAAAAAATGTATTTTTTTTTTAACAGGGGAAAGAGAGAACTCAGGGTTTGACACCTTTGCAGCTGAAGGCAGCGACGTATCGGCTATACCAGACACTCAGTTTTTTTTTTTTTTTTTACTGGTATGTGAGTTTTCATTAGGTCATCGTACAGGTCAAACGGGTTCTTTCTGTCACGAAAGATGCGGTTTCGTCGCAATTGCCGTCGCTGTCTCACTTGGAAAAACATCAATGCAGCCATATTTATCCGCGTTTAGGCTCGCTATCGGACCCCCGAGGCACCGATAACTTTGTCCGCGTTTAGCCGAGTCGGATAGCTTATGCGGTCTGACGTGCATACCAAAATCTGCTGCCTATCCACCGGATAGGCGCTATTCGCGGACAGCCCTCTATCCGGATCGACGTGCATACAGGCCCAGTGTAACTGCTTAGAATGGTTAGATGTCAATAGGAAAGAGAGAGAGAGAGAGAGAGAGAGAGAGAGAGAGAGAGAGAGAGAGAGAGAGTACTCTCAAACTGCGAGTACAGTCATTTTTTTTTTTTTAAACTTTGAAACGATACTTGGTTGATTTTTTGTTTCTTCGCTTCTTCTTTCTCCCCCAAGTCTGATAAGAATTGCCAAGCCATGCAACTATTCCATGCTGATATACTACTGAGAATGGTCCCCATTCTCCCCCAAGTCTGATAAGAATTGCCAAGCCATGCAACTATTCCATGCTGATATACTACTGAGAATGGTCCCCATTCTCCCCCAAGTCTGATAAGAATTGCCAAGCCATGCAACTATTCCATGCTGATATACTACTGAGAATGGTCCCCATTCTCCCCCAAGTCTGATAAGAATTGCCAAGCCATGCAACTATTCCATGCTGATATACTACTGAGAATGGTCCCCATTCTCCCCCAAGTCTGATAAGAATTGCCAAGCCATGCAACTATTCCATGCTGATATACTACTGAGAATGGTCCCCATTCTCCCCAAGTCTGATAAGAATTGCCAAGCCATGCAACTATTCCATGCTGATATACTACTGAGAATGGTCCCCATTCTCCCCCAAGTCTGATAAGAATTGCCAAGCCATGCAACTATTCCATGCTGATATACTACTGAGAATGGTCCCCATTCTCCCCCAAGTCTGATAAGAATTGCCAAGCCATGCAACTATTCCATGCTGATATACTACTGAGAATGGTCCCCATTCTCCCCCAAGTCTGATAAGAATTGCCAAGCCATGCAACTATTCCATGCTGATATACTACTGAGAATGGTCCCCATTCTCCCCCAAGTCTGATAAGAATTGCCAAGCCATGCAACTATTCCATGCTGATATACTACTGAGAATGGTCCCCATTCTCCCCCAAGTTGATAAGAATTGCCAAGCCATGCAACTATTCCATGCTGATATACTACTGAGAATGGTCCCCATTCTCCCCCAAGTCTGATAAGAATTGCCAAGCCATGCAACTATTCCATGCTGATATACTACTGAGAATGGTCCCATTCTCCCCCAAGTCTGATAAGAATTGCCAAGCCATGCAACTATTCCATGCTGATATACTACTGAGAATGGTCCCCATTCTCCCCCAAGTCTGATAAGAATTGCCAAGCCATGCAACTATTCCATGCTGATATACTACTGAGAATGGTCCCCATTCTCCCCCAAGTCTGATAAGAATTGCCAAGCCATGCAACTATTCCATGCTGATATACTACTGAGAATGGTCCCCATTCTCCCCAAGTCTGATAAGAATTGCCAAGCCATGCAACTATTCCATGCTGATATACTACTGAGAATGGTCCCCATTCTCCCCCCAAATCTGATAAGAATTGCCAAGCCATGCAACTATTCCATGCTGATATACTACTGAGAATGGTCCCCATTCTCCCCCAAGTCTGATAAGAATTGCCAAGCCATGCAACTATTCCATGCTGATATACTACTGAGAATGGTCCCCATTCTCCCCCAAGTCTGATAAGAATTGCCAAGCCATGCAACTATTCCATGCTGATATACTACTGAGAATGGTCCCCATTCTCCCCCAAGTCTGATAAGAATTGCCAAGCCATGCAACTATTCCATGCTGATATACTACTGAGAATGGTCCCATTCTCCCCCAAGTCTGATAAGAATTGCCAAGCCATGCAACTATTCCATGCTGATATACTACTGAGAATGGTCCCCATTCTCCCCCAAGTCTGATAAGAATTGCCAAGCCATGCAACTATTCCATGCTGATATACTACTGAGAATGGTCCCATTCTTAAAGCGACAGTCCCTAGTGCTGGAAGGAGTCCAAAGACGTGCTACAGAGTTGACTAAAGAATGTTCGAAGATGGAGTATAAAGAAAGGTTAAAATGACTACATTCAGTGAAAGGGAGAAGAAGAAGAAGAGGGGATTTAACTGAAATGTATGATTTTTCACGGTATAGAAGAAGTAGATAAGGACAAACTACCTGAAATGTATGATTTTTCACGGTATAGAAGAAGTAGATAAGGACAAACTATCTAAGTTCTCTGGGTATAACAAAACAAGAAATTCAGAGGATAAACTTTTCAAACAACATTGTTCGACAAACCGCAGACTTTACTCCTTCAGTCAGAGAATTTTTGAAACTTGGAACACGTTAGCATATAAAGTAAAGCATGCACAAAGTGTGAACTCCTTCAAAGGTCTTATTGACACTCACAGGAAATTTGATGCAAAATTGTATAATTACGATAAAAAATATATGCACAATCTAAAATATACTGGTTAAAACTACAACATAAAAGGATGGGGCATATATAGGCTGTACAGCCTCGACTGAAGTCAGCCCCTACCACTACTACTGCTACTCTTATTGATAGTGTGATAAACTGTTATTTAACACACACTGTATGGAATCTCATATGTGTATTCGTTAAAGTTTTCTAGAAACAGAGAGAAGATGTATGATATCAGGCAACTCCCCATCCCACCCCATTCCCCGTCAAAGAGATATTTATGAAACACAAGATGGATGTCGCCGAAGATTGCACGTACTTGGCAAGCTCTGCTCAACAACCATGGTGAAATGGCCAATGAGCTGAACTGTGGAACAGACAGAGTGATCTTAATAATGATGATGATGACGATGATGATGACGATGATAGTGATGATGACGATGATGATGATGACGATGATGATGATAATGACGATGACGATGATAGTGATGATGATGATAATGATGATGATGATGATGATAAATTTCAAAAGGCTTGGAGAATCATGACTACCTCACGCGTCGGACGACACGGGAACCTGTCAATCTGTTAGGCCTACCTGAATAGTACGAATGTTTCATGCAGAGACTGACCCCGCCCCGTTGAGACCAAGGGTCAACGCCCGGTCAGGTCTGAAGATACTGGAAATTTATGAAATGTATTGGAGACCTCATAAAGCAGATAAACACCAAGATACAGAAGACGACAATGATATTGTCCTTTTCGTTTTAAAGGGTGAGGCCGGGGATGGGGGTGGGGAATGATGAGAAGGGAGATTGAGGATTGAAGGAGGGAAGGGGGGGGGGGGGGGGGGCGGTAAGGGCAATGGGATCCAATCTTTTTTTCTGGATCGAGGACCGACTGGCCACCTCAAATAGCAATATTACTCAAAATCAACCCGAAACAAACAAAGAAAACATACAAACAATCCCACAAGTACATTTGAGCAACTAAAACAAGATTTTTTACACGCCACGTTAATAATTTCTCAATCGAATTCCAAAGATTACCATTTAGATCTTTGACCTTCATCTTGAGAAACTCAAAAATGACACAATGAAAGCGATATTTTCGTCAGCAAACCATTGAAGACCCATCCCAAGGCTGTTTCATTCTAGAAAATGGCATTAGGCTACTTTGACTTGATTTATCAGGATCTGATAATTTTGCACAGAACTGTTTAAGTATTGAACAAGATACGATGCCGCCGTAGGATTTGTGGTATTACCACGACAACACAAGTTGAGGCTGTATCGCAAAAAAAAAGTGCTGGAGCTGTGAATCCTACGAGTTAATCATTACAGAATCCATCCTCAGGCAACAGGTTGTCGGAAGACAGTTCCGTTTTACAAAACATAACAAAACAAATCGAACGAAACCGCATGACAACCGACTCTGAACAAACGCTGTAACTCCGAAAGCACACTAGGCCTATACTGTGATGAAATGTAGGCCTAGCTGAGACCTTCTTTCAGAATCTTGAAGTGTGAAGAAATCTAAGTTTAGAGATTGTATATGTTTAGACATAATAATGGAAGATGCAAGCGCTCAAGTCTGGACAACGTCACTGTTATGGACACGTCGCGATACGTCACTGTCATGGATACAGCTTTGGCATGGCCTTGATTTAAAACAAAGATTCAGTCGGCTTGCTTGAACAGCCGTCCGAGGAACTGTTGAGGGAAGGAGACGGAAAGGACGACAAAAAAAAAGTAAACAACTAATCAAGAAAAAAAAAAAGAAAAAAAAACCCAACCCTGACACCATTGCAGAATGGACAGGGACACCATTTGCTGGGCCAAGTCTTGGCACACAACCGACAAAACTGGAGGAATCTGGTGAACTGTTCTTCGGTGCAGCAACCCGATGACTCCTCATGAAGTTGATGCATATGAAGATTTAATAAGATGTTTAAACTACATGATGTTCTACTTGACAATCATTGCCTCAAACAATCTGGCTTGAATAGTAGGTAAGGTAACTTTTATTGCAACCAGAACATAGCACATCTTTTATTGGTGTAAAATATATTGTAGTATAATTTCAGTTTCTCAGAAAATGCCAGTTTCGAAATATTTAGTATAATTGCCGTTTCTCGAAATATTGAAAATAGTTGAAATTCTTTATCGAAGATACCGTTGTCAGTTCGTTAATATCCTCGTGTGGATTGGGAAGGTCTGCTCTATGGTGATCTTTCGAACAGATTTGATTCTATTGTTGCGTGCAGTTCGCCAGATGATGCCAACGTAAAGACGCGCATGCTCACGAACACAAGTTCGTTCACGGGCACACGTACGCGCGCGCGCTCACACACACACACACACACACACACACACACACACACACACACTGCCACGAAATTACGATTCTCTTTGTTATAATTATGCGAGTCGATAAGTCACCAGTGAAACTGACATGTGCACAGATCACTAGTAGAGGAGCGATATGTATAAAACTTCTTCTTAATGCTTCTGCCTGTTTCATTAATTTTTTTTGTTTGTTCAGTCATTCACTTAGAGATGATTTTATTTTGTGGCCTCAAAAAGTGCAAATGTATAAACTAACCCGTTCACCAAAAACGCACACTGGTCTACACGAATTTACCTGGTTCAGCATGAAAGTGATAAACACTGAATGTCACCTGAATTTCTGTCTGTCTGTCTGTCTGTCTCTCTCTCTCTTCTCTTTCTCTCTCTCTCTCTCTCTCTCTCTCTCTCTCTCTCTCACACACACACACACACATACACATACACACACACACGCGCGCGCTCGCTACCTTTCTCAGGGTCGTGTAATTTTACTTGACACAGTTTGTAAACCCAGCTCTGACAGTCAGGGACAGTGGGATTTGTTCCGCTGAGTTCGACTGCTTAGTGGACATAGAGATGGCACGTTTATCTGACACATGAGACCACTACCGTCCCCGTTACTGGCCAGACGAGGGCTGTCTTCTTTCTGAAGTCACCGAAATGATAAGTGGACCGTCACTCACTGTCTTATATCGGTAGTCAGTCGATCCCTAACGCGAGGTGAGAGTGATGCAAATAGTGGGCTACGGCGGTATACTTTGTTCCATGACGTAATCCCACGCTATCTGTCCCCGTGCCAACAGGAATTGTCAAATCCGTTGATGAAGTGGAACTGATAAAGGACGTAGTTATCGCCCGTCTTATCCTTCCCGTCCTCCTTGAAACAAGTGACTCTTCAACACAGGCATGTCACCGTGACACAAAGGGACAGACGACAGCGGCATCTGTGAGTGCCGGGTTACCGTTCACCCATAATTCGTCCGTTAAACGGCGAGTGCACTTAACAATTGAGTAATGACGGGATTCGACTTCACCTGAAAACCAGCCTAATCAGTTTTCCAGGGGAGGTAACTCTATACAGCTGATCTCTGTTGAACAACATCGTTCGCTATGTCAACAGCGTCAAATCCAGGGCGTGATATTTAGGTTTTGAATATACATTTAGAGAAGGATTGGATGGGGGGGGGGGGGGGGGGGGGGGGGGGGGACAAGTTTCAGGCAAGCAAAAATTCCTCCACTATTCGTGCAATTTGCTTGGCTAAGATTTATACGAGAAAAAAAAGAGTTTGAAGAAAGAGGGAAGGAGAAAGAACATCGACATAAAAAAAAAAAAAAGGGAATGCCAATGCCAGTAAGTAGAGATACCTGGTTGTTGGAAGATAAATTGCTTGGCACAGCGAATGTATAGGAAGATAAATGCTTATCACAGCGAATAAATGACATCGACTGTCTAAAAGCACATGAGTCTCAGGAAAAAAAAAGTTTTAGTCTCATAGCTAATGGCCTTGGGTGCAGTGAACGGCTAAAGGTTGACGGTGCCTAATGCACGGCATTGTGGCAGACAGGCGGGACC
>CM031606.1:64356630-64391630 GCA_018398815.1 Conus ventricosus | reverse complement strand
GCAGCACGTCGAGAGTCAAGGTGAGTCCAGCATGAACCCACGCAAGTTGAGATTGTCGTTCTTTGTGCATAGCCCAGAGAGGACCGAATTCTTTCAAAACAAATTGACATTTATAAAAGTTATTATTAAAAAGGAAAGCGTTGTATAAATGTATTTCCTGCCTTTAATTCTCTTGTTCTTTCTTTCTGTACACGTTTCTTTCTCCTATATTGTTTCCTCAATAATGTATGTGTATCTTGGTTGTACTTTCAAAGCAGAATATTTTTCTCTCTCCTCTCTCTCTCTCTCTCTCTCTCTCTCTCTCTCTCTCTCTCTCTCTCTCTCTCTGTGGTGTTGTGGTGTGTGTTGTATTGTGATGTGTGTGTGTGTGTGTGTGTGTGTGTGTGTGTGTGTGTGTGCGTGCGTGCGTGCGTGCGTGCGTGCGTGTGTGTGTGTGTGTGTGTGTGTGTGTGTGTTGTGTGTGTGTGTGTGCGCGCGCGCGCGCGCATGCGTGCTTGCGTGCGTGCGTACAGATGACACAGTCTTGCAGATGCATAATAATCAAAAAAGGAAGTGTGTACCTGTACAGAGGCACGGTAGATGATAACCGTGTACGAGTCGGATGCGCGCCGACATTATCCGGCTACTGTGGCCACTGTTATCAGGGTTATACCACGCAGAGGTCAACGGCAGCTCCACCATCAGTCACATCCTTGACCGCTACATCCACACACCCAACAAGTCACACGTTCACCATGACGACGATCGTTGCCAGGCATCGGATGAACAGGAGGACCAGGTCCCTAACAGCGACGAGGTGGGTGTTTGGGCCGGCAGACACGGATCAAGGGAGGTAAGGGAGGGTGATGGAAGAAAGGAACGATTGGGTAGGGGTTTCCAGGCGCCCCCTCGCCTCCACCCCACTTTCCCCCACCTCACCCCGTGTTTCCCCTTCTTCACCTCCTTGTTACATTTCCTGACCAGTTGAACAAAAAAAAAGAAGAAAAGAATATCTGAAGATGTCTGATTAAATGTTATTGTCGAAAAAGAAACACAACCCAAATCAATCAAATAGTGATAATAAGGAAAAATGAAAACTGCGACATAGGCTAAATATTGTATTTATTATGCAGATGTTACACTAAGCGTGACCATGTCCGGGAAACTCATTACAATAAGCGTGACCGTGTTCTGGAAACTCGTGGCTTTAAGTAATGAGTGTACGTGGTGTGAACTTGTGACATTGAGCATGACCTTGAACAGGAAACTCGTGACACTTAACGTGACCTTGCACGGGAAACCCAAGACACTTGGTAGTTACCGTACACGGGGAATGATAGTTAGCGTGACCATGTACAAGAAAACCTTTAACAGTATAGCGTGACCGTGCACTGCAAACCCGTGACACTAAGCGTGATCATGCACAGGAAACTTGTGGCATTAAAGAGGTGACTATGCACGAAAAACCCGTGACACTAAGCGTGACATGCACGGGAAACTTGTGGCATTAAAGAGGTGACTATGCACGAAAAACCCGTGACACTAAGCGTGACATGCGCAGGAAACTTGTGGCACTAAGAGGTGACTATGCACGAAAATCCCGTGACCTTGAGCGTGACCATGCACAGGAAGCCTGTGATACTTAACACGACCATGCATGGGGAAGTCCATGACACTTAGTTGTGACTGTGCACAGGAAACCTGTGACACTAAGCGTGACCGTGCACAGGAAAACCTGTAACTCTAGATGATGACTGAACACGTGAAATCCATGACGTTTAACGTGACCATGCATGGGAAACCCATGATACTAAGTGTTGACCGTGCACGGAAAACCCGTGACAATAAACCTGATCATGCATGGGGAAACCCAGGATATTACGTGTTGACCGTGCACGGAAAACCCGTGACAACAAACGTGATCATGCATGGGAAATCCATGGCACTAACAGTTGACCGTGCACGGGAAACCTGTCACACTTAGCGTGACCCAGCACAGGAAACCCTTTCAGTGGTAACCTCATGCACGGGAAACCCGTGAGTATAAGTGATGACCTTGCGCGAGAAACCTGTAATGGTGACAGTGCACAGAAAACTCGTGACACTTAGCGTTACCATGCGGGATTGGGGTGGGTGGAAGGACCTCGTGACACGAGGGACCCAACATACTTCACGTGACCATGCACGAGAAACTCGTGACGCTGAGAGACTGTACAGGGGAATCCTGTAATATATGTGACACTTCGTAGTGATCATGCAAATGAAACCGGTGACACTGGGCGTGACTGTCCTTTTCTTTTTTTGTTTGTTTTTGTTTGTTTGGAAGTAAATTCGAGCAGGCTGTGTTAATGGCTTGGAGGCTGTCTTCTTTGTTCCTCAATTAGTCCATGTGTACTTGCTTGCATGCAAGGGCACATCAAATAAGTGGTGTGTGTGTGTGTGTGTGTGTGTGTGTGTGTGTGTGTGTGTGTGTGTGTGTGTGTGTGTGTATGCGCGCGCGCGTACGTGTGTGTATGTGCGTGTGCGTGTCTGTATGTGTGCGTACGTGTGCGTGCGTGCATGCGTATACGTGTGTGTGTGTGTGTGTGTGTGTGTGTGTGTGTGTGTGTGTGTGCGTGCGCGAGTTGATGGGAGTCTCTGGCACCTTAAAAAACAGAAAAGTAAAGGGGCACAAAGAAGTGAGATGAGAACCTCCGGATAATGTTGGCTTCGAGAGAAGATTGGGCATACAACAACGCCTTGCTCCTCAGCTGTCCCTCAGGCTAAGGTAGATCATGGGAACACTGTCTGTCCGTAATGAACAAAGTGACTGTCATGATCTAACAGTCGTGTAAATGGTATGTACAGCTGTGTGTGTCTCACAGGACTTACGCATGTACGTGTGTAGTTCGTTCTGTACAGCTGTGTGTGTCTCACAGGACGGACCGTTCGTCTGGTCTATACAGCTGTGTGTGTCTCACAGGACGGACCGTTCGTCTGGTCTGTACAGCTGTGTGTGTCTCACAGGACTTACGCATGTATGTGTGTAGTTCGTTCTGTACAGCTGTGTGTGTCTCACAGGACGGACCGTTCGTCTGGTCTATACAGCTGTGTGTGTCTCACAGGACGGACCGTTCGTCTGGTCTGTACAGCTGTGTGTGTCTCACAGGACGGACCGTTCGTCTGGTCTGTGTGTGTCTCACAGGACGGACCGTTCGTCTGGGACAAGCAGATGCAGGGCCTGATCCTGTGCTCCATCTACATCGGCTACACCATCTTCCTCATTCCCGGAAATTACGTCATCCGTCGCCTGGGAGTGAGGCTGACGGTGGGCAGCAGCATCGCCGTGATGTCCGTGTGCCACATCCTCTGTCACCCCGCCTCCTTCCTCTCCCCCTGGGCCGTCTTCGCGCTTAGAATCTTGATGGGCGGGTGTACGGTGAGTGAGGGTTTTTTTTTTCTTTTCTTTTCTTTCTTTCTTTCTTTCCTTTGTTGTTGTTGTTGTTGTTGTTGTGTCCCATCACCTGTGCCACCTCAGTGGCATTGCATCCGCGCCGTTCATTCCGATCCCTCATCCACAGCCACAGCCTCGCCTCGGCACCGGCAATCAATGTCAAGTCGTCTTGAGGCAACCCGCCGGAGGAGACACTGCGCTGCTGCTGCCGAGTCACTCCGGTGGCGTTCAGTGGCGCCTGTTTGATCCAACACACGCAGGACACCACTTACTAAGGCCCCTACTGACGACAGTAATGGTTTAGTCGCTGAGCCGGTGTGAGTGAGCTCTCGCTCCGGAGGGCGCCACGACGTTCGTCCAACAGTCCGCATTGGATTTGCTAATACCGGTGATCCCCGATAGACTCAAACCAAGGTCGCACATATGGAGAGGCAATCGAAACTGAGGTCACCATGAGAGCAGGGCATAAAGGGCCACAGAATGCGAGACATTTTTTATGCTGATCGATGAGGATGCGGATGATGAAGATGATGCTACGGATTTCCATTCTGTTCCAGAAAATCTTTGTGAGGAGACAAACACAAACCGGTGTTACTGATCTCTGATGTAAGAGAACATTGCTCAAGCCCACTTCCGGCAGTGTGACTGGCTGGCTGTTTACAGCCTTTTCAGGTGCACTGCCTTAACGAAGAGGTTGACTGGGAACAGAGAGATAGTAAGATGACGTCATTGAACCAAAGTTAGCGCAGTGGTCCATGCTAAGTCGACATTTTCAACCTCAGGTAGGGTTTGGCAATAACAATACGAGTGCGACAGACACGGCATAAAAGATGAACAGTGTTCCCTTGGATCGTTCGTGACGTTTGTGCAGTGCTTAACAGCAGTAGGTTTCTCTCCCTGTCACAAGTAGATCCGAACGTTGTCTATTAGTACGCTGTTTCGATCCAGTAGTGTACCTCTCTACTCTGCCCAATTATAATGATGAAACTAGAGTGGCAGCTGGGAAAGCACGGATCATTGCCATCGTCAAACGGATGCTGAATCAGACCTGTACTTTGTATCAGTACCAAAATGTAAAATAAAACGAGAGAGAGAGAGAGAGAGAGAGAGAGAGAGAGAGAGAGAGAGGAACAGACAAACAGATAGACTCAAGACTCAAATAATTTATTTGTGTTTTAGGCTTATTGTCCATTCACAATTGGTAGAGGTGGGAGGGTTGGAAATGAAAATCGATTCAATCACATATCACCATGACATTGCAACATGGAATCCTTATTACGGTAATTACGTATACAGCATGAAATTCTAACATTTATCATAATCGAGTTACAGCCAAGAGAACAGTCTTTTTTCCGTTCAGTTTTTAATGATGTGTCCAGAAAAGGATTTCTTTTTCGCCAGCATTAGAACACAGACTGTCTTCTTTAGATGCACAGGATCTTCCGAGAATGTTAGACTTATCTAAAGCTGTTGCGTTATTTTTCAAATAGCCTACGTCATAATCTGCTGGCTGATGTCATTTCCTCTTCCTGCGATGTCTGATCGTCTGTTGCATTGTGGATACTGACCCCGTTGTCTTCCGTCTGCTGTGTCAGTGTATCACGTTCTGTGTGTGTTGAGTGTGTTACGATGACTGGCACACCACAGCACACGCTGTCTTGATCTTCAAGCTGGTCAGCGTATTCAATCGTTTCTTTACTGTCCAGTTCACAAATCATTTACATTGACTGTAGGCTGTTGTCAGAAGATGGGCATGCAGACTGACTTTGTTTACGTTCACCAGAAAATTAATTACGTTGTCGTCTCAGAATGTGTCGAGCGCTACAGTGTTTTCGTAACGGTAAAGCAAACTTTGGAGGGATTGGAACAAAGAAATCAGAGGGGGATGGCAGTGGACTCGCCTTTCGCTCTGGAGTCACTGACTGCTGTGTGCCTCAGCTCTTTTCCTGTCTCTATATACCTGTGAAGGACATTTTCAACAATATGTCACTGCGTTCTTGTGAGTTGGCTATGAAGACGGGCTCGCTGATGTCAGTCGAAGCACGACTACGGTATGGTTTTCCCTTACCTTCAATTCTGAGAGAAGACAATGGCATTTCTTGCATTAAAGCTGTTCAGCACGCTTTCTAAATGAGATGGTAGACCGTTCGCAGGCATAGTGGAGAACTTTTCAGGAACATTTCACGAACATTTCGCTCTGTTTGAAAGCTGTCTTGCTGGCAGCCAAGCAAGGGAAGCTACCACACAGAGAGAGAGAGAGAGAGAGAGAGAGAGAGAGAGAGAGAGAGAGAGAGTGAGTGAGACAGACAGACAGACAGACAGACAGACAGCCGTCCACAAAAGGCCACATTAGGGCTGTCACCTCGTTGAGGTCCTCTCAAAACAGATTTTGAAAAAAATTCACACACAACTAATTAAAATCCATTTGAGCTCGTTTCTGTCTGTCTTCACTCCACGGGCCGATTTCTGGACCATGCCCCGAATCACTCACCGGAAAGTGGTTTTGGAACAGGGTAGGAGGTAGTTCTGATCCAGAATCACCTTCCCCGTCCCCACTCTCACCCTCCCCACCCCATCACCCGCTTAAAATTCAAGAGCAAAGTGCTTTAAAGTGATATGTTTTGTCATTCGGAACACTGAGACTTTTGAAGGACGGGAGCGATTTTGGAACAAAAAGGAAGAGGGTGGGGGTCGTCCTGGATCTGTTGACGGGGGGAGGGAAGTGGGTGGGGGGGGGGGGGGGGAGGGGGGAGTATGGGTACGTGCCCTTGCTCAACCGCCGGGGAGTCATTACGGGCTTGGGGGTGATTTCGAAACATTACACCGGGCCAGGATTCTTGTCGTGGCAATAGCTTGATTTGGAGCCTGACAGTTTCACGTGAACAGAGAGTGACTCTCTGGGCACATGCGCTATTGCTCACGTGAAGCTGTCAGTTCTCGGCGCAACGTGAATCACGGCATAGGTTTCCCGTTTTGCCAACAACACGTCTGTTTTCCTGCACAGTGTTTGGTGGCTCCTTGATAGTATCCCCCTCACGCCTCTCACTCCGGTTCTTTCAGGCACAGCTGCATCCAGTCTTGTCCGGATGCGGCTGTTGAGGTGTGAGCTGTCAATGTGGTGTGAAGGCTTAGGTGGTCAGTGTGGTGTAAAGTACTGTTAATGTGTTAGGTGGTCATTGTGGTGTAAAGTACTGTTAATGTGTTAGGTGGTCATTGTGGTGTAAAGTACTGTTAAGGTGTTAGGTGGTCATTCTGGTGTAAAGTACTGTTAAAGGTGTTAGGTGGTCATTTTGGTGTAAAGTACTGTGAGGTTGAATGGAGAATACAGGACATGGAAACTGTCAGTTAATTGGTGTTGTGTGTGTGCGTGTGTGCGTGTGTGTGTGTGTGTGTGTGTGTATATACGTGCGTGAGCGCGCGTGCGTGCGTGTGTGTGCATGCGTGCGTAATCTGTGTGTGTGTGTGTGTGTGTGTGTGTGTGTGTGTGTGTGTGTGTGTGTGTGTGCGAGCATGCGTGCGTGCGTGCATGCGTATGTGTGCTTATGTGCGTGCATGCATGTGCGTACGTGTGTGTGTGTGTGTGTGGTGTGTGTGTGTGTGTGTGTGTTGGGGGGACCAGGCCTTCACCCTGGTGGGGCTGTACGGCATGTGGCAACCCTGGGCGCCCATCACGGAGCAGAGTCAGTTGCTGGGCATCACCTTCTCCGGGGAGATGATCGCCATCGCCTCCGCCTTCCCCATCTCCGCCCTGCTATGTCAGTACGGCTTCTGGGAGGCTGGCCGTCCACCTTTCACACCTTTGGTGAGACCTCTGGCACAGAGTCACGTTCTCGCCCCAGCGTCACCCCGCCCTCCTTCACCTCTGACCTCACGCGCGCACATACATACATACGCGCGCGCGTGCACACACACACACACACACACACACACACACACACACACACACACACACACACACACACACATACGAACAACACACACACACACACACACACACACACACACACACACACACACACACACACACACACACATACACACACACACACACAACACCATTATCTGTAAAAGAGGGATATCATCTTCTGGAGGCAGTCTATAAAAAAGCCAGCCACAATGTCACAACTTTTGACAGTAAAGACTCCTTATTGCAAAAAGTTATTAATAATGAGCCATGAGAAGTTAGCTCTTTATGTTACAGACAAAAACTCAGTGCGTTAAAATGCAAACATATAAACGACATTAGGTGTCCCTGTGGAGAGAGAATGTTAACGTTCCATATTTTATTCTATTGTCCGTTCACAAAGCAATATTTGCCCGATTAACTGGCAGTCAAAAACAATACTAAAGATGACGATCTCAAAGCCATTATTGATGATCAATCACTTCTTGTCACTGCAGCTAAATCTCTTCTTCGGAGTCCTATAGGAACAGCTCTGTAGTTTGCTCGTTTTGAAAATAAAAAAAAAATTAAATTATAGGTATTGTTTATTGATGTTTATTTCTGTCAAACAGGGTATTACGTTGATGGGGGATATGAAATGACGGGGTATTCCTATTTGTGATAAAATACTTATGTCATTGAGGATGATTTCAAGATCCGTCTAAAAACAAAAAAATAAATTATAGGTATTGTTTATTGATGTTCATTTCTGTCAAACAGGGTATTACGTTGATGGGGGGTATGAAATGACGGGGTATTCCTATTTGTGATAAAATACTTATGTCATTGAGGATGATTTCAAGATCCGTCTAAAAACACTATTTTGTGAAAAGACGCTAAATCAAACAAAAAAACAAAACAAAACACACACACACACACACACACACACACACACACACACACACACACACACACACACACACTCGCACGCGCGGGCAGTTAAGCTTTCCTGTACTGTCTGCTCTGCAGTCACTCTTCTCACTTTTAGCTCCATCTCCAACCTACTCTCTTAGATATTACGGCAAGCATATACACTAACACGAATTGTGTGTGTGTGTGTGTGTGTGTGTGTGTGTGTGTGTGTGTGTGTGTGTGTGTGTGTGTGTGTGTGTTAAGAGAGAGAGAGAGAGAGAGAGAGAGAGAGAGAGAGAGAGAGAGAGAGAGAGAGAGAGAGAGAGAGAGAGATGTACACATAACAACAAACTGTATGCAGTAATGCCGTGTATGTCCATGCATACATCCAGGGCTTCTGGGTCTGCTGTGGAGTGTGGTCTGGTTCTTGATGGTGACCAACTCGCCGGAGCAACACCCCCGCATCTCTGCCAGCGAGCGTCAGCACATCATCAACACCAGGGCTGACGTCACCCTCTATACGGAAAAGGTGACGTCACGATGCGTCCTAACCTTTGCATTGTTGCCGTTGTGATCTTGACTGTCCAGTACTGCTTGAAAACTTTGACATTGCGATCTAGTGCTGCTGCCCTATCCTGTATACAGAAGAAAAGCAGGAGTAGAGATGAATGTTACAGGGTTTACCGACCCTCTCACCTCCTACCAAACCACCCACACCCAAATCCTCACCCCCAAACTCAATTTAGATAAACGAAGAAGAAGAAGAAGAAGACATTTCTGAAAGCACCTTGAAGAGTGCATCCCCTTACCAAACTAAAAGCAAAATCAATCGTCATAGGAAAACATCACCAGCAAATATTACAGACAGTGTGAGCATTATGCACTGCACCCCCTCACCCATACTCCTCTGTGCACGTCACTACCACGCCGTCGTCTGCCACTCGACAAACGTTTGGTGAGTGTACTTCAATACATAAAACGAGAATGAATTTTTTGTTTACTGCCCCGACTACTCCCTTCTTCCCGGCTCAACAAATCTTTAGATTCTGTGAATCTCTGTCTGTGTCTGTCTGTCTCGCCCCCCCCCCCCCCCCCTCTCTCTCTCTCTCTGCCACACACAAAACACATACACACAATAAATGAATAAAATGAATTAAAACAAATGAATAATTAAACAAAGAAGTGAATAAACAAATAAACAGACAGATAAATAAAGCCCTTCTTCACATCCTCCCCCTTCCATGCCCATCCCTCGGACGAAAAAATGTGTCTTTTTATAATCGTTTTTAGTGCGTGTCTCTTGAAATGATCACATAATCGTGTAGACTGTTCCTCTGTGTGTGTGTGTGTGTGTGTGTGTGTGTGTGCGTGTGTGTGTGCGTGCGTGCGTGCGTGCGTGCGTGCTTGCGTGCGTGCGTGCGTGTGTGTTTCTTTTTATAATGTTGTAAGCACCCCGTATTTTTAAGCAATCCACGTATTGCACTGGCATTTTAGGCAATACACATGCTCGCATAACCCGTCAGACAAAGCGTGAATTACCTCAAACAAAGTCGGGCAATACATGGACTGCCCGTAACTCGTCATGCAATAGGTTAATTACCTCAAAGTAAGTCAGGCAATAGATAGACTGCCCGTAACTCGTCATGCAATGGGTTAATTACCTCAAAGTAAGTCGGGCACTACACAGACTCCCCGAAAACTAAGGGCCAGTTCATGCTGATTGCTTAAGTTCTAAAGTACGCAGTAACAAACGTGACATTCAGTGTGTAATGTGTGCTTGTTGGAAATTTGTTACAACCGTTTCACTTGCATCAAACACAATTTGCGCACATTAACAAAAATTAAGTTCTCTTTATTTATAATGGTTTGAATGCTGAAGATAAGATACACATGTTATAGATCCCATAATCCACAACAGTACAGTATTCGGTGGTTTCTGGAAACACGAACATTCCCCGCATACACTAAGATGCGGAGAATTTAGACAACAACATCATATTCTGGAGCATGGTTACCCGGGTTTCGGGGATTCGATTTCCACTCAAAATAAACCAGATTGAAGAGACTTTCTCTTTTGAATAAACTCCTCCTCCTGCTTCTGCTTCCTCCTCCCCCCTCCCCCTGTTTCTCCTTCTCCTCCTCCCCCCTCCTGCTTCTCCTCCTCCTCCTCCCCCTCCCCCTGTTTCTCCTCCTCCTCCTCCTCCCCCCTCCTGCTTCTCCTCCTCCTCCTCCCCTCCCCCTGTTTTCTCCTCCTCCTCCCCCCCTCCTGCTTCTCCTCCTCCTCCTCCCCTCCCCCTGTTTCTCCTCCTCCTCCTCCCCCCTCCTGCTTCTCCTCCTCCTCCTCCCCTCCCCCTGTTTCTCCTCCTCCTCCTCCCCCCTCCTGCTTCTCCATCTCCCCCTCCCCCTCCTCCTCCTCTCCCTCCTCCTCCTCCCCTCCCCCTGTTTCTCCTCCTCCTCCTCCCCCCTCCTGCTTCTCCACCTCCCCCTCCCCCTGTTTCTCCTCCTCCCCCCTCTCTCCTGCTTCTCCTCCTCCTCCTCCCCCTCCCCCTGTTTCTCCTCCTCCTCCTCCCCCCCTCCTGCTTCTCCACCTCCCCCTCCCCCCTCCTGCTTCTCCTCCTCCTCCTCCCCTCCCCCTGTTTCTCCTCCTCCTCCTCCCCCCTCCTGCTTCTCCTCCTCCTCCTCCCCCTCCCCCTGTTTCTCCTTCTCCTCCTCCCCCCTCCTGCTTCTCCTCCTCCTCCTCCCCCTCCCCCTGTTTCTCCTCCTCCTCCTCCTCCCCCCTCCTGCTTCTCCTCCTCCTCCTCCCCTCCCCCTGTTTCTCCTCCTCCTCCTCCCCCCTCCTGCTTCTCCACCTCCCCCTCCCCTGTTTCTCCTCCTCCCCCCTCTCTCCTGCTTCTCCTCCTCCTCCTCCCCCTCCCCCTGTTTCTCCTCCTCCTCCTCCCCCCTCCTGCTTCTCCTCCTCCTCCTCCCCTTCTCCTGCTTCTCCTCCTCCTCCCCCCCCCTCACCCTCCTCCTGCTTCTACTCCTCCTCCTCCTCCTCCTCCTCCTCCACCTCTCTCCTCCACCTTCTTGTTCTTGTTCTTCTTGTTCTTGTTCTTCTTCTTCTTCTTCTTCTTCTTCTTCTTCTTCCTCCTCCTCCTCCTCCTCCTCCTCTTCTTCTTCCTTTCCTGCATACACCTACATTGATGGCACTGATGGTGTTGGTGTTGGTGGTGTGGCAACGAAGATGATCGTAATGGTGGCGATAGTCATCATGAGTATGATGACCAGGAAAATCGACACCGAGGACAACTTTAACGATGATGATGATAACAGTGACGATGATGATGATGACGATGATGATGATGATGATGATGATGATGATGATGACAGTGGTGGTGCTGATTCGCAGGCGTCGATCCCGTGGAAGGGGATGCTGATGTCGTCGTGCTTCTGGGCCATAGCGGTGGCGCAGTTCGCCTTCTACTGGGGCTACTTCATGCTGGTGTCCAACCTGCCCACCTTCCTCTATGAGACCATGCACTTCGACATCCAGTCGGTGAGAAGCTGGCTTTTTTTTCCGATGGCAACAGCGGTAGCAGCAACAATGGCCGTAGTGTTCTGGATCTGTGAGACAGTCTTTGCAATTTTGTCGTGTTAGAAGAAGAAGAAGAAGTAAGAGTAGTCGTAGTAGGAGTAGGTAGTGGGTGGTAGTGGTAATGGTGGTGGTGGTGGCAGTAGTAGTAGCAGTGGTAGTAGGCCTAGTAGTAGTAGTAGCCGCAGTGGTAATAGTAACAGTAGTAATCGTCGTAGTAGTAGTAGTAGAAGTAGCCGTAGTTGTTGTTTGGTTTTTTTTTGTCGTCGTAGTGGTGGTGGTGGTGGTGGGTGGTGGTGGTAGTAGTAGTAGTAGTAGTAGTAGTAGTAGTAGTAGTAGTAGGATTAGGAGTAGCTGTAGTTGTAGTAGTCGTCATTTGCAGTACTAATAACAGACCCGTTAGCAAGAGCAACAGTAATAGCAGTTACGTTGACACATCTTTCGAACAGAATCAGTTGCCCATTTACTGCTGGGTGAACAGAGACTCTTTATACAAGCCCACAGAATCCGATCCCATGAGTGGTTCGAACTCACGACCGTCGGCTCCGCGGACAAACGCTCTGTCAGACCATGGGACCCGGCACCCGTGCAGTCACAGCAATCATGTTCACTCTCCTAATATGTGCTCAGTCGGCATTCTGGTAA
Source organism: Conus ventricosus (assembly GCA_018398815.1). NCBI lineage: Eukaryota > Metazoa > Mollusca > Gastropoda > Neogastropoda > Conidae > Conus > Conus ventricosus. The sequence goes on along the minus strand of CM031606.1, from coordinate 64,379,207 downwards.
TGTCATTGACATTTATTCTGCGGGTATCCTCATTACCCAGTAGTTATGTGCTATGTCAATCGGTGCTAAATGTCCGGAGCTCGACATCAGCCAAGGTATTTCTAGTATTCTGTGGCAATGTCAATACTGCTTTGATCCGTACAGAACAAAGTGTACTCAGTACTTCCCGGCATTGTTCTTTTTCTGGTGAGGTCTCCAACACTGGCCTCTCAGTCTTAGGTCTGGGGGTTCGAATGCAGACTTTGTAGAGGCTGAGGCTGAGCCGCCGTGTACACTGTATGACGACCTGTATGTGCTGAAGATAAGACGCACACGTTATAGATCCCATAATCCACACTAGTACGGTATTCCGTGGTTTCCGGAAACACGAGCATACCCAGCATACACTATTTACGGAGAAGATAGACAACAACGTCATATTCTGGAGCATGGTTTCCTGGGTTTCGGGGATTCGATTTCCACTCGAAATAAACCAGGTTGAAGAGACTTTCTCTTTTGAATAAACTCCTGTATAGTCTCTCCACTGTTCTTTGGTTGAGACTAAACACAGGTCCTGTGTATGAATGCACGCACGAACAAAACCAACAGCAAAACAACAACAACAACAACAACAACAACAACAACAACAACAACAACAACAACAACAAAAACCCTGCCTTTTCACGTACGTTAAATCCCATTTTATTTTTCATAGATTGAACCCTCGAATGCTGATGGGATAGATGACTCGAAAGTAAAGTACATAGGCGCTGGAGCCGTTGATCATCACCTTCAAAGACGAAATGTGGCTCCATGGGACGAAAACGATCGCATATCCAAACGTCACACCTATGAACCGTGGAGTTGTAGCTCAGGAACGAAGAGAGGAGAGAGAGAGAGAGAGAGAGAGAGAGAGAGAGAGAAGAGAGAGAGAGAGAGAGAAAGAGATATCGTGGTTTATTTTACTCTAACTCTGGCTTCACAATGAAAACCCAGTCAGTGACACACCATAAACGAGCAATAGTATTAAATAAAGTATTTCCCCCACCAAGCGCATTCACAAAACTACTCCTACTGCCTGCTGACATACTGCGTTTACCTCCCTTGCCTGTCGCGTTGTTTGACTTTTTTTAGTCTTGGGATCACTGCGCTAACGCCTGGCTGTTTGCTGTTGTCGTTGTTGCAGAACGGGGTGTACTCCATGCTGCCCTACATCGCCCTGTTTCTGGTGGTGTCCGGCACGGGCTTCATCTTTGACGCCATCATCAAGCGCCAGCTGCTGTCTAAACTGGCCGTCAGGAGACTGTCCACCTCCATGGGTAAGGGGCTTATCTTTTTGTACTCCCAGTTCTTATAGAACAGGGCCTTTAACGCCCCATAACGGTTTTTCTTCTTTATGGAATATCTCAGAAAGTACTTGGCCGATCTTTCTGAAAATTAGTAAGTATGTTCATTATGTGTCACGGATGATGCCCGATGTTTTATTTTACCATTATAGCCGTTACTAACGGCTATAACGGCTCACAGCGGTTTTCCTTCTGTATGGAATATCTCAGAAAGCACTTGGCCGATCTTTCTGAAAATTTGTATATATGTTCATTATGGGTCACGGATGATGCCCGATGTTTTATTTTACCGTTATATCCGTTACTAACGGCGACCTGTATGCCCCCCCCCCTTACCCCTTCCTCCTTCTTTCCTCCTTCCTTCTCTTCCTCGTCCTCTTTTCTTCTCGTTGTCCCCCCTTCTCTTAGTCCTCGACCTTCAACTTTCTCGTCGTCCCCCCCCCCTCCAACCCTGTTTCTTCCTTCTTGCTCTTCTTCTTCTTCCCTCGTTTTCTTTTTTCTTCGTCTGTCTTCTTCGTCTTGTCCGTCCTTCTCTCTCTTAATCTTTCTCCTCCTTCTCTCTTGTCCTTCATCCATCTTCTTCCTCACCCCTTTCAACCGGTTCTCCTCTTTCTTAATCTTCATCCTCCTAGATCTTCCACCTCCTTCATTTTACTCTTTCTTTCTTTCTGTCCTCCTCTTTTTCTATCTTCTTCCATTTTCTTTGTTCTCGTCCTTCTTCCACCTCCTTCTCCTCCCCCCTCCCCCTTTATCTTCCTCCTCCACCTCTTCCTTTTCTTCCTCTTTAATTCTTCCTCCTCGTCCTTCTTTCGCTTCCACCTCTGCCCTCCTCCATCTTTTTCCTTCTCTTTTTCCCTTTTTCTTCTCTTCCTCTACTTTCTTGTTCTTCACCTCTCTTTTTTTGTCCTCTATCTTCCTCGTTTCCTCCCCCCTCCTCCTTTTTTTCCTCAGCTCCTCCTTCCTCCTTGTCCTCCATCTTCGGCCTCCTTTTTCTCCCTCCTGATCCTCTCTCCTCGTCCTCACTCCTTCCCTACCCCCCCCTCTCTCTCTAATCTGTGTGTGTGTGTGTGTGTGTGTGTGTGTGTGTGTGTGTGTGTGTGTGTTCAAAGGTAAGTTTGTCACGTCTTCCTTTTTACTTTCATATTATTTGTGTTATTTCATTTCCCAACCTACAAATCTTTTTCGCTCATTTTTGTCCTGTTTGATTTCACTATCTATTTATACCTAAACAACGACGCATCTTTCTACTGTGAACAGGTGTAGTGACACTTGCTACTGCTCCTTTCAATAGCATAGATCGTATTTTTCTATGTATTTATAATCTTTGTGCACTTGTGTTATCACACGTGTATTGTTCATTCATTCATTCATTCATTCATTCATTCATTCATTCATTCATTCATTCATTCATTTATTCATGCATTCATTTCTTCATTCATTTATTCAGTCAGTCAGTCAATCGATCAGCCCTTGTATGGCTTGCTTTGTCACCTATAAGCTGAATAAATTCACTCATTAATTCATGTATTCATGTACTTATTTCTTGCTATTACTTCTCCCGTCCAACCTTCAACATTCTTGACAGTTTATTTATGGCTTATAATTTTTTGGCCAGCAAAAGAAATTTAATTGCAGCAAAAAAGATAAATCAAATCGCAAAATTTCTCCCGCCACATAAATGCAAAATTGCAGCAAAATTAATGATTTATCAGCAATTTACTTTCTTTCAACTTGCAAAAAATATAATGAAACAGCAAAAAAGGTAGTAATATCAGCAAAAAATATCCAGCAAAAATCAGGCAAAATATGCAAAATTAATGGAAAAAGCAACTAATTGAATAACCAAAAAAGTATAAAAGAACAAATCAAGAAATGAATTCATTGGCGCAACAATGCCTCCCCCTCTTCCTCTTCCTCTTCATACCGAGTAGCACAGTTTTGGCCTCGGATGGAGGCTCGGAGATGAATTCATTGGCGCAACAATGCCGGTTTGCTCAATTTTGGCCTCCCCCTCTTCCTCTTCATACCGAGTGGCACAGTTTTGGCCTCGGGTGGAGGCTCAGAGATTCCCAAACGAATCTCTATGCCCAGAGAGTGCTTGCAGATGTTGGCTTTCATATTGGCCGGACAATTGCACGAGAAGCTGTTGTCTTCTTGTTGCACAAGATGCCAGACTGAATTTCTGCTCTCCTTGTATTCGTCGAAAGATTCCCATGATGCTCTCTGAAAAGATTCCTTCTGCAGAATGACAGACGTTTTCAGCTCTGTGTTTGTCAGGGAATGTGAAGAGACGTACACGTTTTGACCACTTTTCAGTGACTCTGCCTCTGAACCTGCCCATTGGTAAGCAGACGTCCAGCATGCCAAGGTCCTCATTGGCTGGGATGCAACCTCGGTGTGGCCAGCTTGGGAATCATCACGGTCTCTGGACCAAGTGAGGACGATGTTGTGCTCCACGATGCTCAGGAAGCGACCTAAGTCATGCCGCTCACGGAACGTGTGCTGGCGCTTGATGATCATGTTCAGAGCCTCAAGCCCATTGTTTGTAGAGGGAAAACTGGAGCATAGCCTTCAAACCACGTGTAATTCCGCTGAAGCCACGATCCCTGGAAGTACTCCAAGAATGACGCTACTCCATCTTTGTCTGAAGACTCCCATTTAGTCAGAAAGAGGGCAGCAGCATGATGAAATGAGTCTTCATCCGGACACAGCTGCAACTGGAAGATGTCTTCACGTATTGCCGCACGAGTTTCTTTGTCTCTGACTCGCACAATTTGCTTGTCCATAGTCATGACGACATGGGCCCAGCATGAAATGGTCTTTTCTGGCTCATGTCCGAAGGCAGATGTGTAACCGTTCTTGATGGCAGGGGCTGCATCGCAGATGAGGTGTGTGGGTGCAAATCCAGGATGATCATCAGGATAAATCATACTAACACCATTGGCAACAGCCGCAAAGATGAAGTGGTAATCTTCTTTAGCCTCATTCATTGTGATTGCTAATGAAATTGGGTGAAATTTCCTGTTTGCATCACTGTACCCGGTGATGAGCACAGGGTAGCCCTGCCATATCAACTTATAGGTTGCATCTGCATGAATATTGGATGATCGTGACCCAAGTTTCAACAGACGTTTTGTAGAGATACTGACTCTAAAAAATGCAGATTCTTTCTTTCTTTGGCCATATGAACAGTCAAACCCAACAACAAAAGCCTGGTCGTCATCATCTGGTACCATTTTGCGTGCCTCTGCCCATGCAGAAAGCTCGCCAAGGGAAATGGTAGTTTTTCCTAAATGTTTGTTTCTCAGTGAAACAAGGTAGTTCGCCATTTGGACTTTTGAGGGCATGTGGGAACATTTCCGATTACGCAAAGCCGCAAATATTGCTTTTGGTTTTCGTACACCGTCAATGAACAAAGAGTTAATAACTTCCCTTGTCTGCGGATGAATGCCCTAATGTGTTTCCTGTGATGTTTCCCCTTGTGCATGGTCATGCTCCTTTGATGTAAGATTCAAGGAAACTTGGTCGCAGTCAGCGCTGTGTGCGAGGTGCATCTCTGCAGGGCATCTGGCAGCATGCTTGCATCTGTAGTACACCTTGCTCCCTGACATCGTTGCGTGAGTGTAGGCGATGGCCCAGTCATCCTGCAACAGCAACAAAATTTGGTAGGATGGTACGTTACCATGGGGGAACGAAGTACACCAAGGTCATTTTTGTGTGCCGATTTATTTCGCAGAATAAACGATTTGAAGTGAGCCAGTTGACATAATAACCAGAGAGGGAAAGCGAGAAGAGAAGGAGCACACGTTCGCGCGTGCGCATGTGTGTGTGTATGTGACGACTTGGTTGGATATGTCCACGCACGCACGTACGCAGACACTCACACCCGCGCGCGCACGCACGCACTCACACACACACATGCACACTCATATCTCCCATCTCCTATCTTAATATCCCTCGTCTTTTCTTCCTACCCCTCTCCCTCTCTATCACACACACACACACACACACACACACACACACACACACACACACACACACACACACACACCTCACCCATCATCATTCATCATCGTCGTCCTTTTGAACCACAACTCTTACCTTCACGAAAGCAATTGCTGCATTTTTGTCTGGAAATGTTTTGTCGAGATGCCACTCCTTGCCCACTCCCCGTCTTCTTTTTGGTGCTGGCAATTCATCATCCGTTGAATCACGATCCTGGGTGACTGGCTGGATAACTTCAAACTCCATTGTTGGTTGCTATGTCGATTGAGTGTGTGCCCAACCATTTGACTTTGACATGAGACTTGGTAACTACTGCTCACACATCCCTCAAGTATCACTCAAAAGGTCAAGTGATCTCCAATTGTAACCGAGTAACTGAGTTCACTTGCAGTATACAGGGAAGTGAATTTTGCACACAAACACACACACACACACACACACACATACACACACACACACACACACACATACACACACACACACACACACATACACACACACACACACACACACACACACACACACACACACACACACACACACACACACATGCGCGCGCGCACGTGTGCTCTTTCTCTTCTCACTTTCCCTCTCTGGTTATATTATGATTAGTAACCGTTCATCTCGCATTCATCTCGCATTCCACTCGTTGAATACCAAGCTGCAATTGTCATTATTTTAGTTGTTGACTTTAATATGTTTGATGCTATTGAATTAATTGTGCTGCAACACATACTTTTTTTGCTGTTTTTATATTTTGTTGCTGTCCGGACAACTTTTTTGCTGATTTCCCATTTAATATGCTGCAAAAGTGTTAATTTTGCTGTAAAATTTATATGTTTTGCTGGCAATTGTAGTTTTTGCTGCAAAAACTTGTTTCTGCTGTTATTCATATCATATTTGCAGGCCCCAACAATTAGATTTGCTGCACCAACCATTTTTTTTGCTGGTCTGATAAATGACAGCCTTTATTTATTTTGCTCCTTTCTCTGTTCATTCCTCCCTCCTTCCATCATTTTTCCCATTTCTCCATTGATTCCTCCTTCCTTCCATCATTGTGCTCATTTCACCATTGGTTCCTTCCTTCCTTCCATCATTTTGCTCATTTCTGCATTGATTCCTCCTTCCTGCCATCATTTTACACCTTTCTCCATTGATCCCTCCTTCTTTCCATCATTATACTCCTTTCTTCATTGATCCCACCTTCCTTCCATAATTTTGCTCATTTCTCTGTTTATACCTCCTTCCTTCCATCATTTTACTCATTTCTCTGTTTATACCGCCTTCCTTCCATCATTTTACTCATTTCTCTGTTTATACCTCCTTCCTTCCATCATTTTACTCATTTCTCTGTTTATACCGCCTTCCTTCCATCATTTTACTCATTTCTCTGTTTATACCGCCTTCCTTCCATCATTTTACTCATTCCTCTGTTTATACCTCCTTCCTTCCATCATTTTACTCATTTCTCTGTTTATGCCGCCTTCCTTCCATCATTTTACTCATTTCTATGTTTATACCTCATTCCTTCCATCATTTTACTCATTTCTCTGTTTATATCTCCTTCCTTCCATCATTTTGCTTATTTCTCTGTTTATACCTCCTTCCTTCCATCATTTTACTCATTTCTCTGTTTATACCTCCTTCCTTCCAGCCTTCACCGTGCCCGCCGTACTGCTGGTGGTGATGAGTCACCTGCAGTGCCAGCAGGTAGCGGCGATGGTGGCGTTGCTGACCCTGGCCGTAGGGGTGACGGGGCTGTCCATGACCGGGGGGTTCTTCGTCAACCCCTTCGACATCGCCCCCCGCTACGCCGCCAACATCTGCACCGTCATCAGCACCATCGGCGTCACCGCTGGCATCATCAACCCTTACCTCGTGGCTGCCGTCACTGTGGATGTGAGTGGTTTGCTGTTGTTGCTGCTGCTGCTGTTGTTGTTGGTGGTGGTGGTGGTGGTGGTGGTGTCGTCTTCCAGCTTAATATTGACACCCACTGGTTACTTAGGTAGTGACAATCTAACCGCTAGAACGGAATTGAGAAGTCCATTTTGTCAGTGCTATTTGGTTTTTGATGCACTTCGTTGTCGTTGCATCGAAATAGGGGTTTTTAACCATTGTTAACGACGTTTTTCACACCCTGGTTGCAATTAACCAAGTGAAACGGCTGTTACGTTCAGCCTTACCTAGTCTTATCCATGGATATGAATATTTCAGTTATCTATATCATAAACTGCACTGCTGTGCATACGGTCTGTCTTTCTGTTTTTGCTCATGACAACAATGGCTACAGTTGTTTTTTTTGTGCATGACGATACGCCTTGGTGGTTGGTGGGCTATACCGTTGTCACACGGAAGTGCACTGACAGAGAGAGAGAGAGAGAGAGAGAGAGAGAGAGACCAGGGGAAGTGAGGAGGGAGGTAGAAAAGCAAAAGTGGCTAGGGGTACGGCTGGGGGATTCCCGTAGGTTGGAAGGAAAGTAGGGAATGATGAGGACGGAAATGAAGAGGGAATGCGGGGAAGAGAAAAGAGGGAAGAGAGAGAGAGAGAGAGAGGGGGGGGGGAATCAAGTCCCCAGCCCCCCCCCCTTCCCCAAAATGTTCGGGTTAGTGGGGGTGGATGGTCTGCTATGCTGACCCTATTGTAAATTTATATCGATTCTTACCGTGAAACACTAAGGATATTTACTGGACTGTAATCGATTTCGTGTCTATAGAGAGAAAGGGTTATACATAAATGATATCACTTTGTCACGCATACGGTAAACCTTTTTGCTAGGGTGCATAACATTTGTTGCTCATTTCAAAGCTACTCCTATGGCAGGACATGGAATGAAAGCACTCACCTGTCTGAATGAATGAAGAATACCCGGGTTAACTTCGCGAAAACAGGTGTGAAATCCCTGTTCTTAAGGCCATTGTCAGCTCACAAGAAATGTAAACCAAGATTTTCATCTTAGCCGTTATGGTCCCCGTCGAAACATGAAATGTCAGCAAAGACTGTCATTCTTTGTCATTTTGGTTACTGTTAGAACACTAAACTTATCAAGCGTTGATTTCATTCTCTGCCATCATATTCACTGCCAACACTTACGAAAAATGTTCACCAAGACTTTCATTCGTTGCCATTATGTTCACTGTCAGCACACACAAAAATGTCAATCGGGGCTTTTATGTGTTTTTGAAAACTAGGAACCCATAATGTAGAGAAAAAAATTCTTTGATTATTTTTTGCGTGTTTAAAAGCTTTTGTACCTACACGTTAGTGTTTGACGGGTTCTCAATCACCAGTGTCCTTTCCCGACTGCTCGTCAACGCATTCATATGTCCCACCATCTGAATCGTTCCTCTGTCTCCTCCTGTGCTGCAGCAAACGCGAGAGCAGTGGCAGATGGTGTTTTACGTGACGGCGGGGGTGTACCTCAGCGGCACCTTCATCTTCTGCCTGCTGGTGAAGGTGGACGTGCAGCCGTGGGCCCATCCCTTCATGCAGGAAGTGGAGTACGTCGGCAAGGACACCAAGATCACCACGGTGGTGGAGTACAAGGAGAGGGACACCAAGATCACCACGGTGGTGGAGTACAAGGACAAAGACACCAAGATCATCACCACCTCCAAGGAACAAATCTGGGACGCGTGTCCGAACAAAAACCAGGAAAAAGCCATTGAGAAATGTCCCGTTTGATTTTTTTTCTCCTGCGCTGTGAACGCGCACGTGCGTGTGTAGCGAGGGAGAGGGGCTGAGATGAGGGGTGGAGGATTGTGTGTGTGTGTGTGTGTGTGTGTGTGTGTGTGTGTGTGTGTGTGTGTGTGGAGAGAGAGAGAGAGAGAGAGAGAGAGAGAGAGAGAGAGAGCGCAAAATTTACGATGTACTTCGAGTTATGAAACAAAACAACACACCATTTGATTGAAGAGAGAGAGAGAGAGAGAGAGAGAGAGAGAGAGAGAGAGAGAGCGCACGTACGTACCTGTTCATACGTATTATATACGCATGCGAGTACACGTGTGTCAATATGAGGTCAAGGGTGAGAGAGAGAGAGAGAGAGAGAGAGAGAGAGAGAGAGAGAGAGAGAGAGAGAGAGAGAGAGAGAGAGAGAGCGCAAAATTTACGATGTACTTCGAGTTATTAAACAAAACAACACACCACTTGATTGAAGGAGAGAGAGAGAGAGAGAGAGAGAGAGAGAGAGAGAGAGAGAGATTAAACAAAAGCCAAACTGCACCAAGTCATGGAACAAAACAATACACTGTTTGATTGTGTGCATATGAAATTATTAGAAACAGGTATTGGACGGGGAAGAGAAGGAGGAGGAGGAAGAGGAGGAGTGGAAGAGAGAGAGAGAGAGACGGACGGACGGACAGACAGACAGACAGAGGGAGAGTGAGAGAGAGAGAGAACATTGTGTTTTCGCAAGCGTCTTCTTTCAGCTCAGAGAGAGAGACACACACAGAGAGGGACAGACAGACAGACAGGGAGACACAGAGATACAGAGGACGGAGAGAGAGGGATAGAGAGACAGAGAGAAAGACAGAGAAACAGAGCGAGAGAGAGAGACACAGAGAGAGAGAGAGAGAAAGAGAGACAGACAGAGACAAAGAGAGACAGACAAAAACAGAGAGAGAGAGAGAGAGAGAACACTTGGGGTGCTCAGAAGTGTTTTCTACAGCTTGTTGTTATCATTTTTGTTCATCTGAAGATTTTACATAACATATAATTGCTGTGGAGGAAACATTTTATTTTAAAGGGAAGTAACCCTGATGAGCTCATCTGAAGCGAAACGGCATAGCTCGGCTGTTGATCGACAGAGTCCGGCCCACATGTTGGGGGGGGGGGGGGGGGGGGTGGAGGGAGGATACTTTACTGCATCTTTTTTCCTCTTATTGTCTTGTATGCAGATGTGTTTTTAAATCTTTTGGATAATTATGAAAATACATGAATCAATTTATCATTTCTCCCTTTTTGTTTAAAAAAAAAAGAAGAAGACATTCTCATACATATGCTTGCATAGTATTTATTTCTTTATTCGTTCCTTTGGCTGTAAATCATGTGTTACCAACTGCGTTGCTAAATTAGTTTTGCAACCTCTGTAATAATTCTGCTCCTCAGTGTCTTAAATCATGTCGTGTATGAATTTGTTATCTGCCATTCTTACTGTATCATAATTGATACATGCTTTGTGATCCCTACCCACCAACTTGAAACACTGGTTTTTTCGTTTGGCGGCGCAGTAATTCTGTTTTAGCTTTAAAAAAGAACCAGTTTTTTTTAAAAATAAAAACTTTAGCAAGACACTTCAAAATATATTTCTGATATTATGTGATTTTGACATATTTGAAAACTGGTCGAATCTAGCGCACCGAAATTGACGAACAGATGAAAGCAGCTGTACAGTTTTCGATTGTGTTCAAGTTAAGCTACAGTTTTGCAGAGCATATGATAAAATGGTCTGAATCTTATCCTTATCTTTAATTCTTGAGCCATGAACATCAACAATGATTGCAAACGTGATACTCAGATAATGAAAATTGTACTAAAAATTGAAGCAGAAAAAAAGAGAAAAATCTCTGATGCTAACTACTAGTACATAGGCTTCCAGTTTTGTTTTTAAGATTAAGACATGCCCCCGCGCACGCGCGCACGCACGCACACACACACACACACACACACACACACACACACACACACACACACACACACACACACACACACACACACGCACGCACGCACGCACGCACGCGCGCACGCACGCGCGCACACACACATACACATAGCTATCTATGTACGTCATACATACATGAATTTTCAAAGATCCTAGATAAATACATGCATACATATACTGTCTTCCATAAAAAACGCGAAAGCAAAACAAGCTGAAGGTTGGGGGTGAATTTTATTGGTCACAATTGTACAGAGTGGAAGCGAGAATTCAACGTGATTTGATTTATTACACCGGTAATGTGTGAAAATGTCATCAGCAATATGTCTTTTGTGTGGAAAATCCAAGGTCACGTGACAAACCAGCTTGAAGTCCTAATACCGCGTGTGGCCACCATTTGCGTTGACAACTGCTTGACACCTGCGGCTCATTGAGTGGACCAGGTGGTTGATGCGTCCCCTTGGCACACCAGCCCACACATGGACGATGGCCTGGTGAAGTTGAGCCGCTGTTGCTGGTCGTGGATGCAGGAGGTCCAACCGTCTGCCAAGTTCATCCCAAAAATGTTCTATTGGGTTTAAATCGAGACTGAGGGCTGGCCAGGGCAGCACATTGACGTTGTTATGCTGAAGAAATTGCTGGGTGGCCCTGGTGGTGTGTGGTCTTGCATTGTCCTGTTGGAATGTCCAGTTTGGGTGTTGCGCAAAAAAAGGATCGACATGGGGTCTGAGCACCTGGTTGATGTAGCGCTGTGCATTGACACCCTGTCCGCGACCAGGACCAATGTTCTGAAAGATGACTGGTCCTATGGCATGGTTAATGCCAATTACACCCCATATCATAACGTTCGGGCCTCCCCAGGGGTTCCGCTCTACCACACAGGAGTCAGCAAAGCGTTCACCAGGTCGACGCCATATTCTGACACGACCGTCAGCCATGTCAATACAAAAATGGCTCTCATCTGAGAACAGTATGCGTCCCCACTGCTGCCTGCGCCAGTTGATTCAGGCTTGTGCCCACTGCAGCCTGTCCTGCCGGTGTCTTGGTGTCAGTACCGGACCTCTGTGAGGACGCCTACATGCCGGCCCGTTCTCCTGAAGATGCCGCCGCATAGTGTTGAGGCTGATTCGTTGCTGGAGATTCCCAGGCACCTGTCGAGCAGTGTTAGCGGCTGTTTGCCGCCTGTCCCACAGATGGGTTCGAACAAGATGGCGATCCTCTCTTTGTGTGGTGACCCAAGAACGGCCTGGCCGGGGACGATCATCAGTGGTACCAGTGACTCGCATGCGGTGCTGCAGACGATAGAAGGTTGAGATGTGGACATTAAAGATTTGGCGACCTGCCTGGCATCCACACCAGCCTCCAGATGGCCTAGGGCACGATTGCGTTCCTCTGCTCGTAGTCTTGGCATCTCTGTAGCGCTCAGACGGCAAGTCGTTACCTGAACCTTGTAGCGCGGCTTTATAAAGGCTGCATGCCTGCGTACTTGTCGCTGGTTAACTTTGCTCTGCATGGTGTGCACGTGCCTCACATGCAGCAACCAGTTTGCCATTTTTGTTGACCCTCCAATGCCGGAAATGATGTGTTGCTCACACAATTTTTTCACTGCACGTGAGTCTTGGACCCAAACAACTTGCCACAATGGTTCAATATTGTATATTCACCCCTTTTCACCCGAAAAATAGCCTTTCAAATTTTCGCGTTTTTTATGGAAGTCAGTATACATACATGCATACATACATACATACATACATACATACGTACGTACATACATACATACATACATACATACATACATGCACGCGCACACACATATATACATACATACATACATACATACATACATACATACATATATACATACATACATACATACATACATACATACATACATTTGTACAACTGTACGCAAATTACATGCCCAGGACCAGTAGCCGTGTTTCAGCAGTCTGTGTCTCGGCTTTGAACCATGAGGTCGTGGATTCCAACACCATCATAGGCATTTATCAGGAGAAGGTGTGGGGGAGGGGGAGGGGGATCCGGCCCCGAAAGGCTCCTGCGCATAGCTGCGCGCGCAATGGGCTCAATGGAAGGAGTGAAACCACACAGTCGAGTTTCATCATGGATGCGTCGATGAGACAGCCGCCCCCCCCCCCTCCCCCCACCCCACACACCCCAGTTTCTGACCAGACCTACAGGTAGCTTTTTGTGGCTTTAGAGCCTGGTTAACGACAAACTTTCGTCAGGAAAGAAAGCGCCGAGTAGTTTGTAACTCCGTCATGCAGTCTCGGACCAGAACTGAACTCAAGCAGCGTTACCTTCATCTGCCCCATCCCCACTGTTCATCAGGAAGAAAAGTGTCCCATTCTGTGGCGCTTTATGCCCCCGCTCTGGGGTGGGTGACCACAGGTAAACCATTCCTCTTCAGCACCGTACCCGTGCTGACTTCGTGCCAGACTTGCGGTTTCGGCAAGGTCATAGGAATTGTCGGGTTGATGCGGCGGCTCTCTTCAAGGGAGGACACTCATTCACGCTGGCTCTGTTACGGAGCAATTATCGTCCTTAGTATGAGGAAGGGGGATGAAGGCTTAGTAGCTTGGTGTCAAGCTTTCCGATCAGAACAGGCATCACTGAGCAACCACCACACTATCTTTGCGGCAGTGGATTGTCGGTGCCAATGTTGCAACAGTGTGTGTGCGTGCGTGTGTGCGTGCGTGCAAGTCCATGAGAGAGAGAGAGAGAGAGAGAGAGAGAGAGAGAGAGAGAGAGAATTTAATCATTTAAGGCCACAGCCACAAATGAAAAGGGCGATAACAATAATCATAAGAAAGCTATTGTAATACACGAGTCCTTTACAACACGCAGTCAATCAAGAAAGCAATGTTGCTCTTGACTGGAAAGCTTTATATATATAAAGAAATGAACTGCGAATCACACTCTCTTTTTCTGATGACATCAGCAAGGAAAACCGAAACCCTCAAGGCTGACTATAAAATTTCGTAGGTATTAGCTGCAAACGGAGATATACTATAAGCAGGGCACTGCAGGACAAAATGAACTTCTTCTTCGACTGATTCTTTACAAAGCAATTCATTGTCACTCGCTTTTTTTTTGGTAGCGATTAGGATATATGTACCTTAATTTCAGCGAGTCCAAATCAAAATCTAGTGAAAGTAAATCGTAAATACATGTTCATATTAAACAAATTGTAATTCTTAACTAAATGTGAGGAACTGTAAACTTGGTACACATCAAATCTGTTACTTGATTGAATATGACTTTCCCACGCTTTCCATCTACTGTCGATCAGTCTTTGTCAATTAGTTTGGATAAATTTACGTTCTTCTCCTACTCCTTGGTATATCCATGCATATCCTAATCCCAGCTCACACACACACACAGATACGTATATTTGAAACCCAACTGCTTTTGCCCTTTGAGTAGAGATCGAGTAGTGTATTGTACGCTTTTCGTGGTAAGCTATCGTTAGTCATGTTTAACAACTTTAACCAATAGCGGATACTTTCAACTGCAGATTTTTTTTATAAATTGGATACCAATTTGTTTCTCCGTGTATCAAATTATTTGGTGTTCTAAGTTTTGCACCCAAAAACTTTTGTAACCCAGTCAAATGAACCGATTAACAATGAACCGCACCATTCTTATCTAAACCCCCATAGCTCTGAACCATATTGGGTAGCCTAACTGAGCGTTTTAATTATTTCTCTTTTTGGAAATATTCTGCATACTGCTGATGCAGGCAAGATACATATCTTGCGCGCGAATGTGTGCGTGTGGTGGTGGGGGGGGGGGGGGGGGGGGGGGGACAGGGTGGTTGGGTGGGTGGGGAAGGCAGGATCGGCGGGTGGGGAAAACGAGCGGCGTGGGGGTGGGGTGCATGTGTGTTTGAATGCTTGGGTTGTCTGCCCTCCCCCCCCTTTTTTTAATTTTTTTTTAGATGAATTAAAAAATGACTTTGCAAAAAGTTTTGTCACGCTATCCTGATTAACTGTGTTTGTATCTGTAATTACATGAATTTGTCATGAGTGGAAGTCAATCTTTTCTCAAGAAATGTGTTCGAACATAAATGTATGAAGGCCTATGCGTAGAGGTCGTTATTAAAACTGTGCACTTTTAACATTGATGATGATCTGATATGTGTTGAGCTAGTCCACCGGCCTGGCCACTCTTTCTCGCACTCTTATGCCCCCCTCACACCCCCCCCCACCCCGCCTCCTCTCTCTCTCTCTCTCTCTCTCTCTCACTCTCTGTGAGAATGTGTGTATGTTTAGCGCGCGCGAGTGTGTGTGTGCGTGTATGAGTGCGTGCGTGGGCGTGTGTGCGTGTGTGTGTGTGTGTGTGTGTGTGTGTGTGTGTATGCGTGCGTGTGTGTGTGTGTGCGTGCCTGCATGCGTGCGTGTGTGCGTGCATGCAATGTGTGTGTGTGTGTGTGTGTGTGTGTGTGTGTGTGTGGCGTGGAATGTTCGAGGTTTATTCTACAAGTTAAAGAGTTTTTCGTTCTGACGTTTCTGTGAAAAGTTTAAAATATTTTCATTTTCCGAAGTGTGGCTGTGTAAAAAAAGTGATATTGAAAATGCTTTCCCGGATTTTCATGTGTTTTACTCTCCACGCACGACAAAGCTGAAAGGTGGTGTTGTTGTCTGTGTACACAAATCTGTTTTGTGCCATGTGGAACACCTACTTCAATCAGCTGAGGATTGTGTTTTTCTGAAGGTTGGTAAGTGTGTTTTGAATTCTCCGTTTGACATTCTCGTAGCTTTTGTATACATCGCTCCTGAACGTTCGGTGATCTATGGAAAGAACAGTTATAACGGCATTGAATTATTAGAAAACTGTATGTCAGAGGTAATGGACCGATATCCTGACTTACCTTGGTTACTGTGTGGCGATTTTAATGCCCGAACGTCTGAGCTCTCTGATGTGGATAACACCGGTGAAAACAGACATGCACAACTACTAGAGGATGTAGAAATATTAATGCAGAATGTGCCACAAACTGTTCGTAAATCTAAAGACAGTGGTGTCAATAATTATGGTAGAAGACTTATTGAATTATGTACAGAATACGATCTGTTAATTGTAAATGGAAGAACAGAAGGGGATAGTGAGGGGGACATTACATGCATAGCTAACCAGGGTAAAAGTGTAGTAGATTATTTTGTTTGTTCACAATTACTATTTGATACTGTTGTTGACATGTACGTGGCAAACAGGTGTGAATCTGATCATTTTCCTATAGTTGCTTTCTGTACTTATCTTGATAACATGGAGACTGTGGATAATGCTGAACAAATTATATTGGAAGAGGAGTTTCGATTTGCTTGGAAGGAAGAACATGCAGAGTCATTCGCAGATTATATTTTCTGCAACAAAGAAAGAGAATTTAAAAATTTTATGACAGCACTTGAATGTGACGTTGAGGCGGGGTCAACCTGTCTTGTCACATTTCTTCAGAACGCTGCTTGCCAAATGAAGTGAAAGCGGAAAATGCAAGTATCCCGTGAACAGCCTCCTTGGTGGGACGAAGAGTGTGAGCGTGCGAAGGAAAGGAAATATCAATATTTGGGTGTATTCAGACGGTCTAATCTAAGGGAGGATTTAATAAAGTATCTGAATCAGAAGCTGCAATTTAAAGAATTGTGTGAAAGTAAAAAAGCAGTACAAAATGAGCGCGTCTTAAACGAACTAAATGCGGCGTGTTCTGATATTAATTCCAGAGCGTTTTGGCAAAAGTTAAATCATTGACATCAACCAAACCGAACTGTTCCAAATTGATTTCACCTCGTGCGTGGTATGATTACTTTAAAAATCTGTTCAATGTAGAGCAATCAGCGGATGACTCTGATTTCAGCCGGGAGGTTGAAGGTGTTCTAAATTATCATGTACCTGGAAACTGCAATGACTGTTTAAATGCCCAAGGAGATGAGGACATTTCAGAAGTTGAAATCCGTAGTGCTTTTCATGCATTAAAGCATGGAAAAGCAGCTGGTCCAGATGGTCTGTCCTCTGATTTTTTCATTCACGCTGAAGATGTTCTTGTTAAATTTCTGCACCCGTTGTTCAACAGAATTTTTGAAAGTGGGGAGTACCCTCAAAGCTGGACGAAAGCTGTCATATTCCCCTTACACAAAAAAGGTAGTTCAAGTAAAACAGACAATTATAGGGGGATTTCATTGCTGAACATAATCAGCAAATTATACAGTGCAGTAGTTAATAACAGACTAAAGGACTTTTGTGAAGCAAATGATACTATTCCTGAAGCGCAAGCAGGTTTTCGCAAAGGTTACAGTACCACTGATAACATTTTTTTCTCTTCAATCACTGGTTCAGAAATACCTCACAAAACAGGGTGGTCGGTTTTATACACTCTTTGTGGATTTCTCTAAAGCATTCGACAGTATACACAGACAAAAACTGCTGTACTTCATAATATTACAGAAAACAGGTATTCACGGAAAAATGTTCAAAACATTGAAGGCCATGTATAGTAATGTGAAAGCTGCTGTCAAAGTGGGGACCAGTATAACTGAGTATTTTGACTGTGACAGGTGTAAGACAGGGCTGTGTTTTAAGTCCATTGTTGTTCTCTATATTTTTGTCTGAGTTGCAAGCTGACTTATTACACTGTGGTGCAAGAGGTATCGACATTTTTGCAGACCCACTTGGTATTTTTCTGTTAATGTATGCAGATGATATTGCTTTAGTTTCCGACTCTGTGGCAGACCTGCAGAAGAAGATAGTTTGTCTGGAAAAATACTGCCGTAAATGGGGTCTGACAGAGTGGTTGTGTTCAAGAATGGTGGTTTCATTAAATCAACTGAGAAATGGTGGTATGATGGTAAGCAGATCCAGGTTGATCCCACATACAATTATCTTGGCGTTATATTCTCAGCCACATTAAACTGGTCCAGGTGTACAGAAAATCTGTCAGGTAAGGCTCTGAGAGCGGTGGCAGGAATTAAAAGTTCAAGGAATTCCCGCAGCTACGTTATTCAAAATTTTTGACACAAAAGTAAAGCCAATTCTATTGTATGGTTCTGAAATATGGGGGTTTCAAAGATATGATGCTATTGAAAAAGTACAGATTAAATTTTGCAAGATGGTTTTAGGGGTTGGAAGGGATGTCAAAACAACATTGCCCTTGGGGAGTGTGGTAGATATCCATCTATATTGATACATACCTACGACTTGTGAAATATTGGTGCAAGCTTATGTGTATAACTGACAACAGATATCCAAAACAATGCTATGAAATGATGCAAATGCACGATCATTCTGGTAGAAAAAACTGGGTTACACGTGTAAGACAGCTATTGTGCACTTACGGCTTTGGATATGTATGGCAGATGCAGAATGTAGGAAATGTTCATTGTTTTATAGATCTGCTCAAACAACGTTTGAAGGATTCGTATTCTCAAGACTGGCATTCTTCACTTTCATCATACCTGACTATTGTATGTATCACCAGAGATAGTAATGGCCAGTTACGTGAGTCAGTTGTCTGCTCGCGAACATCGTCGTGTTTTGTGTCTGTTTAGATGCAATCGGTTACCTCTGAATAGTTTGTGTCACTCGACTCAACAAATCATTGACCCAATTTGTAAACAGTGTGATGGTCATTGTATTGAAGATTTATGTCATTTCATGTTAATCTGTCCTAAATATGCCACACTTCGCAGGAAATTTATACCCTTGTATTACCATCGTTTTCCGTCTGAATTTAAGATACAGTTATTAGGTAGAAACATGTCAAATGAATTGTTATTCAAAGTTGCAGTGTACATTACAGAATCCTTAAAGTTAAGGAAGTAAAGCCCCTGTCTATAACTGATCTGTAAGGTAATCCTTTACTTGTGTTGCTCATAAATTTGCCGTGCATTTCTTGTTTACTTGTCATTGTACTCCTTCAAACTCACCTACACCTTGCTAATTATGTGCTAATCAGTTCTCCTGTTCATATGGGCCAGAAGGCCTGCAAAAACTGAATAAACCATTGTTATTGTTATTATTATTACACACACTGACTGACTGAAACCAATTTATTGTCAGATTAACTCATGGATGTACACACACACACACACACACACACACACACACACACACACACACACACACACACAAACAAACAAACAAACACACATAATATCAGCCCTTACAAAAATTATGATGCCTATAAGTGAGTAAATCGGGATATGCGCGCGCGCACGCGCGCGCGCGCGCACGCGTGTGTGGTGTGTGTGTGTGTGTGTGTGTGTGTGTGTGTGTGTGTGTGTGTGTGCGCGCGCGCTAAATGACACTGTTGAAAAATAAAATCAGCAGTTTCGTGTTTCTTTTTATACTTTCCCTTCATTTTTGTGTGTGCGCGAAAGTCATAAGGAAGTGTTATTTTGGAACACCGGGTGATTTCTTTCCGTCGTCGGGAAAGGGAGCGGAAAGGCTTGGCCTTTGTGTAACGCTTTGAACTGGTTTTTTTGTGTGTGTGTTTTTTTAAAGTACGTTTTTGTCAGATTAAAGATGCACAGTTATCTATGCAATGCAGTTCGTTATTAAAACTGTGCACTTTTAACATTGATGATGATCTGATATGTGTTGAGCTAGTCCACCGGCCTGGCCACTCTTTCTCGCACTCTTATGCCCCCCTCCCCCCCCCACCCCCGCCTCTCTCTCTCTCTCTCTCTCTCTCTCTCTCTCTCTCTCTCTCTCTCTCCACTCTGTGAGAATGTGTGTATGTTTAGCGCGCGCGAGTGTGTGTGTGCGTGTATGAGTGCGTGCGTGGGCGTGTGTGCGCGCGCGCGCGCGCGCTTGTGTGTGTGTGTGTGTGTGTGTGTGTGTGTGTGTGTGTGTGTGTGTATGCGTGCGTGTGTGTGTGTGCGTGCCTGCATGCGTGCGTGTGTGCGTGCATGCAATGTGAGTGTGTGTGTGTGTGTGTGTGTGTGTGTGTGTGTGTGGCGTGGAATGTTCGAGGTTTATTCTACAAGTTAAAGAGTTTTTCGTTCCGACGTTTCTGTGAAAAGTTTAAAATATTTTCATTTTCCGAAATGTGGCTGTGTAAAAAAAGTGATATTGAAAATGCATTCCCGGATTTTCATGTGTTTTACTCTCCACGCACGACAAAGCTGAAAGGTGGTGTTGTTGTCTGTGTACACAAATCTGTTTTGTGCCATGTGGAACACCTACTTCAATCAGCTGAGGATTGTGTTTTTCTGAAGGTTGGTAAGTGTGTTTAGAATTCTCCGTTTGACATTCTCGTAGCTTTTGTATACATCGCTCCTGAACGTTCGGTGATCTATGGAAAGAACAGTTATAACGGCATTGAATTATTAGAAAACTGTATGTCAGAGGTAATGGACCGATATCCTGACTTACCTTGGTTACTGTGTGGCGATTTTAATGCCCGAACGTCTGAGCTCTCTGATGTGGATAACGCCGGTGAAAACAGACATGCACAACTACTAGAGGATGTAGAAATATTAATGCAGAATGTGCCACAAACTGTTCGTAAATCTAAAGACAGTGGTGTCTATAATTATGGTAGAAGACGTATTGAATTATGTACAGAATACGATCTGTTAATTGTAAATGGAAGAACAGAAGGGGATAGTGAGGTGGAAAATTACATGCATAGCTAACCAGGGTAAAAGTGTAGTAGATTATTTTGCTTGTTCACAATTACTATTTGATACTGTTTTTGACATGTACATGGCAAACAGGTGTGAATCTGATCATTTTCCTATAGTTGCTTCCTTTACTTATCTTGATAACATGGAGACTGTGAATAATGCTGAACAAAAATATTGGAAGAGGAGTTTCGATTTGCTTGGAAGGAAGAACATGCAGAGTCATTCGCAGATTATATTTTCTGCAACAAAGAAAGAGAATTTCAAAATTTTATGACAGCACTTGAATGTGACGTTGAGGCGGGGTCGACCTGTCTTGTCACATTTCTTCAGAACGCTGCTTGCCAAATGAAGTCAAAGCGGAAATGCAAGTATCCCGTGAACAGCCTCCTTGGTGGGACGAAGAGTGTGAGCGTGCGAAGGAAAGGAAATATCAATATTTGGGTGTATTCAGACGGTCTAATCTAAGGGAGGATTTAATAAAGTATCTGAATCAGAAGCTGCAATTTAAAGAATTGTGTGAAAGTAAAAAAGCAGTACAAAATGAGCGCGTCTTAAACGAACTAAATGCGGCGTGTTCTGATATTAATTCCAGAGCGTTTTGGCAAAAAGTTAAATCATTGACATCAACCAAACCGAACTGTTCCAAATTGATTTCACCTCGTGCGTGGTATGATTACTTTAAAAATCTGTTCAATGTAGAGCAATCAGCGGATGACTCTGATTTCAGCCGGGAGGTTGAAGGTGTTCTAAATTATCATGTACCTGGAAACTGCATTGACTGTTTAAATGCCCAAGGAGATGAGGACATTTCAGAAGTTGAAATCCGTAGTGCTTTTCATGCATTAAAGCATGGAAAAGCAGCTGGTCCAGATGGTCTGTCCTCTGATTTTTTCATTCACGCTGAAGATGTTCTTGTTAAATTTCTGCACCCGTTGTTCAACAGAATTTTTGAAAGTGGGGAGTACCTCAAAGCTGGACGAAAGCTGTCATATTCCCCTTACACAAAAAAGGTAGTTCAAGTAAAACAGACAATTATAGGGGGATTTCATTGCTGAACATAATCAGCAAATTATACAGTGCAGTAGTTAATAACAGACTAAAGGACTTTTGTGATGCAAATGATACTATTCCTGAAGCGCAAGCAGGTTTTCGCAAAGGTTACAGTACCACTGATAACATTTTTTTCTCTTCAATCACTGGTTCAGAAATACCTCACAAACAGGGTGGTCGGTTTTATACACTCTTTGTGGATTTCTCTAAAGCATTCGACAGTATACACAGACAAAACTGCTGTACTTCATATTACAGAAAACAGGTATTCACGGAAAAATGTTCAAAACATTGAAGGCCATGTATAGTAATGTGAAAGCTGCTGTCAAAGTGGGGACCAGTATAACTGAGTATTTTGAGTCTGTGACAGGTGTAAGACAGGGCTGTGTTTTAAGTCCATTGTTGTTCTCTATATTTTTGTCTGAGTTGTAAGCTGACTTATTACACTGTGGTGCAAGAGGTATCGACATTTTTGCAGACCCACTTGGTATTTTTCTGTTAATGTATGCAGATGATATTGCTTTAGTTTCCGACTCTGTGGCAGACCTGCAGAAGAAGATAGTTTGTCTGGAAAAAATACTGCCGTAAATGGGGTCTGACTGTGAATATGGATAAAACCAGAGTGGTTGTGTTCAAGAATGGTGGTTTCATTAAATCAACTGAGAAATGGTGGTATG
Organism: Conus ventricosus; assembly: GCA_018398815.1. NCBI lineage: Eukaryota > Metazoa > Mollusca > Gastropoda > Neogastropoda > Conidae > Conus > Conus ventricosus. The sequence continues at coordinate 64,356,855 of CM031606.1, read as the reverse complement.
ATGGTAAGCAGATCCAGGTTGATCCCACATACAATTATCTTGGCGTTATATTCTCAGCCACATTAAACTGGTCCAGGTGTACAGAAAATCTGTCAGGTAAGGCTCTGAGAGCGGTGGCAGGAATTAAAAGTTCAAGGAATTCCAGCAGCTACGTTATTCAAAATTTTTGACACAAAAGTAAAGCCAATTCTATTGTATGGTTCTGAAATATGGGGGTTTCAAAGA
>CM031606.1:64331630-64349130 GCA_018398815.1 Conus ventricosus | reverse complement strand
TGCCTAGGAGATATTGCCACAGCTTTACATAAAGATAACAGATTTTCTTTTTTTTTTTTTCCTTTATTTTTGCTTCGATTTTACTTTGTAAGGTTATAAAATTACACTTAGATTTCACATAGGACAATCAAGATAAAGGAACAAATATATATTTTATGTATGTTTGACTTAATTGAGATAAAAGAGCAAAAATATATGTGTTTGACTTAATATTAAAAGAGAGCATTTTATCCCAGAATTCTCACAGATACTTTACCACTTGTATCACTTTGATGTGTTACCAGACGCATCACATCGTGTCTTTACTCATAAATTATATGGGATTCCCATTGGCTACATCATCACATCCATTGAAAAAGACGTAGGGTAGGTAGAGTGAGAGCTGGAGTGTGTGTGGGGGGAGGGAGGGGGGTTGAGTGAGAGGAGGGGAAGGGTACTAACTAAAAGCACATGTAATTTTGATGTGAGAGAGAGAGCTCTGATAAAGATTTTGCGAACAAACACTGTGTCCAACTCTTACTTATTACCTTCCCTTGCTGATCTTGCTCAGTAGGAAGCATCAGACTCGGCTGGACATTGGAAATCATCAGAAAGTGGAATCACACTGTCAGCAGATATCAGTTCTATGTGTACCTGTACTTCCAGTTTTCTCTTTGAAGGATCCTTATTTCTTCAGTTGCAATTTGTGTTGGCCTCTGAAACACAATATAGATACAGGAAATGAAGTTAATTTTTAAAGCAAATGGATGCAAAAGAAAAGAGTAATACATTTATGAAGAGAATAAGCATAGTGTCAAGTTACATACAGGGGATGTGATTGTGTGTGCGTGTGCGGTCGCAGCCTCAACCATGGCAGCTATGGCAGAAACTTGTAAGTGGGTTTTTGTTTTGTTTTTTGACACTCACGACATCTAAAGTAAGCTGTTTATTCATTTGTTTGTGACAGTCACAACAAAGTTATTTCTTGAATTAATATTATTAATCATAAGGAAATCACAAGAAAGAAAATGTTTTTTGAAATATAGTTTATTATTGTGACACTGTAGTTGAACACATGCCTACAAGAATAAAACATGTGAACTCAAGAGTCACTTCAACAGAAGCGACAAGATCACTTCCAAAGGGTTGAGAACAGTCTCAATTGAACGTCATCACTGCAATTCAACAGCATTGCACTTTGCAGTATTTCCTCTGGTAGGCTGCCTATGACAATCAAGAAGAAAAAGAAACACCCGAAGGTGCTGGGGAGGACCCAGAGAAGCACTGTCTTCACCCGCCTTTAGAGCAGTCCTGTACCACCCTTGGAGGCCTGCGCTGTGTTGACGATGGGTACAGGCACGCGCAGGACACTCCATTAAGATATCAAGGGACATAACTGCTCCTGAACAGAGGTAAATTAGACTACAGGATGCAGCTCATAACAGCCATAAAGTAGCATCCCCATGGGTGTACCAGCCCGTATTTCATGACTGCAGAGCCCACCGGCGAAAAACACCACCCTCCAGCTGCCGAGCACACCCCACAGACCCAACCACCCTGCCCACGGACAGATGAAGACAGTGCCACTCCAGACACAGCCAAGCTTTCGCCATACGGTCTTATGTGCCCTCAAGAGAAATCCAAAGGTGTAGTCTTTCCCACTGTCAACAGGACTTTCCCTGTGGTCAGTGGGTCTTTCCTCACCGTCACTGGACCTTTCTCCAGGGTCAGCCTAGTTAAGGCAAAGAAGAAAAAGAAACACCCGAAGGTGCTGGAGAGGACCCAGAGAAGCACTGTCTTCACCCGCCTTTAGAGCAGTCCTGTACCACCCTTGGAGGCCTGCGCCGTGTTGACGATGGGTACAGGCACGCGCAGGACACTCCATTAAGATATCAAGGGACATAACTGCTCCTGAACAGAGGTAAATTAGACTACAGGATGCAGCTCATAACAGCCTTAAAGTAGCATCCCCATGGGTGTACCAGCCCGTATTTCATGACTGCAGAGCCCACCGGCGAAAAACACCACCCTCCAGCTGCCGAGCACACCCCACAGACCCAACCACCCCTGCCCACGGACAGATGAAGACAGTGCCACTCCAGACACAGCCAAGCTTTCGCCATACGGTCTTATGTGCCCTCAAGAGAGAATCCAAAGTTGTAGTCTTTCCCACTGTCAACAGGACTTTCCCTGTGGTCAGTGGGTCTTTCCTCACCGTCACTGGACCTTTCTGCATTGCACTTTGCAGTATTTCCTCTGGTAGGCTGCCTATGACAATCAAATATTGATGGCTATCTGTGAATTGCTGGTGCTGGGGCTATGACAGGATGTGTTTGTGTGGTGTATATGGGCAGCTGGAATGAGCAGTATGGAAGTATTGCCATTGACAAGGCACAGGAAATGAAAAGCCTGATGTTGTGATGAAGTCTGTACAAAGTGAGACAGTTGTCACTGGATGAACTCCACTTTGGAGAAACAATATGGAGAACATGGTCCAAAGAGTGTTGTTGTTTCATCTCCTACCCCTTTCTTCTGAAATGCAAGTCTCACTTAATACATTTTATACCTGGTCTCTCCAACACAGATAAGATAATAAATCACATTAGGTTGAATGATTGTGGCAATATGTCCTGTGGTAGACAAAATGATTAGAGAGTTATGATTTGCATTTTAATACAGTTAGTTGTGAAACAAATAGTCATAGTATTTCATCTTTTTAATTTGAAAGTTTAAAACCCAGAACACCTTTCTGTGAAAGCCCAGAATATCAGTCATCTTTGCCATACTTTTCCAACAACAGTGCGAGAAAAAAGCGGTTTCCTTTTATGCTTCTTGGAATACATTTACTAAACGTTAATTCAACCATCAGCCAGCAAGGTTCTAGCATCCATCTAGATATATGTAGTTGGAAATGAAATGCTGAAGAATAAATGCCAAGAGAATCTGTACAGTTGTCGTTAGAGCTGAATGGAAGCATGGAACTGACAGGTTGCTTTTTGTTGAAATGTTATGTCCTTTATTAAAACTTCTTCTCCTTGGGAGATCAAAGCTGCCAGAACTTTACCATGGGATCTGAAGACATCATTTTAGGGACACTCTGTTATATGCCTGCTTATCATGCCATTTTATAGCTTGTTCATTTCATAATGATTCAGACAGAAGTCTCAGTCATTCAGTATCATGAGTGTGTTTATCCTTTTCACTGGAATCCTGGTTTTGAATTACAGTATTCTAGCTGAGACATGGTTGTCTCCATATCCTTTCAGGAAGGAAGTCCTGTTTGTTAGTCTTGTGACTCATTTACATAAATCGTCATCCAATCTTTCTCAGGGCACAGCGGACAGAGACCCAGGCCCCAGGAATACCCAGAATCTCTCAGGCAGGAAGACCAAGGTTCAAGACCCACCAAGCCCAGATCACCCACAGTTTCCTTCCTGCTTGACAGGGCCAATCAACCTTCCAGTTCCACCTCCAGAGCACCACCACTCGGGTCTCACCCTGTCACTGGACCAGCCTCTCAGTCCAAACAAACAACTGGAAAGGGGGTCACCGTCTCACCCAGTGATCAGTGCCCCGGCAATAAGGCAAGTGCTGCCTCCACACAACGCAAAGAACCCACCACTTCTAGAGCTGAGGAGGTTCATGGACTGCTGAAGACTCCGTCCAGAGCTAGAGTGTGTGTGTCAGAATCAGGGGATAAACTATACTCCCCTGCGACTAAAACAGGAGCGCCCCGCTCGTTCTTCAGGAGGCCAGCAGCAGAGTATCCATCATCCAGACGTTCAGGAGACAACAAAGTCCTCACACAGCAACCAGACTTTGAGTTAGGAAAAAATGACAGTCCCCCAGAGAGAAGAGAAGACTCTAGGGGCAGGCGATCAGTAGAGGGAGAACGGGCGCAGAAACAGCTTGCTGATCAGACTTCACCAAACAGCCAAGGGAGGACAGAAACAAAACCTCACCAGGCCAGAGAAAACGTCACTGGTCCAACAGGGGAGGCAGCCGGCAAGGCGGTTTCCAGGCAGAGAACCCAAGAGAGTGGGAGAAAGAAGAGGGTACCTGCGGTCACCATGAATATTGACGTGGTGGGACGCATGCGGCCCCAGTCCCGGGGGGAGGGCAAAGCCGCTCTGCTGGTTGAGGCCTCAGGGAGAGTGGCGGCACAGGCTGGAGGACCCTACTTTGGGTAAGGCGTGTGATGAAGCTTTGTGGGTCATTGGCACTATTGTTGTAGTGTTAATGATAGTATTGATAGATGTAAATGTTTTGCCCCTGGATTTACTGGCATTCAGCATTTTGCAGTGGCAGTTGTTTTTAGTCACTGTAGGTGCTTTTAAGTTCATCAGTTTTGAAGCAAATATCATGCATCATTGAGTATAATGAAGAAAGATAAAAAGAATGAATAGATGAACAAAAGTGTTTGTAGCTGTATTCATAATAAGCTTTGTTTTTGTTTCCACCATATTCCAAAGTGTATTAATTAACCCTATACTGGCTATAGTAGTAGAGGCTTGCACTAGTAGTACAGAAACTGAACAGTAATGCTGCACCTTGCTGTGGTATCTATGTGATTGTGACAGTGGCTCTGAAGGAGTTAAAGTCTTTCATTCATGGCCTTTTTTCCTTCTTTTTCTTCATTTATGTAACAATGACAGGTATGATAACTGTTTTTGATGATGTAACATTCGAAACAAAAAATGAGATCAGAAGTTACAAATATTAAATCTCAAGTTGTGTTGCAGTTTTGTTACTTTTAGCATCAAGATACATTTACATTTAACATTAATTTTTCTGTTTACTAAGAAAAGAAAAACTGAAATCATTTAATAAAGCTATACTGTAATGGTCCAAAGTCGCCAAAAGAGGTAATAGCTAGAAAAGGAAGAAACAGTCTTTATTCCATAATTCACTAATTGGCACATAAACATATTCTATGCGTATCATTCATACATAAAACTAAGCAGACTTCTGTCTTCCATCTTGCCACTGCTCTGATAAAGATTTGCATGCGCAGGGTCTCATGGTGACTAACACACATGCACACATACACACCACAATAAAATCGATTCCACTGTGTGTGTGTGTGTGTGTGTGTGTGTGTGTGTGTGTGTGTTCATGCACATGCATGCATGCATGTCTGTGAAGTTGGGTGTACCTGAGCCATATATGTGTGCATAGTTCTACATGTATGATTGTGTGTGCATGCCTGCTTGCATCCATTTTGTCTGCACATGCATGTGCATGCATGTCTTCTTTTATTTCCCTACTAATGAAAAACACTTACTGTATGGACTGCACAGGTTTCAGACCCTACACGCCACCAACACCAGCACATACGATGTGTTCAGGCTGTCAGTGGAAACGTTGCTGGACCTGTTCCTGGCTGGCTACAATACCTGCCTGCTCGTGGGCGGAGAGAGCGGCTCCGGCAAATCCTTCACACTGGCTGGAGAGAGTAGCACCCAGGCAGGATTGGTCCAGATGATACTTGACCATCTTTTTGCCAAGCTGTCCGAGGGTGAGAGCTAGAGGAAGGAAGACAACATGGTGTCTGTCTTTATATGTCTGCTTTTGTAGTTGATAGAAATCAATCTCATATCGAAAAGGATGAATAGATAGGTTTTAGAACTCTACTTGCTTAGAGTGATAAGAAATTGTGTTTATATTTCTCGTTTTAGATAGAGAATTTTTTTTGTCTGTTTTTAAATGTCTGTTTACTCAAAGGAATACAAAGTTCTGTTTTCATATTTACTGCTGACTGAGAGTGACCAAAAAGAAACTGTACCTGGTACTAGTGGTAGTTTTAGATACTTTGTGTTTGTTCAGAGTGAACAAAAATGCTATATTCGAGCTTGATGACAGTTCCATCCATACTGTTGAGCTTGCAGCATTGGTCCTAACTCTTCAAGTGGTCTCTATTTCTGGAGGCCATTGCAGGCTGTAACCTCAAACACTTTCAGCTCCTGAATTTTTCTTTTAATTGTACTTCTGTCTGAAATCTGATGGTTACAACATAGTTTTTGCTTGGATTCCTGGTCATGTTGGCATTTTGTGTAATGGGATAATTGATCAGTCAACTTGCTGAGATTTGTGAGAATGCCGTGAATTAAGATTTGTGAAGATCTTCTATTTGTTACACTGATATGAAACCCAGAATTCAGAACCATATGAAAGATATCAGGCTACGTGACAGGAACACGCAGATAGCGAACCTTTTCAAATCCACCCAAAGTTTAAAGAGTTTTTACCATATGCCTCTGGTAGCTGCACAGAAGAAACAGTTTTGTGCCAATTTCACACAAGCCACACAGTAGACACCCACTTGTACCTGTTAAAAGGTGAGGAAGCTCTATGGTGCACTTCATGTGATGTACCACTCACTGTAAAACAGATTCCTGCGGAGTTTTAGCTTGAATGTGAAAGAAGGAAGCTAAAAGCACTTAAGAAAGATATCCATGTATAAGAAAGTTTTTGCCATATTTTGTGAAGGGGAGAGAGAGAGAGAGAGAGAGAGATTTTTTTGAGTAAAAAATTAAAACAAGGTTTTTTGTTCTTCTACCCTCAATTGATGGAGAAACAATGTACTTAGCATGCAGTACTAAAAAAAATAAATTCATCAAGCATAGCAATTGTAGAGATTGGTAAACAGACAGTGAGATTGAGACACAGAAGAATTAGCAGGAAAGAGAATCATTGTAATGAGGATTGCAATACCCTGACGACCATATTGATGTTTGTGTTTCAGAGCGATATCATCCCCAGACACGTGTGACCAAACAGGACCCCGACGTCACCATACAGATGGTAGAAGTCTACAATGAGCTTATAAAGGATCTTCTTCACTCTCGTGCAGGGGGCAGCACTGGACTGTTAGACCTGACAGAATCGGCGGAAAAAGGTGTACATGTAAAGGTGAGGCTAGATTACAGTTTTGTTTATATCAGCTTTTACGTTCTTCTATTTTAAGAACATTTTGCCACTGACCAAGCATGTTTTGATTTGGAAAAAAATGAACAAAAGATATGTCTTTAAAAAGTTGCCTTTGACATGTCAGTAAATGCTGTAAAGCGCTGCAGCCGCTGAAGCTATTTGCATCAAACACATCATTGTGAATAAGTTTAAAATCAAAACGAGATGCATGTTTCTTTTCAGCTCACAATAGATGAACTGTTTGAAGTGTTATGGTTGTTTCACATGTCATGTTGAATTAAGCCCCAACCAACTTGCTTGTTTATTCATGCATGAAGATTGCTGAAAGGGATGTAGTTTTGAGAATTACATGTCATGAAAACTTAGTTGTTAGCATGAAATACAAAATTTACATTGGTCACCAATATGTTTCAAGACTTCATAATGAATGAGGTGTAATGAAATGGCTGAAACTGATAACTGCCAAGTATTGAATTAGATGCCCATCAGTTATCAATGGTATACATGTATGCATATGCATTATAAGGTACTGCTATCATACATTTGAGTAACATTTCCATTTTGTTAACAGAAGCATTTGTATTCAGTTAGAGTGGGGAGGAAGAAACATAAACGGATCAACTTATTGTCCATGTAGTTTATGTCACATTCTTCTTTTTCGTTTTCCTTTCTTTCATTTCCAATTTCCGGCTATCTAATGTACATTGACAGTTGCAGTGGAAGATAGTTGAACCACATACTGTTTCTGTGCAGAAAGCCACGACCCTTCCAGTGCCAGATGCCTCAGCAGCCTACTCCTATTTCCGCCAGGGATGGGGTCGACGAACTGAAGCCACCACAGATCATGGACCTGCACGGAAAAATGCTGCCATGATATTTCACGTTGATTTGGCTGTGGTGAGTGGTTGGCCTTGATTTGTAACTCTTCCAACAGTTTAAAATAGTCTGTTTGGTTCATGATTGGTATTTTGGCCAGGCAGTCTAGTGGAAGCTGTAAATTTCACCAGAATTATCAGGACTGATTTCTCGATAATGGTAGGAAGGTTCAGGGTGGTATTCTGTTTCTTCCCAAATCCAGGACTGATAGATCTTTTTTGTGAGAAGAAGAGAGTGTTGATTTTGAATCAACAATAATATGTTTTTATTTCACAAAAGACAGCAAGGAAACTTAGCGCTTTCAAATGCTGCCCTAACAGCTGGCATCAAGGGGGTTAATATGTCATGAATTGCAAATCTTCAGACATCTGTTTACAAGTTCTTTCCCTTGTGCTGTCAGCCTTGGTGATGTTATTGTTCCTCTGTTTGTTTTTTTCCTTTTGCTTAGATATGATTTAAATAGGCTAAGAACATTTTTTGTCATGAAAACATGTTGACAAGCCTTCAGCATTGGCACTACAACAACAGACGGTGATGTACCTGGATCCTCAGAGCAGGATCTCTTTCTTGCATTGCCATCATTACACCTGTCTGGTATGTAGGCTAAGTATACATGTAAATCTGGCCTGCACTTGTCTCCTCCATGACCTCTCTTGCTTGTTCACATACTTGATGTTGTTGGCCTTGCAAGCGTAGTGTAATGAACTAGTCCCCATGGCTTGATGCCTTCTTGTTGAGCCTGAAATTGTAACAGAGCGTGATATCAGACGTGGCTTGATGCCTTCTTGTTGAGCCTGAAATTGTAACAGAGCGTGATATCAGACGTGCCTGCATCTGTTCTTGTTGACAGAAACAAGCATGCCTTTAATTTTTTGTTCATGGCCGGGCTATAAGCAGCTCAACTTTCTTTATAAATTGAAGATAAGTAGTGAGCTGTTAAAGTACAAAGCCTCAAGAACGAAGTTTTCTCCCCTGTACTGTCATCAGACTTAAGGGCATTCTGTTGGGCATCATGGATATGATGAGATCTGTTGTTGTAGATGTGAATCTCTTTTGCTTTTAATTAATTTCTATTTGAATAAAGACGAATTATGTCATTTTTGCAAAGAAATATGTTACATTTTATTATGGAAGTGAAAAAAAAAAAGTTTTAGCTCATTCCAAATGAATTATAAGATGTTTGTTACAAGGTGGCTGCCGCATCAGCCAATGTATGAGATAACTTGTAGTAGTAAGTGTGGTTAAGATCCTCCAACAGGTGCCAATTATTTTCAGTGAGGACCATCTTTTACTGCTTTTGGCCCATTTGCAACCTTTTTCAGAGTGCCAAATGTGCAATTTCATTGTGTGTGAACGTTTTAACAGTTATTTTTACTTCAAACTGTTTTTTTTTTCTTTTTCAAGGCAGCTTGTGTCGTGGGGCTGAGCATATTTGGAGCTAAGTGAGGGCTGGTTTAAGTATCCCTGTGAAAACTGAATGTTTCATTCATCTTGAATGAGTCTTCTGAAAATTGTAGAGTAACTTGCAGGATTTAATTGTGGCATCAAAAGAATGACTTTTAATGGATTAGTCATATGAATTGATAATACTTTTCACGTAGCATATTTTGTTTTTAATTCTTAATAAGTTAGTGTAAACTGTGCAAAATGATTTTAGGTGGATGGTAGCTGTATAATCTAAATGTAATCATAATCTAGTTTATATATTGTGTACTATCTGTCTATGTCTAGTGCAGTCTGTCTGTGTTTTTGGATATACAAATCTGCAGTTTTCATCCGATCTTCAAATCTGGCACAGTGACTCATTAGGATTATGGGCATATCAAAGCAATCTTTTTTCTTTTTTTTTGGCCAGAAAGTAGCATTAGTTGCATTTTTCATGCAACCGTATGGTGAAGCACAGCAAGGTTGGGATCCCAGGAGGGACAAACTTGCCTCACCAGTGCCATTACGTAGATTAGAAAATACTCTTCTTACCAGACGCCATGTCAAAGTGGTTAGTGTCACCGACTCCCAGCTGGGAGGTTGTGGGTTGAATTCCCATCAGAGCCGTTGATTTGTGGGATTTTTGCTGCTCTGACTGGTTCCTACAAAGAGTATTTGCCTACCAGCTCAGTAGAGAAGACTGGAACAACAGTCAAGTTTCATCCACTGAATGGATGCGTCTCTGAGAGTGTTGCTTGAACTGCCAGACCAACGCTGCAGGTGCCTGTATCTCTCAGGCCTGATTGATACTGGGATATATCACGAAAGTAAGCGCAGAGTACAGCCCTGCCACGCAGTCTCTAGACTAGAGGGAAAATCCACAGCATCATCTTCATCACCTTCATCCTCATCAATCGGCATGGAAAAAAGTTGGATCGGAACAGGCACCACTGTGCACCACCGCAGAGACTCGGCAGCAGTGCCCTATCTCCCATGGTGGCTTGCCTCGTGATGACTCGACATTTGATTGCTGATGTCCAGTGCCCTGTGCTGCAGCAGGACAGTCCCAGGTGTAGCTGTGAACGTGGAGCTGGAATGAGCGGCATGAGTGAATGTCACTGGGGTGGCACAGCAGACGATGAGACAGAAAATGAAAAAAAAAACCAAAAAAACCCACTGTTGTTTGTGTCAGCCAGAATAGCTCAGTTAGGAGAGCGTTAGACCGAAGATCCTAAAGATCCCTTGTTAGATCCAAGATTCAGATATTGTTTTTTTTTTCTTTTTTTCTTCTTCAAGATATTGAAGTGGGTTTAAGTCAAAGGGGGGACGGGTGGGGGTTGGGTGGTGGTGGTGGGGGGGGGGGGGGGAGGCAGGGATGGGGAGGAGGAAGAGAATGGGGGATAAAGGAAGAAAGATCAAATACAATAGGTGGAGGGGGAATGGACGAACTGGGGGAGATGGGGGAGGGGAGAAGAGGGAGAAGGGGCATGGGGATCAGGGATGGGAGGATGCGTGGGGTAAAGGAAGGGGAAGTTGAGGACAGGGGAAGGGAAAGAGGGGACACAGAGAGAGCAGGGGGATGATTTAGAGGAAGAAGGGGCAAGCGGACATGGAGGGTGGGTGTGTGTGTGAAAGGGAAATAGGGAGGCAGGGGATGGGGTGTTTGTTTAAAATCTGTTCTACTTTACAAAAGTAAACAAGAAGTAGACAAACATCTACAGCAAAACAAAACTTGACATAATATTGTGTTAGCATTTCAGGTGTCAAAGAATTATGAATGGCAGTGGAATGTCAGCTCATGAAAGAATTTTGAAACCAGAGGGCTTTTAAATCATGAATCACATCACCTATTTAAGTTCATGAATATTCATATCATCTGATTTTATCTGAGAGATGATAAATCAATTGCAACAAAGCTGAGGAACCGTACATGAGAGAAAAAGTTGCAGAAAAAAAAAATCAACTAGAAAATTGAGAAGTGGCATTGAATGTCCCTTAAATGTTCTTGTTTGATTTTTCAGTATGATGCTTGCATTTTGTATTTGTTTTTACATGACATTTTGCTGTTGCTTTGTTGTTGGCTTGTAAACAAGTAGATGGAAAGACACAGGCTGTCTACAGACAGACAAACACAGTCGAACCATCTTAGAAACAAGCAGACAAACACATTTGTTAAAAGCTCACATAAAAGTGTTTCTGATCAAAGGTATCTTACCAGTACCACATAACCTTTTTATGTGTGTATTGTATGTTTGTAAATGATTGAGCTGTTTGAGAATAATGTCATAAGATGGGTTCATAGTTCAGATTTCATTGAGAACACCACAGTTCATTTGACTGTCATTAGACTGGTCACTCCAAATTGATAGACGAGTAAAAATGTTCACCCTCAGTAGTAAACTCATTTTTGAAACTTTATGTAAATGTACATCTTATGCTGCTTCACATGTTAAGCAAGTTTTGTTAGTTTATTTGCATGTGTTCACCAGATTTTTTTCGGTATTCTATGAGTTTGTGTGAGAGCAAAAATGAACAAGTTTACAATGTGTGTGTGTGTGTGTGTGTGTGTGTGTGTGTGTGTGTGTGTGTGTGTGTGTGTGTGTCTGTATGTGTGAGTGTTGTGAGTGTGTGTGTGTGTGTGTGTGTGTGTGTGTGTGTATGTGTGTGTCTGTGTGTGTGTGTGTGTGTGTGTGTGTGTGTGTGTGTGTGTGTGTGTGTTTGTGTGTGTGTGTCTTCTCTTCTTCTTCCTAAAATACTGGTTCACTCAAAAACGAGTAGGTCACCAGCGCGCATGTCAAAAAGCAAAATAAAACAACATAAAACAGTGCGACTCAGACTGTTGGCCCCTGGAGCAAATTTGGCAACAAGGGGTCGCACTCGATATTCAAGAAGTTAAAGTGTATGTGTGTGTGTGTGTGCGTATGTGTGTGTGTGTGCGTATGTGTATGTGTGTATACGTGTGTGTGTGTGTGTGTGTGTGTGTGTGTGTGTGTGTGTGTGTGTGTGTGTGTGTGTGTGTGTGTTGTGTATTTGTATGCATGTGGAGGGAAAAACTCAGACACACACACACACACACACACACACACACACACACACACACACACACACACACACACACACACACACTGAATAAATCACATGTTGTATGCAAGGTGTGAGAGTGGTTGTCCTCATCCTCCCACAGTGTCTTGACACCACCTACCATCTCACATCTCACCTTTCCCAGGGTCTGTTGATGAGTGAAGGACCAAGCACAGTCCAGTTGTTGGTCTGGGAACCAAAGTGGGCCTCACGGCAATCCTGGAATTGAAGGGGTCCATGTCTTCAGACCTGTTTTAGATAACTTCCCATAGAAACATAGTTTCTTCTATCAAACGTTACGGTGAGATCAGCTGAAAATATGCAAACTTTCGTGTTTGTTTGGCATTTAGAACAGTAAAGACGTTTTCTGTTACATTCACTTTGGTCTATAAGGGAAAGCAAATGTGGTGGAGAGAAAACATGTTTAAAGACTAGTGTCTGAACTAGGGGGTCCCTACAGTTCGTACATGTACTGATCTTCACCAAGTTTCTAGGGGTAAACTTTATGGAGTCAACTAGCAGAGCCCACACTTCAGTTCCCTTCCTCCCATGCTAAGGATGAGTTCACCTGAAGGTTTTCAGTTCTGGCAGGTTCATGGGGTTGTTGTGGGAAAGAGAGTGATTAGAGGGCTGTTGTTCCAGGAGGAAGTCTGACTCAGCCTGCCACTAGAGGGAGGAAGTCTGACTCAGTCTGACTCAACCTAGCCACTAGAGGGAAGTCTGACTCGGTCTGACTCAACCTAGCCACTAGAGGGAAGTCTGACTCAGTCTGACTCAACCTAGCCACTAGAGGGAAGTCTGACTCAGTCTGACTCAACATAGTCACTAGAGGGAAGTCTGACTCAACCTAGCCACTAGAGGGAAGTCTGACTCAGTCTGACTCAACCTGCCCACTAGAGGGAAGTCTGACTCAGTCTGACTCAACCTAGCCACCAGAGGGAAGTCTGACTCAACCTAGCCACCAGAGGGAAGTCTGACTCAACCTAGCCACTAGAGGGAAGTCTAACTCAACCTAGCCACTAGAGGGAAATCTGACTCAACCTAGCCACTAGAGGGAAATCTGACTCAACCTAGCCACCAGAGGGAAGTCTGACTCAGTCTGACTCAACCTAGCCACTAGAGGGAAGTCTGACTCAGCCTAGCCACTAGAGGGAAGTCTGACTCAACCTAGCCACTAGAGGGGAATCTGACTCAGCCTAGCCACTAGAGGAAAATATGACTCAGTCTGACTCAGCGTAGCCACTAGAGGGAAGTCTGACTCAGTCTGACTCAACCTAGCCACTTGAGAGAAGTCTGATTCAACCTAGCCACTAGAGGGGAATCTGACTCAACCTGCCAACTAGAGGGAAGTCTGATTCAACCTAGCCACTAGAGGGGAATCTGACTCAACCTAGCCACTAGAGGGGAATCTGACTCAACCTAGCCACTAGAGGAGAATCGGACTCAACCTAGCCACTAGAGGGGAATCGGACTCAACCTAGCCACTAGAGGGGATCGGACTCAACCTAGCCACTAGAGGGGAATCGGACTCAACCTAGCCACTAGAGGGGAATCTGACTCAACCCAGCCACTAGAGGGGAGTCTGACTAAGTCTAGCCTAACTCTTAACCCATTTAACTCCCAACAGGTTTGGAGTTAACACTGATAAAATATCGAGGGAGAGAACTGCAGGGAGTTAACTTGTGTATTTCATACACATGTTTTGTGATGTTTTTATTATCAAGAAAGGCATTATGTTCAGTGAAGGAAAAGTTCTGAAGAACTATGATTTAAAAAAAAAATCAGTGTGAGATGAGGTTTTCTTGGGTTACAGGCAATGGACATAGGGGAATTTTTGCTAAAAAAAGAAATCCCAGGAAAAATTAAACAAATTTAGAATAGAAGAAAGGAAATCTGAAGTGAGGCATGGAGACATTGATTGTATATGATGCATAAGAAAGGTAACTTACAGTCTCATGATGAAACAATGCACCCAACTGAAAACTATAGCTGGTTGTGGTACCCATCTCCCTAGTACTCTTGCAGACAGGAAGCACACAGGGTAAACAAGAAGAAGTGCCCCCTCCCCACCCTCCCTCCCTCCACTTCCTAACAGACATCACCTGAAAAAAAACTTACAAAGACAATCGAACATATATTGAAGACTGGTTTAGGCTTCTGATCTTAGAAATTGTCGCACAGAACTTACAGAAAGAAACAAGTCATTGTACACAAGTCGATAGAATTCAGTTAAATTATTTCCCTCTCAGGATTTCCGGACGCCGATGACAAAGCTGGTCCAGTTCTATGAAATGAATCGCACAGACAAGCAGAGCGTGTGGACATTGAGCAGTGACAGTGCCAGTGATTTTCAATGAAATCACATTCCCCCTCGTTTTCACATGAAATGCTGACAAAGTTGGTACAATTCAGTAAAATGATTGGTCAGCTCAGAATAAGATATGTAAGACAAAGTATTTGCATTTAACGATGACAGATCGGATCTACTACAAGTTGATGATATTGCTGACTCCTTTTGGAAGACACATCATTAACAAATGACTAGGTTCAGAAAATTCTATGAAATGAATGGCTTGCTCAGAATGGTGTGTGGTACTGTGTTTGCATTAGTCAGTCAGATTGGCAGTTTATATTTGTCAGTGTGTTTCTAGATCTATCTGTTCAGAGTGGGTTTATTTATTTTATTTTATTTTTGAAAATAGAATATTGCAATGGAAAAAAAAGAAAGAAAAAAAAAGTTAAAGAAAAAAGTTGACTCTGATCAAATGTACAAACACTGTGTTTGTATTTTGACCTCTTTCAAATAAAACTGCTAAGGCTCAGAATTTAAAATCATTTTTCATACATAATGTGTGGTATTAGCTGCATCACTGACTTACATGACTGTTATCTTTCACCTCGCCATGTGTATCACTGAGGCTTAAAAAAGAATAAGTGCTGTAATATCTAAGCATGACAGTTGATGCAGTTATTCCAGTGTTTTTTTGTTTTTTTTTCTGGTATGCACTGTGATTGTGATAGTATGATGGTATTTGAATAGTGGTTGTAGTTTGAGTATGCACTATATTACATTGTAATGCACCCACTTTTTTATACACAAATTAAAAATCAAATGAATGTGAGGTGGTGGAATCTGTAGACATGTTGATAGATTGGTCACCACCAGCTGTCTTCTTTTTCTTTACATTTTCTTCAAGCAGACAAGCAGGCAGTCAAATTGGGTTCCCGTAATTTAAATGAGTTTAAAACTTATTTTGTTGTTAAAAAAAGAAGATCTAGTAAAATAATTGAATTTAGTAAATTGACAGTAAGTAATTTAGTCATTCAATTATCCAGCCAGTTAACCAACTGATGAACCAACCATCCATCAGTGAACTATCTAAACAACCAATCTGCAAACCTATTAACCAAGCAATCAACCAGCCAGTAAACTGGCTGTACAACCAGCTGACCAGTCCATGAACCAACCTATCAACCATCCAGTCAACTGCCCGTACAACCAACCAACCTGTCAATGAACTAACTATTCAACCACACAATCAACGAAGCATTTAAGTATTCAGACAGCCAACCAATCAGCCTGAGTCAGCCTGTTAACCAACCAATGATGCAGCCAACCAATCAGCCTGAGTCAGCCTGTTAACCAACCAATGATGCAGCCAACCAATCAGCCTGAGTCAGCCTGTTAACCAACCAATGATCCAGCCTCCAACCAACCAACCAGCCAACCAGCTGTTCAACCAATCAACCCAATACCAACTAAGCAACCAATTGTTCAGTTAAATTTGATCATTGATTGAGTGAGTGATTGAAATGTTAAAGAAAATGTAAATGTTGTTTTTAGTGAACAGAATATTGACCTGCTGGTTACTCTAGTTTTTAAAAAAAAAATGGGAAAAAAAAGGAAAAAGAGAACAACCGTGAACGAAAACTAAACAAAGGACCACACATTCAAACAAAAATACTGAAGCCATACATGTACATTGATCAACTGCAATTCTGCAATCGGTTGAGTTGTTTTTACTTGGTAGGACATTGATTCAGTGACTGAATTTTTTGGGGGAAAAAAAGAAAAAAAAAGAAAAACCACCAAATTTTTAAGTTAGACTTAAGAAATAAACCAACTCAATCATACAATAATGATTAGAATTAAATAGCAAGAAGACTGAAACATACCACAGTTCTGTTGAAGGTGAGCCCAAACCAAGTCATAGAGCATTAAACCTGGAACATACACTGACTAATCATGAAAGAAGAGGTTTTTAAAATGTAACCCACAACATCAAAGTGTTTACTTACATTTCAGGTGGACAAACACCGCACTATGCCAAAACCAAACAGAGCATGAAGATCGAAATCTGACAGTGTTGATTTTCAAGGGCTCAGTTCTGGCACCACTTTTTTGTGTTAGATGTCAGCACTCTCGCTAGGATCATTTGATCAGGCCCAAAGAAAGCGGCAGCAGAGGTGTCTTCCTCTCCCCCTCCCCCACCCAACCCCTCCTTTCTTTACCCCTTCCCCATGACCCTACCGTCGTGCCGCTTATCGGGATCTGTTGTTGAGATTGAAAGCTTTGTGAGGTGGGTGGCAAAGGAGGTGGTTTGCGGGCAGATCGCTTCCCCATGTTTTATCTCCTTTCTTTGACGCAAAGGTTGGCTGTTTTGAGTGGAGAGAGCGGGTTTATAATGAGTACTGGTTGGTGTGTGTACACACGATTCTACTCATGAGCTGTTAGAAAGTGGTGGGGGAGAAAGGGGGAAGGTGAAGTGGGGTGGGTGGGTGTCACTTTCAATGCTTGTGTGCTTAGAGATACTGGTTAAGGGGTGTGTATTTGTGTGTGTGTGTGTGTGTGTGCGCGCGCATCTTTGTGTGTGTGTGTGTTTGTGTGTGTGTCCATGCGCGCGTGCATACATGCGTGCATGTGTGTGTTTAATGAAAAGCAAACGTTGATTTTTGCATTAAAGTTTACTTTAGACACACAAAACATAATCTCTGAAAACCTATTACATTTATCCTCTTCTAGGCAGTTTTTATATGCATAGTAGCATTGATCTAAAATGCCCTTTTTTAACTGCTTGTCCCCTGGTTTACCCTCTTTGTAATATGCAAAGCAAAACTTGATGACTTTGGGTTGTATGTCATGACATACTCCCATTCACTCTGCTCAGACAATAGTGAACATTCTTTGCAAGTTTATGCATGTACAACT
>CM031606.1:64296630-64321630 GCA_018398815.1 Conus ventricosus | reverse complement strand
ATCCAGCTGAGGGAGGGCCCCAAGCTGAGCCAGGCCCTGGTGGCTCTGAACCAGGTCACCACCTCCCTGTCCTCCCACCCCTTCCCTGACCGCGTCATCCACTACGGGTGAGATGGGCTGGTAGTGCCGATGGTGAGGAGAGAATGGTCGAGGTGTCTGTTAGTCGCGTTAATGAAGTTGGGGGTTTAGGACTGTATGAGAAGTCAGCGGATCAGCGTGTGGTGTGTGCATGTGTGTTTGCATATACACACGTCATACGCATATACACATACATACGTACGTATGTGTGTGTGTGTAGTGGGCGTGCATGCATGTGCACATCTCTCTGTGGTTCTTGAAAAATAAGTCTTTAGAAGTGAGGGTTTATTAGGAAAGTTTTTTTTTCTGAGAGGGTTCCACTGTCTGCCTTCCCTCAGGGACTCCAAGCTGACCCAGCTGCTACAAGAGGAGCTGGGGGGAAACTTCAAGACACGTGCCCTGATCTGCCTGAAGCCCAAGACTGACTCCGACATCTCCAACGCCATCCTCAAGTTCTGCACCAATCTCTCCCACATCCGCAACTTCCCCATCGTCAACGACGGTCTTGCACAGGTCGGGTTCTTGGGGGTGGGAGGAGGGGGAGGGGGGGAGGGCGGCGTGCGTGGGTGGGTGTATGCGTGAATTTATTTTTTCCATTTTTTGCATGTTTGTGTGCATAATATATGAGTGTGTAAGGGGCAAGTGTGTGTGCTGTGGTATGGATTTTCATACTTGCCCAGATAGTTTCCTTTTACAGTAGAATCTGTTTTTAACAAATTTTAAGGGACAAGAGAAATTTCCATGCTAAAAAGAATAATAATGATTATTAATATATAAATATTAGAGTTGAAAAGGCAAGAGGGCCATGTGATCCATTTTTTTACAACTTCTGTGTCCATGAGAACACAGTCAGGTGAATATGATTACATTAAGTTCAAATTTGAAAAAGAAATAAATCCACAGCAAAAATTACAAACATTCACAAAAAATGCTTACAGAAATCGTACACATAAATCACTCCATGAGTGAATGAGTGAGCAGTCCACATGAGTGAAAAAAGTTTGACTTTCGATCTGCTTGTAATCTGAAGGTTGGCTGATGGCACTTTACAACAGTATAATATTAGTGCTGACAGTTTTCAGTATTGACAATAGATGTCATTTTCCAATATCTTGTATTAACCGCTTCGCTGCGGCAGCCTGGAAATTTGGGGGGTTGAAAGATATATTGTGTACCCAGAAGCCAGGGAGCTTTTTTTCCCTGCCAGTTTGGAGTTATTTCCCTTCAATAGTCAGTAGAGAAGCAGGCTTGTTTACACCATGTCATAATCTTGAAACGTTTCTGGATTATAGGAGTACAGAATGTACATTAAGTTAAGGGTTGGAAAATTTTGGAACTGGGACAGTAAAGGAGTCAGGTGAGATCACCATTTGTTTGTTTGTTTTGAATGGCTGATTTCCATCCACCTCCAGGAGAAGCCATGAGTGCCGTCTTCAGAGCCCATCATCAATGACAGAGGCGAGGCAGTTTGAAAAAGAAACCTATCAGAAACAAAGACCAACTATAGTGACTACGTATCAGTGGAGTGGTTGCAGACAGACGGTGTGTGTTGTGCAGGGTCTGCTGACGTTGAAGGGAGCCAAGATCTTGGAGCTGAAGCAGCAGGCTGGTTCAGGACCTGTCCACATGACGTCCACAGCCCCCGTCTACTCCGACTCCGCCGAGGAGGTCCGGCGCCTGCAGACTGAGAATGTGAGTTGAGCCTGTGACATCACTGACTTTAGTGAATGCTGTATTTCTAAGCATTTTTGAAATGATGTGTGGCTGATCTGAAGGTGAGCGATTTTTAAAAAATTTTTTAAGAAAGGGCAAACCTTGATGTGAAGATGTATGCGTTTGTGTGTGTCTGTGTGTGTCTGTGTGTGTGTATGTATGTATGTCTGTGTGTGTGTACACAGCTAGTGCTGAAGGACCAGACTGAGCGGCTGCAGTTACGTCTGGACCGTCTGCAGAACAAATTTGGCGATGTGGCCAACACCAGGACAGACCCTCCCAACAACTGTTGCTATCTGAGGAGGAAAAGCTGAAGGTACTGGTTTTCACAGTGAGAAATGTACATGTCAACAACACAGTGAGAAATGTACATGTCAACAACAAACGGATGCATTATTGTCTGAGGAAGAAAAACTGAAGGAGGATTCTTCTTTTTGCTGATGCACAGCTGACAACTCTCCTATTTCATTTTCTCAAGAATCTTCCAGTTTTAGAGAAAAAATCCTGAAATACGTAACTTGGTGAGGGGAGGCGGAGTGGGAGTAAATAATTTGTTTCTTACAAGTTAGGTTTTAGGACTATTTTCTGTTGAAAAGTTGATGTAAAATGTAGAGTACAGTTAAACTGATCTGTGCATGTCCTAGAAAATTAATGCATTTTCTTTAAGTCTTCCTTGAACTATCCAGTTGACTAATAAGAAAGCACAGTAAGTATTTCAGTGAATGCCTTAACAGGCAATTGCTAGTAAAGTACCATTTGTAAAGGTAGAATACTGACATTTTTTGTTTTTGTTTAGGTGCAGATCCTAGAAACTGGTTTTCTTTTTGCTAGGACTGGCAGGTAAATTGAAGATTGCATCAGAATGATATTCATAACAAAATTTTCAATTGGCATATACATCATAGTAAAATCACAGTTTAAATCCATTTTATTGTGTGTAGTGGAAGTTCTTACTCGATACATCATGTCACATTATGTCATATTCTTTTGCTTCTAAGACTGCATCAGACACGCATGCGCTTCTTTTCTTAGAAAGACAGGACCTCCTGTCAGCTGTCACTGAATCTCTCATGGTCTCAGATAAGATCCTCCAAACTGACAAAAATCAATATTTTCCTCTCCTACAAACGAGCAAAACCAGACTGATACTGTGCGGAAAGTGTGCTAGGTTCGAGTCTTCCAATAACTTGAACAGATCTAGTTGAAATATACGACCCTCCTGAAGCCCGTTTCAGTGTACCTATATATGTTGTGACTTGTTTCCATTTTTCTGGGACTGATTCTGATACTGGTTTTTGAGTGACAGTACAGGGAAGTCGGTATCAAGACCAGTCTTCAAAATCCCTAGCACGATCACTGTGCTCATTGAATGTTGCATTGCATTTTCAGAATTAAGCACCTAAGTTCGACAAGAAAACATCTTTCCTCAGAGGAGCTGGTCACCACATGGTGAAGAGATGGAAGGGCATAGAAACGTAAACAAACAAAACCCTAACAACAGAAAAGACCTACACATGCACTGTGGTTTTATGATCAAACATGAATAACAAAATACACGTACACATGGGGTTTGAAAATAATAAAACCCAAACAAAATCCGAATAACAGAAGAAAAAAAAACTGCTCATACACTATTGTATCATGGGTTAGGTGTAGAGTTTGAAGGGGATGAACAACAACAAAATCCTAAACAAACAAACATCCAAACAACAAAAACAAGAAAACAAACAAACAAATAAACAAAAACCACCCCAACACTTACACTCTGGTATCATGAGTGGGGAATCCTGTACTAAAGGGGATGGAGAACAACAAAACAAAAAACAAACAACAAAACTGAACATACACACAGATATCATCTTTAGATGTTATCCCTGGAAACAGAATATGACCACCTTGACGGTGGGGTTGAAAGTGGTCAGAAATGTAAAACAGTCACACCAGTCGTGAGCCTCAAGAGTTATAGCTGCGGAATAAAGAAGAAGAAGGGGTAGATGTTTCTGTATGTCATGATAATTGTCATCTGCATCATGTTTTGATGTGTGACATGGGTATCACAGGTAAACAGGGCAGGTGAATTATGTGGCTATGTCCCACAGGTATCCCAGTCATTAGTGGACCTGCAGATAGAGAACAACAAAATCCGGGAGGAGGCAGAGGCTGCCAAGTTTGAGCTGACCAACAAGGTATGTGCAGTTGTCATCAACCAACATGTTGTGTTTATGTGCGTGTGTGCATATGTGTGTGTGTGTGTGTGTGGTGTGGTGTGTGTGTGTGTGTGAGTACGCTAAGTTCGAGCTGACCAATAAAGGTATGTGCAATTGTCAGTGACCAACATTGTGTGTGTGCGTGTGTGTGTGTGTGTGTGTGTGTGTGTGTGTGTGTGTGTGTGTGTGTGTTGTGTGTGTGAGCGTGCATGCATGCATGCGTGTGTATGTCCATGCGTGCATGTATCTGTCTAGAATGAAAGTCCATTTCTTTTGAGAATAAAAATAGAATCAGCCTTCCTATCATGAAAAAAGGTGTTACAATAGCAGCAGAACTTTTCAATGATTCCGACAGTGTGGGGCATTAAGAAAGGAGACGCCGATTTTAAACAGTAGCATGCATTAAAACAAGTTTGATGTAAAGAAAGTAAGTAGATATTTGTACATGAATTAGATACAGACATATGAATTATCAAATACAGATAAAGAAACTTAAAAAATAGCAGAATCAAGATGAACATTACTTGAATTGTGTTCAGTGGTGCCTCACTGTAATACATGCAGGAACTTGCACTCAGACAAACAACACATATTCATATACACTCAGCGCACAGAACACTCACTCACACACATACACACACACACACACACACACACACACACACACACACACACACACACATACAACACACACACACACACACACACACATGCATGTGCACACACATGCGCACACACGCACACACACACACACACACACACACACACCAAAACACACCACACACACACCACACACACACACACACACATACATATATATACCAACACACCACAAACATACATGTATACGCACATGGACCAGCGTACCTAAAACCACACAAGCCCACACACACTTTCAAAATCACAGACAGCAATCTGCATGTGTGATCAGATCATACTGCTGGAGAATCAGGTGTTGGAGCTGGAAGCGGAGAGAGACAAGCACAAGAAAGTGACGACCTACTCCAAGGAGCGTCTCTCGGAAACTGAGAAAGACCGCAAAGATCTGGCTGATGAGTATGTGGTCCTCAAGACCAACTACCTGGCCCTCACAAAGGAACACGAGAAAGAGGTCAGTGTCTGTGCTATGTTTGCAGTTTGTTTTTGTCAAATCATCAAAGTTTCCACTGTTTTCATCAGTATCACAGGTGAAGGAGGAAAGGGACAGAAGGAAAAGGAGCGGGGAAACACTGATGGAGAGTGATGGAGATGGATTGGGGAAGAGGGGGGGGGAGGGGGGGGTAGAGTTGAAAGGGGAACGAGTGATTGTGAATAGGGCTTGGTTATGGTTCAGCTTCTTTATGACACCAGATTTCTCTGTCAGACATTCACACTGCTTTGCCCAAAGAGAGCATATCACCGAGATGAAGTGATGAAGCACCTCTCGGACAGAGTTTCAAGAGCCAGACACCAGCATGAAAACGCTGGACAATGAAATGCACCCCAAGAATTAAAAGGGAGCTTAGGGAGCTCCATGATGTTGTTCAAAGTTGACAGGTTTTCCCCTGGAACGTTTGTGGTGAGTTGTTTCTTGACCCTGGCATGGGCCTAAAATACTGAAGTTTCTTTTTTTTTCCTTTTTATTCGTTTTTTTCTTTTTCTTCTTCTTCTTTTTTTTTATAATGCAGTTTAAATCTGAATATATTTTAACTTTATATGAATTGTGAGAAAAATTGATCGATTTTGTATAGACTTCTTGAACTATTATTTTTTACGGAAATGAAAATGTGTAGTAGGTGTTATTATGATTCAACTTGTCATTGGTTCATATATATATATAGGTACATTTATATATATGGTTAGTATCATTTAGATTTATGATGTTTGCATGGTCAGTTTGATTCACAAACCATCGATTGTTTTCCTTGTTTGCTACACAGGCACCCATACCCCTTGTTGCAGGTAAATTGTTGATGTACAGGTACTACAAAGCTAGTCGTAAGAGTTACGGTAGTAAGTGAAACAGGCATGCGGTATGTCAGTCTGTGTTTAAAAACCTACATGTTCAGCAATAAACACAATTAGGGCAAGGCAAGAGCGTATCACATTAAGCCACCTGTGCCCTTGGCACAAATCATTAGAGGCTTCAGATTAGAAGATTGTTCCTTCATCCAAATTGAACCTGATTATTCTTGTTCATTCGATAGCCTCAAGATCTGATAGCGTGTTAGATGCAAGGCATAGGTCTGGCATCTCCTAAGCCTCTTCCTGCCTTGAGGCCTCCATATTGCCGTTCGTTCTTATTCTCCCATCCCTGAATCATGAATGCTGATTATCATATCTATTTATCTGGTGTTTTACGACTTCATAGCAAAGCAGGTATGATGTCACTTGTATGGATCGTCTCATATGTAGTGACACCTTGCTCAAGAAACTGGAACTAAAAACCATACCTTCAGCATCATTTACAAGCGGCCTCTTTTCAAAGCGTCCAATATGTATGGTGTGTTTTGTAGCTGACTCGCAATGAGGAGCTGGCCATAGAAGTTACTGAACCTGGTCAACAACAAGGCGGCGCTCATGAGGCAGGTCACGATCCTGTCCAATGCTAACCCCAACGAGGTTGGCGACCCCAACGCTGAGATTGACCGTGTCAGAGCCATTGTGGCCAAGAACTCGTCAGGCAGGTGCAGGTGAGAACCATGCTGTTTCTTTTTTTGTGTTCTTTTTCTCATGTGTTTCTGTTTGTTTCTTTGTCAGTTATGTCTCCTGTTACTGATGGCTTTGTAATACTCTTGTTATCGAAAAACTAAAGTACAGTCTGTCTTGTGCTAGTTACACTTTCATGTTCCTTTTTATGTAGTTTCTTTTTCTGTTTTGTATGTTCTTGTGACTGCAGTTCTAACTTGTTTCTGAAAGTGAGCTTTTACAAACTGGACCATTTTCATACAGCCATTTGGCAGCCATACTGAATTATTTCATTTTTGCTTTTATTGTAATTTTTCTTTTCTAGAAATTACAAAGTCTGTATTGTTTGCAGACATTTCAGTTTCTTATTTGCAGCAACAAAAATATTCCACTCTTCAGCTGTTACTTTCTTGTTGCCACAAAAGTACAAGCCAAATTTTTTTGCAGTAAAGAGCAACACATTAGTAACAACTTTCAAAAACCCTCCTCACCAAACAAAAAAAAAACCATGAATGTTGACTGTGTAACACAATAATTTGGTTCATAATTTGGCTATCCATAAACAATGACATGATATTTTTTTTCTTTGTTTTTTGTAAGCTTTTAGTACGACTACAAATCCTACAGATCCAAATCAATGTCATTATGATGTTACTCAAAATTTGCTCAGTGATTTGATGCACGGTTGTTTGTCTCTTTCATGCCGATAGCATGGAGATGATGTAAGTTGTTTGTCTCTTTCATGCCGATAGCATGGAGATGATGTAAGTTGTTTGTCTCTTTCATGCCGATAGCATGGAGATGATGTAAGTTGTTTGCCTGTTCCCAGTGGGTGTGTTTCTTTGTTTGTTTGGGTGGTGTTTTGTTTCTGACAACCGTGTCGCTGCTTCAGAAGTGATGGTCAAATGCATGCAGGCCACAGGACTCCCTCTGCCCTACCAGCTGGCTGCACCTTGCTTTGTCTGTGCTGGTGTACAGGAATGCACACACATGTGCTTGTGTTGGGAAGAGTGTGTCAAGGAGATGGGTGTACAGGCATGTGTGTGTGTGTGTATTTGTGGGTGTATGTGTGTGTGTGTGTGTGTGTGTATTTGTGGGTGTATGTGTGTTGTGTGTGTGTGTGTGTGTGTGTGTGTGTGTGTGTGTGTTTGTGTGTGTGTGTGTCTTTGTGTGTGTGTGTGTGTGTGTGTAGGTGTGTTTGTAGGTGTTTATGTGTGTGTGTGTGTGTGTGTGTGTGTGTGTGCGTGGAGGTGTGTATGTGTGTGTGTGTGTATTCATGGATGTGTGTGTGTGTATTTGTGTGTGTGTGTGTGTGTGTGTGTGTGTGTGTGTGTGTGAGCAGCATGCTCACCCATGTGTGCGAGTCACGGTGCACATGCATCAAGTGTACTTTTACCAGTGGCACACGTTCTACAGCAGAGCAGGGTGCTAACATTTGCGCAGTGCAGACCACTGCACAGGTTTATGCACCCTGTCTCTGTTCCTAGGCAGGCTATGGGAGGGGAACTGCTTTTATCAAAATTATTGTGTGTCACTTTATAAGGCATGTAATTAATAGCCGTTGTTTCATGGATTCAGTGTTTATACAGAAATGGACATACAATGAAATCATATAGGCATAATTTTCATGGTGGAAATTTGTATCAAAAATGTTCTTGATTGAGACAAACATTGTTTTAGAGACAAGAAATAATAAGTACAATTATCTCCAAGTTTCTTGTGGTGCACCGTATCAGTATGAAAGAAAAAAAAAAACGTAGCAACATCGAAGCATAGTTTACTAATTGCTGTGTGACAAACAATAATGTTGGCTGTGTTCTCATCGTGGGATGCTGTGACTTCTTATGATGGTGGCTCTGTGCATGCAGCATGTCAATGGCATGTCTTTATGAATGTTTATAATATCATTCAGCTGATGTTGATGAATGCACACATTTTTGTTGAGACAACTTACTGCTAGTTGTGTCATGGTAGGTCATGTTTTGTCTGTTTATTTGTTTATCTGTTTTGTGAGAAATAGCTGTTCAAAGTGCCACCTGAATGGTGCTAGCCCTCCGTAATTCTCAGACAGCTTCCATATCTTTTTGTGCTATTCTGATTTGTTAATCTGTTGGTGTGTCTGTCAGTGTTGTCGTTAAGCACTCTGTGGAACTTTGTCAATCTTCTTGCAAATCTTTGTTAACTCACCTGCCAGTCTTGTTGATCTAAATGTCAATCTTTGTTGACATGTCAGTGTATTTGCTAATCTTTGTCAGCTTGCCTGCCAATCGTTTCATGAATGTACCTGCCAAAATTTGTTTTTTTTCATGAACTTTCAAGCCAAACTTTGCCAATCCACTTCGTGTACTGTGTCAATCTATTGCTAACCTTTGTCAGTGTTTGTCACTATGTCAGCCAGTTCTTGCATCAGGCTACATGCCAATCTAAGTTCACTTGCATGCGTTTATCAGGATACCTGCCAGTCTTTGTTTTATACCTGCTAACATTGAAATCAGTCTGCTGTCGTCAGTCTTGTTCATCAGTCTGTCTGTCATCACTGTCGTCAATCCCACCTTTGTCATCACACATGTCACACCTTCCAGTCTTTGATATTAATCCATCTGCCAGTCTTTGTCATCCAGCACCTGCTAATCTGTCATCAGTCCACCTGCCAATCTTTGTCATCTGTCTGTCTGCTGTCTTTGTCACCAATCTACAAGCTAACTTTTTTCATCAGTATACCTACCAGTCTTTGTCATCAGCATGTTGATAATCTATTTTTGTTGTAAACATACACGCTGATCATACCCACTTACCTTTTTCAATGTTCCTATCAGTATTTTTTTTGTTTTTGTTTTGAGTGTGTCTTTTTTACACCCACTAACATTTGTCAGTGTTTTTCTGCATCTTTATCACATATATACCAACCTTTGTCAGTGTTTCTGCGCATTCTTTTTGATATACCTCCCTGTCTTTCATGATTTTCCTGCTCAATTCTGTCAGTTTACCTGCCAGACTTTGACAGGATGCCCACAAGTTTATCAGCAATATTGGTCAATCCATCTGCCGCCAGTCTTTTTTTATAAATCTGTCTGTCAGGTGTAAGTCCATGGTCAGTTTAATTTGTTCACATCTTCGTCAGTTTGCATCAGTCAGAATTTGCCAGAATAACGAAATTGAGTCTTTGTTTTTTTTAATGGTGGTTTGTGATGATGAAACTGACACTGCTACGGAGTTCCATTCTGCATATCTGGGCATCGAACAAAACAGTAACAGTGTTGGACACCAGTTATGAGACATTGAGGAAACTCAACGGTGTGGGTCCAGTCTTCCCGTCGAGTCCAAAACACTTTCAGTTCTGCAGAAGATTTGACTGGGGTGGAAAAAAAACCCTGCAGATAAATCACACTGATAGGACTTGAACCCATGACCCCCCCCCCCTCCCCCCCCCCCCCCCCCCCCCCCCCCCCCCCCCCCCCCCCCCATTTTGCGGCTTGAAACAGTAACCACTCTGTTAAGGCCCCTTATGAAGCTCTCTAGAGAAAACGAAGCTGTCTGTCTGATGACTTGCTGTGTCTATCTGTGTGTCTGTCTGTGTGTCTGTCTGTGTGTCTGTCTGTGTGTCTGTCTGTGTGTCTGTTGGTTTGTCTCCTCACCTACATAGGTACCTTTTCTGTGGACAGGCTGACAAGATTTTGGGGACACAGCAAGACAGGGAAGCTTGTGAACAGACGGTGGGTCCAGGGTGCTAGTCTTTCTGTCACACCTCTGTCCATCTTGATGTATGTCTCTGCTTCTTCTGACTTATCAGTCTGTTTGGCATCTTCCTGTGGCTCTGTTTCAGTGTGTTAGTGCATGCCATTGCTGACAAATGTTTGTGTCCATGGAGAAGGGCTCTAAAGCTGACTTATTGTGAGTGTGCTTTGAGGGCATGGTTGAATGGTTTTGTGACTTCCAATTAGTTAACATGGCTGGCAAAACTCACTGTTTCAGTGAAAATGTCATGGTGTTCCGATGTTTTTGTTGCTGTTTTCACCGACTTATTTTCTGTTTGCATACTCTGTAATATTCAGATTATAAACAAAGTAGACAGACTACACGATGTGACCACATTTCATATGAAAGTGTAGATGTATTTTTCATTTTAAATTTATGTAGTTGATTGGTAACATAACTAGAATTGATCTGAAAAAACTATTCAAATTTTTTTTTGATGGCTTGTCTTTGTTGTTGTTTGTTTTATATTGATTAGATTTTGTGCATCTGTTGATATGATTTTTTGTTAATGATAGTTTTGACATTTGAAAGTAATAAACAAAATGCCATCAAAGTTAAGACAAAAAGAAAATAACAAGGATGATTGTACTTCTGCACATGTGAATGTTTCATTGAATGTAGCTGATGACATCAGAGATATTAACGCCAATGAGCTGAAGGCCTTCAGTTCATACCTGGTGAGAACCAGATGAAGAAAGAAATAAAACAAGACCTATAGTTTGTCTTTATATCAGGACAACTGTCCATCTCAAAGAAATAAAACAAGACCTATAGGTTTTGTCTTTATATCAGACAAACTGTCCATCTCAAAAGAAATAAAACAAGACCTATAGGTTTGTCTTTATAATCAGGACAACTGTCCATCTCAAAAGAAATAAAACAAGACCTATAGGTTTTGTCTTTATATCAGGACAACTGTCCATCTCAAAAGAAATAAAACAAGACCTATAGGTTTTGTCTTTATATCAGGACAACTGTCCATCTCAAAAGAAATAAAACAAGACCTATAGGTTTTGTCTTTATATCAGGACAACTGTCCATCTCAAAAGAAATAAAACAAGACCTATAGGTTTTGTCTTTATATCAGGACAACTGTCCATCTCAAAAGAAATAAAACAAGACCTGTAGGTTTTGTCTTTATATCAGGACAACTGTCCATCTCAAAAGAAATAAAACAAGACCTATAGGTTTTGTCTTTATATCAGGACAACTGTCCATCTCAAAAGAAATAAAACAAGACCTATAGGTTTTGTCTTTATATCAGGACAACTGTCCATCTCAAAAGAAATAAAACAAGACCTATAGGTTTTGTCTTTATATCAGGACAACTGTCCATCTCAAAAGAAATAAAACAAGACCTATAGGTTTTGTCTTTATATCAGGACAACTGTCCATCTCAAAAGAAATAAAACAAGACCTATAGGTTTTGTCTTTATATCAGGACAACTGTCCATCTCAAAAGCTGCAATTTGCTCATAAGCATGACAGACAAATTGTGTTTGACACGAAGTAGGGCTCCTCAAGTTGAGCATTTGTGTGTAACACTAACAGACACTGTGAAATCAATGAAACGACAGTACCCTCAGAGACAACTCAACCCAGCAGAAATGATTGTTTTCCATTGTGTTTGACAACATAGTGAAATTGTTGGGTAGGAGCCAACTTAAATGCAAGCATGCATAACTTCTGTTGGTGCTTTCCAGAAGAGAAATCACGAAAATAGGCAGAGATTTAAAAGAAGAAACCTTATAATATTGCACCTAGACTAGAAGGACAATAAGAGTGTTGCCGACAATCCCTGCAATGTTTTAGGCAGGATGGGTTAGTCTTTCTACAGGACAACCCCAACGCTACCCCCCCCCCCCCCCCCCACCCACCCACTCTACCCATCTTTGTGCTGCACCACTTAGGGTGTTAGTGATTCTACCTTCAGAAATCATAAAGTCGGTGCAGCAACACCCTTTGAAATGTGAACTATAGGTGGAGTTACTCTTAAAAAAAAAAAAAAAAGAAAGAAAAAAAAGAAAGGTAGGGAGTCCAGACGAAGGTAACTGCATGTTTTTTTTTACTGCATGATGATTTTTATGTGTACAGCTTTTTGCCAGCAAGAAGAAGCATGAGTCAGAAATAGAGAGAGTGAAGAGAGAATTGGAGATGACAACAAAAGGATGGAATCACGCATGTGAGTAGGCAGTCTGTTTGGGTGTGCACATTGGAAAGTGTGTCTGTGTGTGGGCACAAATGTGTGTGTGTGTGTGCGTGTGTGTGTGTGTGTTGTGTGTTGTGTGTTGCGTGTGGTGTGTATGTTGTGTGTTGTGTGTGTGTTTGTGTGTGTGTGTAGTGTGTAGTGTGTGTGTTGTGTGTGTGTGTGTGTTGCGTGTGTGTGTATGTTGTGTGTGTGTGTGTGTGTGTGTGTGTGATTTTGCTGTCTCATTTTCCATGCCACCTTAGCGGCATTGCACTCACACCACTCATCCTGGATCCTCTCCCAGAGCCACACTCTGCCTTGTTCCGCCACAGCCCCAGAACCAGCAATCCACTGGGAGCAGTCAGAGTCAAACCATCAACCCACCAGAGGAGACACTGAACAGCTACCGACTCACTCGAGACAATAATTGCATTGTTGCAGAGCCAGGGAGAGTGAGCTCTCCCTCCAGAGGGTACCACCGCATACCTCTACAGACAGTCCTCATGAAATTGCCAATACCGCTGACTCCGACTGACCCTTACCAAGGGATAGATAGTGGAGGAGAAATCGAAACTGAGGTCACCATGAGAACAAGGCATTAAGGGCCACAGAATTTGAGACGTTTTCTTTTTTGAAATGGGTATTCACATGATCAGAAACAAAGATTTAGATTTTTCTTATAATCAAGTTAAACCATTACTTCTACAGAAAACCAATCATGAAACAGTGTTGTGTCATCTAGGGTGGGTTTCTTATAACAACTTGGATTGACTGCTCCCTGCGGACTGCCATGTAGAGGCGACCACAGGGCAAGCCTAGGTGTGGCTTTGTACAGGGGAGCTTGAATGAGTGGTATGATAATGACACCACGGAGGGGGCATTCAAAACGAGACGGCAAAAAAAGAAGAAGAAAAAAACAAGAGAAAACTCAGAACGGATGCTGTGTGTGTCACCAGGACCGGCATCATGAAGGAGCTGGCAGACACCAGAAACATTGCACGGGAACGCCAGCAGAAGATCTCAGAGCTGAACGCAGTAAGGCACATTGCTGTGTTGTGGTTTTCTTATAATGCTTGCCTAGGTTTAGTGTGTTTTGCTTTTCTTCAGAAACACCTATACTTTGTATCTGAATAGCATGGTCGTGAACTTTTCTTCAGGTTCTTTTGTCATCACCAATATTGTATATTTTGGAATTACAATGATTATACCGTTTTGTTTTGAAAATATGTTATTGTATGTTTTAAGTGCAGTTAAAGCAGAAAATTGTTGAATTGCTGTATCAAAACGAAACTGAAATTACTTGTCATAAACATAAATGTAATGTTTAATTAGTATTTCTCTAGTTAAAGTAAAAGGTCTAAGGTATAAAAAAAAAAAAAAAAAAAGCGAGGGAAAAAAGACATAAAGAAGCATTTAAGAAAGTATACCGAAAGTGGATCTGGAGTTGTCATACCAAACCTAAATTTATGAAAATCAGTCCACTTGAAAAAGGTTTTCAGTATATATGCTAAACTTCAGCTTTTACTTTCAAGTATAACAGACTAATGTCTTCTTTGTATTCTCTCTGTGGTGATTCGAAATCCGTTTTGCAGTCATTACACTGCTGGGACTGTACAGCTAGAGAAGATTTGTTTTATGACATTAAATTCTTAACTTTTAAATTATCAGGGTATAGAAGCAGACTTCTGTTGGGCTTCATCACAGTGTGGTCTAAGTAGAATGAAGAGGCCGATTGTCTAGCAATACAAGAACAAGGGCGGATACTGAAAATGTTCTTAATTCTCCATAATAATTTCCATGTCAAGACATAATTCAGGTATTAGAAGACTTGAATTTTTAAGAAAATCTCCTGCAGAATATCAAATATATTGCCCATCGAGGCAAGACTCTTGTAAAATAATTACCAAGTTTTAACATGTGGAACACTAAGTTTTCTAATGACATTATCAACATCCTCAAAAGACATCTTTATTGAATTGTCCAGTATTACCAAGGATTTTGAATGGAATAGATCTGCATATTTTGTATGATCCATGCATTGCAGCTGTAATTTCTAAAAATGAAATTTCTACATTATTATGAAGGTTTCAATGAATATCACCCATGAAGCAGAGATATTAAATAAAACTAATGAACCAAAGAAAGCACACACACACACACACACACACACACACACACACACACACACACACACACACACACACACACACACACACACACACACACAAACACACACACACACTCACACACACACACACACACACACACACACACACACACACACACACACACTCACACACACACACTCACACACACACACACACTACACACACACACACACACACACACACTCACACACACACACACACACCACACACTCACACACACACACACTCACACACACACACACATACACACACACACACACACACACACACACACACACACACACACACACACACACACACACACGCACACACACACACACAAATACACAATGTGCACATGCACATGTCCCTATACACATACATACACACACACACACACACACACAAATACCAAATCATTTGAAGAATTTAAAGAAGCACTAATGTCATTCTCCTCGAATAAGACAGCTGTTGGATTAGATGGAGTTTCATATCAATTGTTATGCCACTTACCTTTGTGCTGGAAGCAATTACTTCACTCGTTTTACCAAAAATGTTGGTTAAATGGAACTCTTCCTACTTTCTGGAAGAGGATAGTTGTAATACCAGTTCCAAAACAAGGTAAACCTAGGTCTGCAATTGATAGTTATCGACCAATAGCATTAACATCTCAAGTTGGAAAGCTATTAGAAAAGATAGTTGAAAAACGCATTTTACATTATTGCGAAAAGAATAACATAATTCCCAACAATCAAGCAGGTTTCAGAAAAGGTAGAAGTACAATCGATCACCTTGTAAAACTTGCAAGTCATGTTAAAAAACAATTTGCTCGTAGAAAAAGTACACTTGCTACTTTCTTTGACATCAGAAAAGCATATGATAGTGTGTGGCATTCTCGTTTACTTTATAAGTTGAAAAATATTGGGATTAATGGCGCAATGTATCAGTTCATAAAATCTTTCTTATCTGAGAGATCAGTTTGTACCAGGGTTGGTAAATGTTACTCTTCATTTAAAGATATTGACATTGGCATCCCTCAGGGCTCCATTATTGCACCTATTCTATTTACAATTCTCATTCACGATCTTCCTAAGATACTATCTAAAAATATGCATGCAGTGCAATATGCCGATGATATTGCAATGTGGATGAATACAAACATTAAAAAACAGGCAAATAAGAGAACCATATTATATATATAAAAACTATATCAAATTGAAATTGACAAACTAAATAATATATGAACGAAAACGGACTAGAACTATCAGGAGAAAAAACACAATTAATGTTATTTAACAACGGTAAAAATCCACAAGTTTTGCCTCAACTTGTGCTAGAAAAGAAAACTCTTCAATATTCCAGTAATGTTAAATTTTTAGGTGTTCATTTCACTCCTAAATTAAACTGGAAATTCCATATTGAACATCTTATAAACAATGCCAGACAAAGGCTATCTTTACTAAAAATAATCGGTGCACAATCGTGGGGTCAAGATACCCAAACTCTTGTACATCTTTCTATTAGTCTGGTTCGTTCAAAATTGACCTACGGACAGGAAGTATATTTTTCAGCTTCTCAAACATTACTTAAGCGATTACAAAGTAGAGACAGTAAAGCTATTAAAGTAGCCCTTGGTGTTCCAGTCCATTCTAATACTTTTAAAACATATAAAGAAGCTAATCTCTTGTCACTTGATGATCAACGCAAACTAGCAACAGCCAAATATGTAGCCAGAAGTCTTTCCGTATCAAATTCAGTAACAAATGAAATATTCCTTGATTCCAAATCGGATTTTCCTAAAAGGGCGCAGAATATTCTTACCTGCAGCCCATTCGAAATTATACTGATGATTTATTTAGAAAATGTGACATCAATATTGCATCCATTTCAAAACCTCCAACTATGCCCACAGTTCCTCAATGGGGGCATATTTCTCCAAATTTTGATATAGATTATACTGCTAAAAAAAAAGAAGACAATATTAATTTGATATCAGTAGAAGCAAAAGAACATCTTGAAAACACATATCCACATCATCTCAAAATCTACACGGATGGTTCAGTTTTAGAATCTTATACAGGGGCTGGATTTGTAATTCCCGATTTAAAAGCAAAGAAATCATTTTGTTTAGGAAAGAACTTTTCAGTTTTCACTGCTGAACTATATGCAATCTTTATGGCCTTATCTTGGATATCTGATCTTAATGTGGCAATTTACAGCATTCTAATCTGTGTTGACTCTAAATCTGTTCTTTATAGCTTACGAAATTGGGATCCAAATGTAAGGAAAGACTTAATTTTTGATATAAAATTTATGATACATTCCGTTATGGCGAAAGGAACTTTTGTAGAGTTTTGCTGGATCCCATCTCACTGTAGTATCTATGGAAATGAAATAGCTGATAAATTAGCAAAAGAGGGTGCTCTTAGAAAAAATCCAGATAGTGGATTGAAATTGGATAAACGTGAAATCATTTCTCTATAGAAAATTGTATGAGCAATGAAAAACTTCCTGCAAAAACGACAGCGTTATTATGGCAAAGATCATTGTCCAGTATAATTTATAAAATGCGTTTGAACTCGTGGAAAACCAAATTTTCTAAGGATGTAGATTGCGCTTGTGGTCTCCCATTATCTATTCAACATATTCTTTTCGAATGTCCAATTCTAACATCGTTATATAATATTCTAAAGATAGATATTGCTTCGTTAGGGGCTTTACAAGAAATACTTTACAGCCCAAAATGATTGATATAGCAAAGGCTATATCGAGTTCTGTTATTATTCATTTGTTGTAATTGATTTATCAGTTTATAATTATTGTTTGGTCGTTAATAGGCAAACTTTCATATATTTGTCTCCGTGCACGCGCGCGCCCGCACACACACACACACACACGCGCACACGCGCACGCACACACGCGCACACACACACACACACACACACACGGGCGCGCGCATGCACGCACGCACACACACGCACACACGCGCTCACACACACACACTCATATAAGCACTTGCATACATTTTTTGGGTTTGTTTTTTGTTTTTGTCTAATATCACCATCGTTGTGAACAGACTCTAAATTAAATCAATCAAATCAACACACAAATACACAATGTGCACATGCACATGTCCCTCTTTTCTCCACCCATCACATTGTCTGTCTTGACTTAAAACATTCTGTTGTGTTGTCATAGAAACTGATCACCATCAGGGGAGAGAAGCAGGCTTGCGATACCCAGCTAAATCGCCTGCAGCACAAGGTGAAGGACTTGGGGGAAGATTTCCGCGCTCGGCTCGTCAAATATGTGGAGGACATTGCGGTAAGGCTCAAATGTTCAATGAAATGATTGTATTGGATCATTAATACTTCATTTTTGACTCACATTGTAAGCAAAATAAAAGTATGTAATTATTGTGGTTTGGCCATCCACATCCACATAATGTGTATGAATGTGTCATGAAAACTTTAACGTTGGCAATTTCTCTGGAACTTGAGCTGAAGAAAACAACAACAATATAAACAGGGTCTGGACACTCAGCCTCACAGTCGTCAGTTCATGATAATTACCAATGAGCGACGGCTGCAAGGTGACTGAAAACATCAGGATCACTACGTGTGTAGTCAGATAACCATGCCCTTCAGAAATGGGTCTTCAAGACTGGTTCTTGAATTTCATGATCGACATTGCAGTGCCTTTTACTCTCAAGTCCTGTTGATTCCAGGAGTACAGTTATGTTGACAGAAAATGTTAACTCCATGGCAACATCCAAATACTGTAGTTATTTTTAATATAATGTTTATACATCCTGGCCATTTTTTAAAAAAGAATTCTACAGACTTGATCAAAATAACTGAAGAATATAATCTAAACATGATTTAAAGTTTAAATAATTTTTCCGTCAGCGCTACTTGTAGATTTATGCAAGTTTGTAAATTGTGTCTCTGAATTCTAGATTAGGAAAAGTTTCAAAGATACAGATGCTTGCTTTAGAATGTTTCTACTGTCTTTTGCCACATGCTAAGGGAAGCATTAGATTTTATTTTATTATTTTTAGCATTTTTTGGTCATATGTTTCATGGTCAGAATCGAATCCCATGACAAGTTCAGCTGCCTCTTTAAATGATGGACATGGTCCGCCATGTTGATTGGGGAAAGAGCGACCTCAGACCTCAAATCAACACTATGAGAAGGAACTAAGCTACCCTCTTTTAGGTCTACAGGAAAGAACTGTGACAGGAGGGTGCCAAACTACAGCACATCGCCATTCGCAGACTATCCTGCTGGATTTACCTCAAACCAATACAGTTCTCCGTAGCTTCGTCATTATTGTTGTCTGTATTGCTGGCCACAATGTAGAGAGCATGTGAACACATGGTAAATTATGGAATTCTTCTTCAGATTCAAGGAAATACACTATGGGGTTCTGCTCACCACCGATGGTCGGATCAAGTTGTGCAGTTTATGGGGGCGAGTTCGCTGAGTGTATGGATGTTTGGATCCTATCTCCCCGCAGACTGTCATGTCACACAGTGTTGTCAGAGGCCTGAGCTCCGTTCAGGGGAATGGAGACTGGAGGGCACAGCAGACAGCGTGAACAGGGTTGTAGGTTCAGGTGTCCAGCTCGTGCCAGACTCTGACAAAGGTTGGGGGCACGTTTTCTGTTTATTTTGTGACGCCCTTCCTGCAGGACTATGTGGACAAGGGCACCCAGGGCCCCCACTCTGAGACGCGGCTGCGGGAGTACTGTGACTCCATGCTGAAGGACATCCGGCGCTCCCCCAAGGAGCGGGAGCAGCAGCTGAGTGAGGCGGCCCCGACCTTCCGCACCCGCCTGCAGAAAACTGTGCACAACTACGAGGAGGTGCTGGTGGCCTACAGGGCAGTAGTCTGTGATGTCATCACTGGAGGAGGTGCTGGTGGCCTACAGGTCAGTAGTCTGTGATGTCATCACTATGAGGTGTTGGTGGCCTAAGGTCAGAGTCTGTGATGTCAGCACTGTGAGGTGCTGGTGGCCTACAGGTCAGTAGTCTGTGATGTCATCACTGTGAGGAGGTGCTGGTGGCCTACAGGTTGGTAGTCTGTGATGTCATCACTATGAGGTGTTGGTGGCCTACAGGTCAGTAGTCGTGATGTCAGCACTGTGAGGTGCTGGTGCCTACAGGTCAGTAGTCTGTGATGTCATCACTGTGAGGGGGTGCTGGTGGCCTACAGGGTTTGGGAGTCTGTGATGTCATCACTAGAGGAGGTTTGGTGGCCTACAGGTCAATAGTCTGTGATGTCATACATGAGGGGTTGGTGGCCTACAGGTCAGTAGTCTGTGATGTTTTTCACTATGAGGTGTTTTGGGGGCCTTCAGGTCAGTAGTTTTGGTATGTCATCACTATGAGGAGGTGTTGGTGGCCTACAGGTCAGTAGTCTGTGATGTCATCACTATGAGGAGTGTTGGTGGCCTACAGGTCGGTATCTGTGATGTCATCACTGTGAGGAGTGTTTTTGGTGGCCTACAAGTCAGTAGCCTGTGATTCATCACATGAGGAGGTGTTGGTGGCCTACAGGTCATAAGTCTGTGATGTATCACTGTGAGGAGGTGCTGGGGGGCCTACAGGTCATAGTCTGTGATGTCATCACTATGAGGAGGTGTTGGTGGCCAAAAAGGGCGTAGTCTGTGATGTCATCACTATGAGGAGTGTTTTTGGTGGCCTACAGGTTTAGTAGTCGTGATGTCATCACTATGAGGAGGTGTTGGTGGCCTACAGGTCGGGAGTCTGTGAAGTCTATCACTATGAGGAGGTGCTGGTGGCCTACAGGTCAGTAGTCTGTGATGTCATCACGTGAAGGGTTGTTGGCCTACAGGTCAGTAGTCTGTGATGTCATCACTGTGAGGGGGTGTTGGTGGCTACAGGCATAGTCTGTGATGTCATCACTATGAGGGGGTGTTGGTGGGCCCACGGTCAGTAGTCTGTGATGTCAACACTGTGAGGAGGTTTCTGGTGGCTACAGGTTGGTAGTCTGTGATGTCATCACTATGAGGAGGTGTTGGTGGCCTACAGGTTGGTAGTCTGTGATGTCATCACTATGAGGAGGTGTTGGTGCCTACAGGTCAGTAGTCTGTGATGTCATCACTAATAGGTGATGGTGGCCTACAGGTCAGTAGTCTGTGATGTCATCACTATGAGGTTGGTGGCCTACAGGTCAGTAGTCTGTGAGTCAGCACTGTGAGGAGGTGCTGGTGGCCTACAGGTCAGTATCTGTGATGTGATATGATGACTGTGCGATTACTGCAAAATGACTGTGATGGTGGTGAACGGTGTGGGAATGGAGTGACACTTGTAGCTCCCTGTGGCTTGAAGACAACCAGGAGTCGCCCACTACACTGTGCGCAGAGATACAGTTTTGTTTACTTTGTGTGTGTGTTTGTGTGTGTGCGTGTGGTGTGTTGTTTTCAGAAACTTTATGTTTATAAAGTTCACTTTCTGGTTATTTCGTATTGTACTGAAAACTTCCAAATTTGTATCTTATATACATGTGTGTGTGTCGAAACTTTTCAGTTATTAGTTCCTTCAAAGTTTAAACTTTGGTTTTGTTTTTCTTTTATTAAATTATATATATATATATGTATATGGTGTGTGTGTGTGTGTGTGTGTGTGTGTGTTAGTATGACTGGTGAGTTATTTTAACGTGGTGACAGCCCTGATGTTTGGGCCCTCTGCGGTCGGCTGGCTATAAGCAACATATCTTATCTTATCTTATGTGTGTGTGTGTGTGTTTTCAGAAACTTTATGGTTATTTGTTCACTTGAACTGAAAAACTTCCAATTTTGTTATTTCATTTGATATGTGTGTATTCAGAAACTTCCAGTTTGTAATCTTATATACATGTGTGTCTGTTCAGAAATCCTTCAGTTTAATTCCTTCAAAGTTAAACTTCCGGTTTGTTTTCTTATGTATCGTGTGTGTGTGTGTGTGTGTGTGTGGGTGTGTATCATGAAACTTGCGTCAGAC
This sequence comes from Conus ventricosus, assembly GCA_018398815.1. NCBI lineage: Eukaryota > Metazoa > Mollusca > Gastropoda > Neogastropoda > Conidae > Conus > Conus ventricosus. The sequence continues at coordinate 64,299,867 of CM031606.1, read as the reverse complement.
GTGTGAAGCCAGAGGTTTTGAGCCCACTGACTTGTGTCCCGATGAAACCCAGCTCAAGCTGAGCGACACTGAAATTCAAACCTCCCATCTCCGAGAGATGGACAAACTGAAAGGGAGCTTACCTCCACACGCAACGAACTGGACATGCTCAAGATAGGTGAGATTATTGTAGTTTGCAGCTGATGAATTTACCTGTGGCTGAATCACCATCTTTGTTTTTATGGGAAAGAGGGAGATGTAAAAGGTTGTAGCAGAGCTATCAGGCATGAATTAACGAAAACGCAGGTCAAGTCCGGTGCTCCTCAATAAAAATGATTTCAAGTTTTTAGAATATTTCGATTTCCATTAACCTGAAGAGCTAAAAAAAATAAAAAAATAAATAAATAAATTACAAAAAGCATATATATAAATATGGACAGCTGGGATTCATTCATTCATTTATTCACACCCACACACACATACACACACCACACAAACAAAATGCAAAACACACACCACACCACACACACACGCATACAGACATCACGAGCGCGCACAACACACCACACACACACACTCAAGCATGCCTATAAACACATTATACCTTGCTTGTCTGGAAAATTTTAATGAACACTGTCAAAATCATATCCAGAACAGGGAGACAGGATTGTGTGTCCCTGGCTTGAACCTGTCAGCTCCAGTTATGACTGACGAGACCAAAAAAAATTTGGAAGATGACTAGGCTTCTGCTGGGTTTAAAGCCATTACATCTGAGTTGTTTGCCAAAATGCTAACCACCATTTAAGATGGCTTGAAACATCCCCACCTTTATTCTGGTGAAATTCTCTGTGTTTTGATGATGAAAAAAAACAATAAAGACGGTCAGATATTTGTAAGATGATCTCAAAAGGGTTAACATCAATCAAAATACAGAGAGTAAACATAATAACCAAGGGATAAAACAAATTACATATAAAAACAAAAAAAGGCTGTATAGATCCAAATTCCACCTCTCATCCGCCGTCAACCCAAACAATCCCAACCCATCTGCTCCAAACCACCTTTCCCCCTAAAGACGATTGATGCACACAAATATCAAGACATCATCCGGGCTCAGAACACACTAGTACAAACACACATGCATACCCATACATTTTCCATGAAAAAAAATTTTCATGGTATTGCGATTTTTTAAAAATTGAATGTGTGGTTTTGACAGTATGGCCTGTTTGGGGAGGACAAGGACACCATGGGTGAAATAAGGGAAGTGTGCTCTTGCTGCTTTGGGCCTTGTTGGGGTTTCCCTGCGACTGTCCTCCAGGAAAGAGTCAGAAGTCCCCTAACTGTTGATTTCCACCAGAACCTGTTAAAAAAGAAAAGGTTTTGACATGTTTCAGAAGTTGGTTCACTGTGAACCAGCAGTCCCTGCCAGACTGCCGTGGTTGCCAAGGGACAAATGGACGCCATGGAAAGATATCTGATACATTACCAGACAGTTTTCTCTGAACATTTGGCAGAGAAACTATGTGAAGGAACCAAACTCTGGGGTTGTCTAGCATCAAAACTCCGTTTGGCATTTTGAGAAGACATGCTCGAAGAATCTCTTGAAAAGAAGCATAAATGAAAAAAAAGAAGAAAAATGGTTGCATCTGACTCATTTTGTGGTAGATGGTCACAGCTGGGGTCGATCGGCAGTCGTACAATCACCAAGGGATTTATACTCAAAATAAACAAGATCAGCAAATAAAACAACTTTGTTTCATTGCAAACTGAAAAATTTAAAAATATCCGTTTGTTAAAGAGTTTTGTGCAAAAATTCAAATCAGGTCATTGTTCAGAAAAAATTTTTTTTTCTGCAATGAGTTACACTTTTTCATACTTCTCTCTGGGTTTCAGGGATTTCAATTATCAAGGAGTGTTTCAATTGAATTAAGAACCATTTTGTCTTTCTATCATACATTCACAAAAACTTCTTTTGCTAATTTTCTTTCCTTTTTAAAGTCATCAGAATAATAATTAAAGGCGCATTTGTTGGTCCATAGACACGGTAAAAGACACTACATAACTTGAAAAAAAGTGTAAGGGAAAGGGGAAAATACGTACGTGCAGCTACGTTGTAAGTGAAGACGTATGTGTTTTGTTGTTCATGTTTTGATTTCTAAAGATGCTTTCATACATTTGTGCATGTGGTCTTGTGCATGCACAGATAAGCTGCTCCTGCAAATTCTTGTATCAAAGCCTGGAAAATTTCAACTGTCCTGTACATGTGCATGGTTGTACATATGTGTGGTTGTACATGTGCATGGTTGTACATATGTTGGTTGTACATATGGTGTTGTACATGTGCATGGTTGTACATATGTGTGGTTGTACATATGTGTGGTTTGGTTTTCTGCAGTGTTCCTGGGAAATCGGAAATGTGGGGAGCAATGCGGAAGCAGATGCGGGAGTTCACGTTGAACACACAGCAACAGCTTGAGCAGGAAAGAGCGCGACTGTTGAGTGAGAACAATGTGCTGAAGGGAAAAGCTGAAAGAAAGTCAGCAATACATCGACAGTCATTTGGGCCGGTCAGTGTGCTAATACATGCTTGTGTGTGTTGTGTGTGCACGCGTGTGTGTGTACTTGTGTGTGTGTGTACTTTGTGTGTGTGTCTGTGTGTTTGTGTGTGTGAAGAACAATGATCTAAAGGTATTGTACAGTGAAAATCGTATTGTCATTTCTGTGTGTGTGTGTGTGCATGCGTGCGTGTTGAGGAATGGACTAGGTTGTATGTGTTTGTGTGTGTGTGCACAGAAAACAGGGTGGGCATGGGGTGATGTAAGGTGAAACCATAATATATGTTTGTTGCTATGCAGTGTGTGGAGCTGTTACCAATTGAATGATAGTGCAGATCTGGTTAAAGAAATTTTTTTTTTAGCTCTGTCTTTGCTGAGCTCAGATCGTAAAAAACAACAAAATAAATGTTTTGAATACCCCTCTACTTCATTTTCACCAAATACACATGAATGCACACACCAGCATATCAACACTCTCCTTCCCTCTCACTTTGTCTCCCCATCCCCCTCACAGCAACACACTGAACACACACATAAAGCATGTAGGTACCCATAGTCACACACATGTACACATGCTTGCAAGCGCACCATACATAGCCTCACATATCAGCACACCCTATGAACAAAGTGCAAGTATAATAACAGTACAAAGAACTCCTTGAATCAGTGAGAAAAGGAAAGGGTTTAGAAAATCTCCATC
>CM031606.1:64212406-64295630 GCA_018398815.1 Conus ventricosus | reverse complement strand
TGTTCATGCAGTCTGTCTGTCCTCACTGTCGTCAATCCCACCGTTGTCATCACACATTCACACCTGCCAGTCTTTATATTAATTCCATCGCCAGTCCTTGTCATCCCGGCACTGCTAATCTGTCATCAGTCCACCTGCCATCTTTGTCATCTGTCTTCTGCTGTCTTTGAGTCCACCAGTCTACCTGCTATAACTTTTTTCATCAGTAATACCTACCAGTCTTTGTACATCAGCATGTTGAAATCATTTGTTGTACACGTAACGCTGATCATACCCCCCTTACCTTTTCATTTCAATGTTCCTATGCAGTAATTTTTTTTTTTTTATTTGGACTGTGTCCTTTTTACACCCACTAACTGTTATTTGTCAGTGTTTTTGTGCATCTTTTGATTCTATATATACCCCCAAAAAACCCCCAAAAACCATTGTCAGTGTTTAACGCACTTCTTTTGATATACTCCCTGTCTTTCATGATTTTTCCCCGCTCAATTCTGTGGCAGTTTACCTGCCAGACTTCTGACAGGATGCCCACAAGTTTTATCAGCAATATAAGGTCAATCCATCTGCCGCCAGTCCTTTTTAAAATCTGTCTGTCAGTGTTTCAGTCCATTGTCAGTTTAATTTGTTCACATCTTCGTCAGTTTGCACAGTCAGAATTCCGCCGGAATAACGAAATTGAGCAAGTCTTTGTTTTATTTAATGAGGTTTGTGATGATGTAAACTGACACTGCTACGGAGTTCATTCTGCATAATCTGGCATCGAACGAAAATCAGTAACAGTGTTGGACACCAGTTATGATACTTTTGAGGAAACTCAACGGTGTGGGTCCAGTCCGATTTCCCCGTCAAGTCAAAACACTATCAGTCTGCAGAAGATTTTGACTGGGGTGGAAAAAAAAAAACCCGCAGATTTAAATCGACACTGATAGGAACTTGAACCCATGACCCCCCCCCCGCCATTTTGTTGCGGCTTGAAACAGTAACCACTCTTGTTTAAAGGCCCCTTATGAATCTTTCTCTAGAGAAAACTGAAGATGTCTATCTGATGACTTGCTGTCTTCTATGTGTCGGTTCTCTGTGTCTATCTGTGGTGTCTGTCTGGTGTCTATCTGTGTGTCTGTCTGTGTGTCTGATGGTTTGTCTCTCACCTCCATATGTTCCTTTTCTGTTGACAGGCTGACAAGATTTTTGGGGACTCGCAAGACAGGGAAGCTGTTGAACAGACGGTGTTCCATGGTGCTAGTCTTTCTGTCACAACACCTCTGTCCCATCTTGATGTATGTCTCTGCTTCTTTGGACTTAGTCAGTCTGTGTTGGCCATCTTCCTGTGGGCCTTTTTTTCAGTGTGTTAGTGCATGCCTTAGCTGACATATATTGTGTGTGTCCATGGGGTAGGGCTCTAAAGCTGGACTTACAGGTGAGTGTGCTTTGGGAAGGGGGGGGGGGGGGGGGGGGTGGGGGGGGGGGGGGGGGGGGGGGGGGGGGGGGGGGGGGGGGGGGGGGGGGGGGGGGGGGGGGGGGGGGGGGGGGGGGGGGGGTGGCAGGTTGAATGTTTTGTGCCTCAGTTAGTTGACATGGCTGGCGAGATCTCACTTGTTCACTGAAATGTCATGGTGTTCCAATGTTTTTGTTGCTTTTTCCACCGACATATTTTTGCTGTTTGCATACTCTGTAATTTTCCGAGTATAAACCAATGAAAGCAGACAACTACACGATGTGACCACATGTCATATGAAAGTGTAGAGGTATTGATTTCATTTTTAAATTTATGTAGTTGATTGGTAACATAACAAGTAGAATTGATCTGAAAAAAACTAATGACATTTTTTTTTTGCTGGCTTGTTGTCTTTTTTTGTTGTTTGTTGTTTTATATTGATTAGATTTAATGGCATCTGTTGATATGATTTTTTGTTACGATAGTTTTGACCATTTGAAAGTAATAAACAAAATGCATCAAAGTTAAGACAAAAAGAAAATAACAAGGATGATTGTACTTCTGCACATAAGAATTGTTTCATTGAAGAAGCTGATGACATCGGGGGGAGAGAACACAGGAAAAAGGCCGACTCTCTAAGCTAAGCCACTTTCACACCCACCACCGATTTTTGGGCGAAAGTGGCCTAAAAGAAGCCGCCATTTCCTGTGGGCGGAAGAAGAAGAGAGAGAGAATCAGCCGCAGACAGACAGACAGACAGAAGAAGAAGAGACAGAGAGAAGACCGACAGACAGGCGGGCAGACACACACACACACACACACCCAAAGCGCATATTCACTGTTCTCTGGCAAGTATACGTCAATACCAAAAATAACGATTATCTACAAACAAACATACTGGGCAGGTTATCCGTTTTTAATACTAATTTACTAAACTTTTCAGATTTAGTTTTTGTTTAATCCTATGTTTTTCTTGGGTCGTTTTCAATAACATCATTTTCGCCGCAAACATTCTTCAAATGATCTCTGTCCTTTCATGTAAATAAAACTACAGTCTTTAACTGTTCCTCTAAAGTCTTTTTAACCGAGTTTTATATTACTGGCATAAAATCCACACACTTATTCCCAGCATGTCTTTTCCGCTGAAAGCTAGTGTTCGACACAGTGTTTCTCTTTTAACTATGTCTCTTTCTGCTGAACAGGCATCTATAATAAATAGTGTCTGCGTTCCTTCAAACAGTCTATACAAACTGTTCTACTAAAGTGGGACCATCTCACGTCAGTTTATTGCTAGGATTAACTAAATATATAGTCATCATCTGTCCATAAAAACCTTCTATTATGATATGCTTTGTTCCATTATAAGTGTTGGACAGAAAACCACAATATGAATAAAAATTATAACGATAAACTGTTTGTAACAGGTCAAGGATTAAATATTGTTTTGTCCACAACCAGTTTGTCCACAAATTATGAACAAAGGATGGGGTTTTTGTCATAAAGTTTAACTGCTCCATAGTTTTATAACAGACTTATCTAACCCGTTATTGTTTTTATCATGTCTCTCTGTTTAAAATTTGTTCAGTATAATAAAATTCCTATAAGGTCTAAATGTGTAATATTAATTCCAATTCAGTTCTGTAAGATTGTTTCTATGTAGACTAATATTGATTTTTTGTTGCTTGTTGGTATAAACCTTAATATCCTCCACCATTGTTAAGAACGACGATGTAACTTTAAGTTTTTCAACGTCTAAGTTTAGCCAGCTATTAGAATTCTTTAAAAGGACGTCACTGACGCCACAGAGCCCCATTACTCGCCTCATCTTTTAAAGATCAGAAATGTCAAATAACATTGTGAACGCATCATCTAATTTCATTTGTGGAAAGAACTGGTATTTGGTAGAACGTCCTTTACAACTGTTACTTTTCTGTGAGGATGTTCTGTTTTTCTCATACGGTTTTATTTCAAGTTTCTTTCCGACTATTGTCTCTGGCATAAAAACTTACATGTAAAGGGCCAGAATTGAATGCTTTTCTGAAACACATTGACGGGCTAAAAAATGTAAATGGGCTTATGAATTCAAATTTTATTTCCCCCGATATCTAAATATGGTTCCAAGTGCCATTTGAGGTCAGGTTTTCGAACTATTTATATTCATACTGGCCAACATTAATTGCCTCGAATTGCCAGTTGTTCTAGTTTATAGGAAACTTTTTGTTGTCGCCAACCTCTTTGCGTTTATAATCACCATCTTTAGGTGTACTCAAAACCCATACAAATGCCTATCTCACCATCCTGTTCAAAGTCCGGCAAAACGTCTGCAAGGTCTTTTACAAAATTCTAAAGTTAGGACACCTTACAGGCGCTTAGATGTAACTCCTGGTTCTTCTGGCCCCACGCGACAATGTTTTTAGTACAGTTTATTAGTTTATTTCCAAAACAATTGCAGGTTATCACATTCACGACTTTCCCTGTTTTGTCTTTTGATTTTTATATTAAATGATCTCTATCCCCTCCCCACAAACTAATCTTTTAAAACTGTAAATTGAAGGGAATTGTATAATTTCTAATCGCAATATGCTGCTTTCCCTGACGGAAGAGCTCTTAAAACAGTTGAGGGCCTTCCATCATATAAGTTTTCATCAGTCATAGCTCGTCCAAATGCACATAGAGTATGAATGTATGCAAGATTGAGCGGACTTTCCCCCTAAACGTAGTTTCATCTGGCGAAAACACTAAAACTATGTGTGGGTAGATTGCTAGTTGTAAAGCTAGCATTTTAGCTAGCTCTCTATCAAAAATCGTATTTTGCTTTCTTCAGGTTTGAATGTTAATATTGTTTTTAGATTTGCATTGTTAAGTTTAAGAGTAATGTCTACGTAACTCAGTGCTTCTTTTTAGTGAGCAAAACCCTAATAACCATCAGGTATTGTAACTGTTTTAACGTCGTTTGTTCTACCATTCATATTTTGTAATCTTATTCTATTCCCCTTGGCTTTAGTTATATTAAACCATAAAACGACTTTGTAAAAATAGTCATCGAAGGCCGCGACCGTGTTTTGGCCCCGCAATTGTTAATCAATAGCATGTTCTAAAAACGAAGTCCGGTCTTGAAGGTTGTTATTGTTACACAAACATTTTTTAAATACAAATTAAAAAAATTGCATTGCATTCAAATATACTGATGCAAAATATTCTGTGGGCCACACTACAATCTTAAAAATATAACACCTGTCACCCTCGACATATTCTGTGACCCAGACTGACACCTTTCTAGTATAGGTGAGTACGCCATTAAACAGATATCTTAAACCCCCCTATTAAAAAAACTACATCGCAAAAGTGTGTTTTAGTCACCGATGCAGTTTTAATCAGAACCAGTTAAACTTGCTGTGTTTTGTGCATCCAACGGTGTGAGTGTCGGTATGCTGATCACTTAAATCATCCTAATCCTTGGTTAGGTCAGTGTACAAATTTCATTTCTATTACACCTTCAGACGTATTTTGACTGAACTGCAAGCACCATTACCAAATGACAAAACCGTTTAATCCCATTCAGCAACCGAATAGACATGAAGGCTTTTGAAAGGACTGTAACGAATTCAAATTAACATCAAGACAGACTTTAGACAAAAGTTTGGACCTTAATCATGTCTAGGCACCCCTTATTTTGGGGGCGTGCACAGAAAGTATAACTATGCCTGTGGAATCCTCCTTACACATCTTTCTCTTCAGGCACAGCTGTTCACCTAGGTCCAAAGAGCAAGAGTCATAAAACAAGCATGGACAAAATTTATCTTAGACACTTCTAAGGGCCTAACTAGAGCGGAATAGAACGAATAAACGACTCTATTCGTAACTTTACGTTTGTGTTTGCTAGGTTCGCAAAGCAAAGGCAGATCGAGCAAACTGATCTTTCTACTGGCTTTGAACCCACAAATACAATACTAAGCAAATTTAGAGACGCCATAATTCTACAGTTTGATTTACCTTCAAGTATTCAAAGTACCAACATGTTTTACAATACGCAAGATCAAAGTAGACTTTGCTGTTGGCACTGGTTTATTACATGCTGCCTCTGACCTCAGACTTCCAGATAGGTACAATAATAAACTATAATAAGAATTCCTTATAGCAGCTATGAACAGAAGGTTGGGAAAAACGACATAAATTCTGAAGCCAGTAATATTACAAACAATAAAAGAAACTCCAAGATTAAGTCTTCTAAGTCCCGAAGTCCCAAACCCTCTAAAGTCATTGAAGACTCAGCAAAGCTCGCGGACTCTCACTGTTTCGCGATGACCATGAATAGAAAAGACATCCGCTTGTTCTTGATTAACCAGGCCCTAGGATTACTTGGGTCCTTTATCTTACTAAAAATAACCCAACTATTAAGAGAACTAATGTCCCATAAGTGCTCGCATAAAAGCCAACTACTTTGCTTGCTAGTAGACAAAGCCACGCTAACAATACCTCCTAATATACCCGGTAAAGATCTATAGCTTTACTGGCTATTTTTTAATTAAACCGCAAGATGATCAAGCTGTGTTTTTTACCATGATTTATCAGGGGGAGGCGATGGCGTCGAGTAATAACTTTGACCACCGCCCCTGTAATAGCCAACACCAGTGTACATATTGCAAATCCTAAGGCTGTTATAAACGCTTGCCAATGTGACTCCCTGCTCTCTAAACAATGTGTTATTCGTTCTGCTAGCGTTGTGACTTTATACAAAATTTTCGATAGTTTCTCATATACTATTCACATTGAGTTCGTAATGGTCTCGGTTAGTAGTTAGCACTTCTAGTGGTTGCTGATCTTGCTTCTGTTCAAGATCATTTAGTCCTTTGGGTTATTCTTAGTCTTTAATATCAGGCCCGACGATGCGGGTTCATCAGCCTCAACGAGTTTTTCTTTTTCTCTTTTTATATGCTCATCTAGTTCACCTAGTTTTGCTAAGATTGTTTTGTTAATTCCGCCTTTGATGGTTTTTAAGTACGATCAAGGGCTAATAATTCTCGCATGGGTAGGGTGAGGGTCCGTGTAAAGTCTTTAACCTGTTTCTTTCTGAAAAAACTGGATTCAGCTTCTATTACATTATTAAATTCACCGCTGATTGATTTAATTCGTTAAGTTCCATGTTTTGCATTGTTTATCTGTTGGGAGTTCTTGCAGTGTGTTTGACTTTAGAAACTACTGCCTCCGCCCTTAATTTTGGCCTAACAAGGCCAAGGCGATTTGATCTTTCACACTCTGAGTCTATTTCTAATTGAACCACGCTAAAAACTTGAATGGTCTTTTTAATTGTAAGCTGAACAGTTGTCCATGTCGCTCCAACACAAACAAATGGTCATCTTTTACTTCAAAAATCATTAGGGTCTATAAATTCGGGAGGTTCTTGGCGGCCAAAACTTAGGTATAATGATCTGACCTTTCTTTCTGTTTAATTTAATACCGACTTGTTGGTAATGTACTCCCAATTTCTGCTAATGTCAATCATGCAATGAGAGCCCCGAAGCGATGCCGCTCCCAAGGGAATCACATCATGTCCGTCTCCACGATCAAAAACATCATATCTTGCATCTTCATGCCTGCCATGTATTCTTTAATAATTAATTTTTATTATATTTTTGTTTTATAAAAAATGTTACATGCATAGGCTCGATTCTTGACCCATAGAAACTGGAAAGAACCCTTGGCGTGAAGGGAAATAAACGGAATATTACATGTTCCAAATAATCCACTACTATTGATGCAGATCCAATTCTTAACTGTCAAATTTCCGGACCTAGGAGCAGAGACGTGGATTTGTGCCAGGCTCTGCGCTCTACTTACATTCCCCCCGCCCCAAAAAATAGTACACGATTCAACAACAGACACAAACAGACAGTTGTCCAGAATTGGGGGCGGGCCATTGTTAAGAAAATTCTATAAAACTTGAGGGGCAAAAATATTTTTCTTAACACGAATGCAGGACATATTTTAACCTATTCTGATCTATGGCTACCGGGAATGAAAGGGCTGATCTTGCGTTCAAGGAAACGAAAATGAAGAAGCACTAAAACATAGATAGCGCTGAAGATACTAAAGACGGCAAAAAAGAAAGTAGCCTAAAGTTTGCGTATGGAAATCGCTTTTTTTCCATTCCCTTGATTTTGAGTTGTTAAAAGCGCATGCGCCAGACTTTCAGGAGCATAAAAGACAGACTGGACATATGAACTAACTTTAACGAATACAAACGTGTATCAGATCAACGACCACCGAAGCAATGTACAGCAATTCTGACATCTCGTTAGAGTTTGAACGTTGTTAGCAATTCCTAATTTAGCAAGGCTGATTTGAGCAACAATATCATCAAAAATTATCAATATATACGAAGAGTGATTCATCATACAACGATATCCCAGAAAGCAGGGCAGACACTATATATGGAATTTTTAGTTTTTAGTGTCGCAGCAAGATCCGCTTAAAAGGTATTTTATTGCCTGTGTGAAGATGAAGAACCGTTCAAAAGAGCAAGTGAAAAGTTTTTTAACCTAAAACGAAAGTGCAATGTACACTTGATGGTAGTCCCTAACCAAATCTACGCTAGCGGGTTTTACTTATACCTTATCATCATTTCTGATCGAAATAAGAAAATTGGTTTGGGGTGGGAGGGTAGAATCTACAGGCGAACCTTGTGTCTAAGAGATTTACATCTTCACAATGTTAGGCTTGATGATTATTTAACAACGAAATAAACGGTTTATGGATTGACCAAGAGGTCAACAAGAAAATCTAGCATGGAAGCGGGGTAGAGCTGTGAGAGACGTAATAAACATTCAAATTGATAAAGATGACAGAAGCCGATAAACCGCTTAATGTACATTTGTTTTTAATATATGATGCGCAGCTGAATAGTTGAAAATAACAGATAAAAAGTGTAGCATACTAAATATTTTTATTTTATAAAAAGCCTGTCGTTCAAGTTTTACCCAATGTGCCTACAGCGCTCCAAAAAAGAGATAGAAGAAGCCCAATATAAAAACTTCAGATTAACCAACATACACAAATGCAACAAGTACTAGAGCAAGACCTTTTCAAAAAACAAGCAAAACCAAACGAAGGTACACTGCTGCCTTTAATGCTGTTATACATAATGTTAATACTGGAACATCGACTATAAGTGCTCTATCAGCAGGAACGCAGTGTTAGGCCTCTTAGCAACGGGCTTAGCTCACCCGCAGCTTTACCCTCTAGGAGGTTTGTCTTAAGCTCTCGGTCTGTGGTTCATTAGCTGTAAGTGCGGCTGGCAGAAAAATTAAAAACTAAACTCCAAAGAGCACACAGCTTATGGTTCAACTAATAAGCACTAAACTTAGTCTCGATTAAAACTGACAATAAATAAAGCGCTAGCTGACCTCAAACATCACTGATGAAGATTTAATCGATTACAGGCCGATTTTGATGACTACAAAAGACAAAAGTTTGATCTTCAAAAAGGCGAGGACAAGTTTTTCCCAACAGCCAGACCCCGAGCAGATAAAAAAAGGGAATGCTTAAAAAAAAGTAACAACGAGACATTAAACTTCTGTTCTAACAGCTCACCTTAACAACACCAAAAGGTTGTTTATAACTTTATGTTTAATGAGTCCAAGCGCAAAAAGACCGTCGATATTGAATCTGATAAAGCCGTTGTATTTTTTTAATTTAAATAAATTATGTTGGCTTAGAAAGAAAGACAGCATGGCTAAGATATGTGAAGGTACAAGACGAATTGTTTTAAGAATGCTCGAGAGAAGACGTTTATCAAAGAGCACTGAATGAATTGATTTAGAAGTATAGACCCCAACAAACGTAACAGCAAGTAGTTTTTCAGAGCTATTTCTCAAGTTCCCAATAAACTAACAATAGACCCGCCAGTTAAAGTTAATTTAGCTTTTTTAATCACTATAAAACAATATATGAAGAAAATCTAGAAGTCTGGGTCCTCAACAAACAGTCAGACTATTCTTTCCATAATGACTTAACACCCGGTTGGCAGACGAACGCTGCACAGTTGATGACGCAGCCGCTGAAGAAAGCTAAAATGAGAGGCTCTGGTTGGTCAGAGGGCGAAGTCTTAGAGATTAGATTAAAGCAGGCTAAGGTATGCACCGATTGTAGCAAGGCTAACATTTCCGCTACCTCGAGAAGTTGTTTCAAAGAAGCATTTTAAACATAAAGATCAGACGACAAATGTTGCATGTGGTGTGTTCTTGCAAGGCTGCATCATCCGTCGAACTACGGCAGAAAGAGTGACTAACTACCGGCAAAACGCCAAAGATCTTATAACTTCAATGGATATCCCCTTTCCTGTTAGTGTAGACCAAATGGATCATTTGAAGAACAAAACACCCAATAACTGTTAATGTATACACATGGGATGAGGAAACAAATTGGTGCCAATTAAATGTCCAAGAACATCCCAACAATAGGCGAACCAGCCAAAAGGTCATGTGGACTTACTCCTAGATGTTTTCGCCAGCAGGCTGCCCATTACACATTGATGACGCACAATGAGCAGATTATTAGCGAATACTTCAAAACATTGAACATAAACAAGAATTCTAGAAAATGTGTTAACAATAATTCCAACCGCGCAAAGATCCTGCGCTTGAACAAATAAAACATTGTAACAGTTCTGTAGACGTAAGACAAAACTAACTACGCCCCCGCTGCAGGATCTAAAGTTAGTTTTTAAGAACTGGAAACGGCTGCAAACAAGTCCAACGGAGTTTATCGCAGACTTCGAGTCGCTAATTGTTCCTTATAAGGCCACACCACAAAAACTATACAAAACCAGTCATAATGAGTAATTCAATCAAGTTGTTCATTGCTTCATAATTGTTAGGTCGATGCGTTTATTCAGAAACCAGAATTGATATAGAGGACCAAAATGCTGCAGAAACATTCTTAAAACGCATGCAGCAAGTGCGCAAGACTGTTCTAATAATCTGAATTTATCTGAAACTCATAAAGGCGCCTGAAGACCAACAACATCTACTCACCACGCATTGTTGGATTTGTGGTTTTTAGGCCTCTCATCAGACGCAGAGAATCCAAAAGTAAGGAGACCATGATCACATTAGTGGAAAGTTCAGAGGACGGCGCATAACAAATGCAATCTTCAACTAAAGTTTGAACCAAGAACATGGAAGCTGCCCATCTTCTTTCATAACTTGGCGAGGTTATGACTCGCACCTATATAATGCAAGCAGTACCAGCGCCTTCAGGGTAGCATGCTTTGCACAGTCAGAGAAAAGTCCATGTGTTTCACTTTAAATATAACATGTCTTGTTTTATGACTCTATGCAACACATGATGGGATTCATTTCATTAGAGTCCTGGTATGTCCTAAAGTCCTGCCCAATAACGGAAGAAAGATTTTGACCCAACGCTTGTTAGAAAGGTGTTTAACCCTTATGAGTACATGAACAGTTGGGAAAGGTTTTGGATGAAGATTACCCATTCCTCTCCTAAAGGCGCTTCTTTTCTCGTCTCAGAGGAAAGGACATCAGCGATTCGATGTACCAACATTCCTCAGATGCGTGGCAGAGTTAGGTGTGAAACCGATGGAGACTATCATGGACTCATACTTGAAGCCGATGTATGTTAGTTGCGACGTCCTTTTGAAAATTATAGAAAGACCCTTCATGAAACAATTAAGCCTGGATCCTGCGCATTACATTTCTGCGCCCGGGATAGTTGGGACGCTGTTCTTAAAGTTTACTTGAGTACAAGATTGATTTTATGTCTACCTACCAATGATTCAGAATGATTGAAACGGATTGCGTGAGGAATTTAGTATGGCGTCGCAACAATACTGAAAGCCAACAACAAATACTTGACGACTATGATCCGAGTAAAAGGTCTAACTATCTCATGTATTTAGATGGCAAACTCTGTATGGTTGGGCTATGGCACAATCACTTCCATTACGGTAACTTTAAAATGAACCCAAGGCGGTGATCCGAACATTGATTCAAAAGCATTAAAAGTGGTTGGCAGTTTTACGCCTGCTTCCAGCAGCGTGTTTCAGTCTAGAAGTTGATCTTAGAATATCCTCATGAACGCCCATGACCTGCATAATAATATCCATTGGCAGCCAAAGTCCCAAAGATGAAATCCAAGAGAGCCGCCTAACTTGTGCCTAATCTTCGAGGCAAAAACAATTTATGTCTGTCATTACAGACTTCTACAATTTTATTTAAGGACATGGGTTGAAGTAACAGCTGTTCATCGCATAATTGCTTTTGATCAAGAACAGTTCATGAAACCATACTCATGATAGGAACACTGACCTCAGAACTAAATCCACAGATGCTTCAGAAAAAGACTTTTCAAGTTGATGAACAACATCTGTTTTGGAAAGACTATGGAGAATCCGCCAAGCGTAAAGATGGTCAGATTGGTTTACTAGAGAGAACGAAGCAATTAAGCTAACTTCAAAGAACCTAAATTTCAGACTTTAGAAGATTTCATGAATCAGCTTTTGGCATAATGAAGAATAAAAAGAAAGTCAAATTGACAAACCTTTATTATGGTTTTACTGTTTTAGATTATCAAAGCTTTTTGATGTTAGAGTTTCTTTATGACTACTTTAAGCCTCTCGTATCCTGAGTCCAGAGTACTTTACACAGATACATACAGTTTTGATATAGATTTCCTACTGAATACATCTATATATAAAGACATGGAAACAAACCGAAGTAGCTAAAGGGCATGCAGGATGTGTACGACCACGTCCGATTACCCTAAAGATTCGCCTTTGCATCAATTACTAATAAGAAGGTTTGTAGGAAAGATGAAGGTATGAATTATCTGAAAGGTGATCAAGGATGTAAGTGGGGTTTATGGTCAAAAATTTACAGTATTTAGAGCCAGGAGAACATCATTAAGAAGCAAAAGGATATCTCGCGAGCGTTGTGCAGCCAAACATATCACATGACACTACAAAGAAGCATGTTTGGCAATAAGACTTTTTCTCATGACACGTAAAACTGCCGATCCTTATCTGAACATGAGATCAACACAACGATTTAGACAAAGAAGTCATTAGATAGAACAAAAACACAAAACGTGTCACTATTTTGTTAATCCAGAGTTTTTCATATGCAATCGGGCACTGGAGGAACCGTAATTAATTAAGAGCGGAACTGTGGTCCCCTGGCGGAATTATCAGCAGTTTCTTTCTTTCAACGAAAAGATCTTTGAGGAGCTGGTTGATTTGTGGTGTCCATGTCTCGTAAATAATGACACGGTCGGATTCATCTTACAATTCTTTTTTATTTCATATGGTCACACTCCTAAAACTGGATCGGTTGCCCCTGATTGCGAGTGTGCCCCTTCTGTCCCCTTCCCCGGTAAAGTAAAGGTACCTTCTTTCCAATCCAAATGGTAATAGTTTTGGCCCGGATTGAAGACTCTCCTTTCAGCAACATTTTATTGTTTTTTCTTTTGATTGCTTGGTACGGCGTTAGCCCTTTTAAATGTCTTCATTATTCATTGCGCGCATAACTGAGGCAGTCTTCTAACCCATTCTGTGTTTGCGAGAATGGACATAAGCTCTCTGTGATACTGGTAGAGAAAAGTCTTTCGGCTAACTGTTGTTAAAGTGTTTCAACTACAAGCCTGTGATCTGTGAACTCCTGGAATGCCTCTTTTAATGGTACGACATGATTCAACAATAATTGATCACATTGCCCTTTAAAATTCTTTTTCCATCATCGACCTTGAATCATGCGAGGGTAAGTTAGGAGCGGCCACGCTGGTATTTCAGCTGTATGGCAACAGCAACAGCAGAAGCACTCTTTTTTGTGTCAATGGTTCTGCATCTTTGTATCTTGAAGCCCTGTCAATGACTGTGAGTGCGTACTTAAATCTTTTTCGTCTAATCCTATCAAGAGGGTATATATTAAAAGGTCCATTTGATGGTGTCGTTCGTATATGTGTTCACAAGTGTGGGACTCTGTATACGCCTAGGCGCAGGTAAATAAATTTGCCAAATCGCTTGTTTTAGATAAACATTCTTTGCTGTTTGTTCCACTGACTCCAGCTGCTTCCCTTAGCTTTTTTGATTGCTGTGATCCCCTTCCAATATCCTTTTGCGAATAATAGATTTTGTTCATTTTTTATCAGCCAGTATTAATGGCAACAAATACACAACGGTCATACCAAAGGCAATAAAACGCGAGTTTCTTGCATCTTTTGTTTTTCTGATGGATGAAAAAGTCCGCTAAATTTTGGTGGGGGGTAATGTCTCGATTGGTTTGCCTGTTACAAGATAATATTCTTTAGTTGCTTGATCAACATCTTTAAATGTGAAAGCAGCATTGTCCCCTAGTTTTTTCAGTGTGTTCTTAAAAAATCTAACTGCTCATTCTCTGCTTTTCATAGCGATCTTGTGCTGCAGACTAGTTGCTCCACAGCTGTTATGTCTTATTTCTCTAGTCGCCTTCATCTCGCAGTTTACTAAAATGCGTAATTACTTCCACTAAAAGCGAGCGCTTAAACACAGCGCCGCCCTATCATCATTACGAGTGAAGCCATTTTTATAATGGTATTTTTTTCTTACATATTTATATTTCCGGAATTATTCCTTGCTTAACTAGACAAATCTTTTCGTGGCAACGAAGCTGCAATGATACAATTAGCTTTGCTGAATCCCTCAAAGTCAGTTGCCAAGATCTGCTGTTAATTCTTAACCAAGCTTTTACCAAGCATTGATATCCTACACTTAGGCCTCCAAGTAACAGAGCAGAATGGTAGACAAGGTTAGCACAGTTTTTTTTTTCGTGCTCATTTATAAAATAAAAAATTATAATTATTATAAAAACATTAACAGTGATGATCTACTACAAGCTACAAGGCGGCCTAAACCTTCCTGAACTTATGAATGACTCAAGTTGATGATCAAGCTATTATGCCCAAAAAGGAGAGCTGTATTCTTTGGCAGCATGTGGGAAAACAAAACATTCCTCGTGAACATGAATTCAGCATTGAACAAATTCCTACAGATGTCGCCGCAAGACATTTTAAAGTTACATAACCGGTATGAAGCGCAGCTGGGGTCTAGAATGGTGAAAATGTGGGCACACGGTTTTTCTTATTTGTACAACTAAACTAGTCAGTAGATTTGCTCACCATTGATTCTGAACAAGATCTTACGTATGCGCATTTAACGCAAGATCCAGGTTTAACAAAGACATAAGAGTCTCTAGATGTGATTTATACTATAGATTTGGAACAATGTTCTCGCCAATAATCAGGGGATTTAATAACTTTTAATCATATAAGATTTTATTTCCCTTCAAAATGAACGAGCTGGAAAATCACATCAAACCAGGAAACATTGAATCAGGTGGAGAAAGTAACCAAGCCAGCAAATCAGCAGAAAATACACGACCAGGTGGGGACCATTAAAAATCCTGGCGTGTTGAAGCAGGAAAAAAAATAGCAGAGTGGAAACAGACAAAAAAATTTTTTAATGTTACAGAATAGACTCATCATGAAAACATAACACCGCCAACGCCAGAACAAGTTGATTCAATTCCAGCTATAAAAACTCCATGTGATTCAAGGGCCACCAAAGTCCTTCATGGAAAATTTGAACTTAAAACTGTTGGCCAAGTTTGGCGCCTTGCTGCTGTTGGGGGCAGTTATTATGGCTATAAAATATATACACAATGGCAAACAGAAACAAAGAAGTTAAAACAACCTGAACGCGTTAAATACAGAAAAAGACAACTGCACGGCCAAAAACCGCCAATAACAAAGCACATTTTGATCCATTTATAATGGAATAATATTTTCGAACTAATTTTAACTTTTTTTATAAAAAAAGAATCATGGCGTTTTATAAAATGATGAGTCAATAAATAAAGACCTGGAGTCCTATAAAAGACATTTCCTAGACCCGAATTGTATCAATGCGGTTGCTTCGGAATGTAAAACCTTGCCTTAAGATTTTATGCAGAGAACGCTGAGCAAGACTCCTCAATCGATGACGGTTTTTTGAGGCGTGTGTGTACTAACTTAAGACATTTACTATTTAAGATAAACACATAGCTTAGTTATATTTTTGATAATTATAAGATACTTAAATAAAGAACTTGGTTGTACTTCTAGAGGTATGACTTATTATGATCTTAGGTAACTGGGTAAGAACTTGAGGAGACTGGGGTGACTTTAAAGATGACTTAAGTAAGAACTTGTAAATGACTGGAGGAGTACTTTGTTGAATAACTGGAGGATGACTTGTGATGACTGAGGATGACTTAATAAGAACTTGAGATGACTTAAGGATGAACTTATGAATGACTTGAAGGATAACTTGTAAATGACTTGAGATGACTTTGTGAATGACATGAGGATGACTTGTGAATGACTTGAGGATGACTTGTGAATGACTTTGTAGGATGACTTAAGTGTGCGTGCGTGGGTGGGGAGGGGGGAGGACGTGCATGCGTGGGGTGGGGTGGGGAGAACGGCGTGCGTGGGTGGGGGTGGGGAGACGCGTGCGTGGGGGTGGGGGTGCGCAGGATTTACCTCCCCTAGTGTCCCGCACATAGCAAGAATAGGCAGGTAACCGTAGCCCTCTTGCTACTATAAATAAGGCGTTCACCGCATGGAACGGATTATTTAAAAGCCAAGGCGATTTTACCGCAGCCCTCTTGCCGCGAAAATAAGGCGTTCACGGAGCATGAACGGCTATTTATAGCAAGGTGATTTTACCGTAGCCCTCTTGCTACTATAAATAGGCGTTCACCGCATGAACGGTTATTTAAGCAAAACGGATTTTATATACCGCAGCCCTCTTGCTACATAAATAGGGCGTTCACCGCATGAACGGTTATTTATAGCAAAACGGATTTTAATTACCGCAGCCCTCTTGCTACTATAAATAGGCGTTCAACCGCAGAACGTTATTTAAAGTAAGCAGTCAGCAAGGCTAATTTTAACTGGCAGTCCCTCTTGCCACAAATAAGCGTTCACAAGCAATGGAACGGCTATTATAAAGTAGCAGTCAGCATGGGCTAACTTCACCGCAGATTGCCCGTCCCACAATAAGAGGTTTCATTATACTTTTCCTTCTTGCACAAAAACAGTTTATACCACTTTTCTCATCCAGGCTTGGGAATCGCCAGTAGTTAGTACACCCGCCATGTATTTTTGAAGCATTTAATATGAAGAAAGTGCCTGGCTACGCACTACTCCTCTCCATACTAGTAGATGTACTAAGGTCTTGCCTAGCCCCTATCTAGTTTTTGCCCAAACCATTTCGAAAATCGCCAATCAGTTGCATAAGGGCACACTTAAAGGGCCCCAAGATTTCAAAAAAAAACCCCCTGGGGTTTAGAATTGAAAGTAGAAAAGTATACACACTTTAATACACAGATCGAGCTTGCCCCATAAACACTGAATCTGTCAGTTAACAATCAATCAATCTAATAGCAAACTGAGAAACAATACACCCGGTCTGCTGGGTGGTACAACCCGTCTTGCTGCCGTTAGCGGTCACAAAGTGGGAGATGACAACACGTAAGCCGTCTAAACATTCGCGAACGACACCCCCTGGCTGCGCTGTCAACCTGAAATGAATACGCCCCCCTCACCCCCACCCTCGACCTGGCAATCCGCAGTCCCTCCTGCTCTAGTTGATTTTTGGTCGCTTGCCGTGCGCTGTGTGAACGAAGGTAGCGCGTCTGCGCTGCCGTAAATTAAGCGAGGTTGTCGGCCTCGTGGTCCAGCTATCTGTTCACATAGTTTTTGTAGGTTAGAAATTATGTCAAATAAGTGTGCGGATTTTTATGTTAAAAATATAAAACTTATCACCATCAAAAGTCAAAAAACACGTATTAAAACTAGCTACATCTTGTGTTCATTTCCTGAACCCACAAAACTTTTAAGATAGCCGTTCATTTCCAAAGCATTAGTTCACTTTTTTTCGTTTTTCTAAAAAACAATCTCTCCGGTTTCACAAAAGCATGCAGTTAAAGTAAAACTTATGGCCTCTGAATAACAAACCTGTTCTTCAGTAACGTTTTAGCCATTGTAAAATAACACAAGTAAAAACACAGTGGTCACACCAGAGCGCAAGTCCCAAGCAACAATGCGACCCAGACCGTGGCACGCGACAGCTCGATTCGGTGTGTCGACGTGGCAATCATTTTCTGATGCCAACCCATTGCAACCAACCCGGCCGAGTGTGCTTCGGTTAAACAGTCACAGGGCTAGGTGCCAAACTGCCGCGAGCCGTAAATTTAAGTGATCAGATTTCTCAGCCCGTGTAGCAAGTTTGTAGGTGAAATTATCAGAAGACTGTGGCGGATTTTATGCATTTAATTGAGAGAGAAAGAGTGTGTGTGTGTGTGGTCTGTCTGCCCGCCTCTCTGTCTGTCTGTCTGTCTCTCTCTGTCACTCTCTTCTCTGTCTTTCTGCCGGTGATTCTCTCTCTCTCTTCTCCTTCCGCCACAGGAAAAGGCGGCTTTTAGCCACTTTCGCCCAAAACTCGGTGGAGGGTGAAAGTGGCTTAGAGTCGGCCTTTTCCTGTTCTCTACATCAGAGATATTTACGCCAATTGAGCTGAGGCCTTCAGTTCATACCTGGTGAGGATCAGGTGAAGAAAAGAAACAAAACAAGGTCTACAGATTTTGTCTTTATATAAGGACAACTCAAAAGCTGCAATTTGCTCATAAGCATGACAGACAAATTGTGTTCGACATGAAGTAGGGCTCCTCAAGTTGAGCATTTGTGTGTAACACTAACAGACACTGTGAAATCAATGAAACGGCAGTACCCTCAGAGACGACTCAGCACAGCAGAAATAATTGTTTCCCAATGTGTTTGACAACATAGTGAAATTGTTGGGTAGGAGCCAACTTAAATGCTAGCATGCTTAACTTCTGTTGGTGCTTTCCAGAAGAGAAATCACGAAAAAAAAAGGCAGAGAACTGAAAAGAAGAAACCTTAAAATTTTGCACCCAGACTAGAAGGACAATAAGAGTGTTGCCGACAATCCCACCGATGTTTAGGCAGATGGGTTAGTTTTGCTGCAGGGCATCCCCATCACCGCCCCCCACCCCCCCCCCCCCCCCCCCCCCCCCCCCCCCCCCCCACCCACCCACTCTACCCATCTTTGTGCTGCACCACTTAGGGTGTTAGTGATTCTACCCTCAGAAATCATAAAGTCGGTGCCGCAACACCCTTTGAAATGTGAATTATAGGTGGAGTTACTCTTTAAAAAAAAGAAAAAAAAAGAAAGATAGGGAGTCCAGACGAAGGTAAGTGCATGTTTTTTACTGCATGATGATTTTTATGTGTACAGCTTTTTGCCAGCAAGAAGAAGCATGAGTCAGAAATTGAGAGAGTGAAGAGAGAATTGGGAGATGACAACAAAAGAATGGAATCACGCATGTGAGTAGGCAGTCCGTCAGGGTGTGCGCATTTGAAAGTGCATTTGTATGTTTGTGTGTAGGCACAAATAGTGTGTGTGTGTGTGTGTGTGTGTGTGTGTGTGTGTGTGTGTGTGTTGTGTGTGTGTGTGTTGCGTGTGTGTGTATGTTGTATGTTGTGTGTGTGTGTGTATGTTGTGTGTGTGTGTATGTTGTGTGTGTGTGTGTGTATGTTGTGTGTGTGTGTATGTTGTGTGTGTGTGTGTGTGTATGTTGTGTGTGTGTGTTTGTGTGTGTGTGTTGTGTGTGTGAGTGTGTGTGCGTGTGTGTGTGTGTGTGTGTGATTTTGCTGTCTCATTTCCATGCCACCTTAGTGGCATTGCACCCACACCACACATCCTGGATCCTCGCCCAGAATCACACCCTGCCTTGTTCCGCCACAGCCCCAGGACCAGCAATCCACTGGGAGCAGTCAGAGTCAAACCATCAACCCACCAGAGGAGACACTGAACTGCTGCCGACTCTCATAAGACAATAATTGCATTGTTGCAGAGCCAGGGAGAGTGAGCTCTCCCTTCAGAGGGTACCACCGCATACCTCTAGCGACAGTCCGCATGAACTTGCCAACACCGGTGACTCCGACTGACCCTTACCAAGGGGATAGATCGTGGAGAAGAAATCGAAACTGAGGTCACCATGAGAACAGGGCATTAAGGGCCATAGAATTTGAGACGTTTTCTGTTTTTGAGATGGGTATTCACATGATCAGAAACAAAGATTTAGATTTTCTTATAATCAAGTTAACCATTACTTCTACAGAAAACCAATCATGACACAGTGTTGTGTCCCCTACGGTGGGTTTCTCAAAACAACTTGGATTGACTGCTCCCTGCGGACTGCCATGTAGAGGCGACCACAGGGCAAGCCTAGGTGTGGCTTTGTACAGGGGAGCTTGAATGAGTGGTATGATAATGACACCACGGAGGGGCATTCAAAATGAGAGGGCAAAAAAAAGAAAGAAAAGAAAAACAAGAGAAAACTCAGAACGGATGCTGTGTGTGTCACCAGGACCGGCATCATGAAGGAGCTGGCAGACACCAGAAACATTGCACGGGAACGCCAGCAGAAGATCTCAGAGCTGAACGCAGTAAGGCACATTGCTGTGTTGTGGTTTTCTAATAATGCTTGCCTAGGTTTAGTGTGTTTGCTTTTCTTCAAAAACACCTCTACTTTGTCTCTGAATAGCATGGTCGTGAACTTTTTTTCAGGTTTCTTTTGTCATCACCAATATTGTATATTTTGGAATTACAATGATTATACCGTTTTGTTTTGAAAATATGTTATTGTAGGTTTTAAGTGCAGTTAAAGCAGAAAATTGTTGAATTGCTGTATCAAAAAGAAACTGAAATTACTTGTCATAAACAAAAATGTAATGTTTAATTAGTATTTCTCTAGTTAAAATAAAAGGTCTAAGGTATAAAAAAAAAAAAAAAAGCAAGGGAGAAAAGACATAAAGAAGCATTTAAGAAAGTATACCGAAAGTGGGTCTGGAGTTGTCATACCAAACCTAAATTTATGAAAATCAGTCCACTTGAAAAAGGTTTTCAGTATATATAGTAAAACTATATGCTAAACTTCAGCTTTTACTTTCAAGTATAACAGACTAATGTCTTCTTTGTATTCTCACTGTGGTGATTCGAAATCCGTTTTGCAGTCATTACACTGCTGGGACTGTACAGCTAGAGAAGATTTGTTTTATGACATTAAATTCTTAACTTTTAAATTATCAGGGTATAGAAGCAGACTTCTGTTGGGCTTCATCACAGTGTGGTCTAAGTAGAATGAAGAGGCCGATTGTCTAGCAATACAAGAAACAAGGGCGGATACTGAAAATGTTCTTAATTCTTCATAATAATTTCCATGTCAAGACATAATTCAGGTATTAGAAGACTTGAATTTTTAAGAAAATCTCCTGCAGAATGTCAAATACATTGCCCATCAAGGCTAGACTCTTATAAAATAATTACCAAGTTTAAACATGTGGAACACTAAGTTTTCTAATGACATTATCAGCATCCTCAAAACACATCTTTTATTGAATTGTCCAGTATTACCAAGGATTTTGAATGGAAAAGATCTACATATTTTGTATGATCCATGCATTGCAGCTGTAATTTCTAAAAATGAAATTTCTAGATTATTATGAAGGTTTCAATGAATATCACCCATGAAGCAGAGATATTAAATAAAACTAATGAACCAAAGAAAGCACACACACACACACACACACACACACACATAATGTGCACATGCACATGTCCCTCTTTTCTCCATCCATCACATTGTCTGTCTTGACTTAAAACATTCTGTTGTGTTGTCATAGAAACTGATCACCATCAGGGAGAGAAGCAGGCTTGCGATACCCAGCTAAATCGCCTGCAGCACAAGGTGAAGGACTTGGGGGAAGATTTCCGCGCTCGGCTCGTCAAATATGTGGAGGACATTGCGGTAAGGCTCAAATGTTCAATGAAATGACTGTATTGGATCATTAATACTTCATTTTTGACTCACATTGTAAGCAAAGTAAAAGTATGTAATTATTGTGGTTTGGCCATCCTCATCCACATAATGTGTATGAATGTGTCATGAAAACTTTAACGTTGGCAGTTTCTCTGGAACTTGAGCTGAAGAAAACAACAACAATATAAACAGGGTCTGAACACTCAGCCTCACAGTCGTCAGGTCATGAGAATTACCAATGAGCGACAGCTGCAAGGTGACTGAAAACATCAGGGTCGTTACGTGTGTAGTCAGATAACATGCCCTTCAGAAATGGGTCTTCAAGAGTGGTTCTTGAATTTCATGATCGACATTGCAGTGCCTTTTACTCTCAAGTCCTGTTGATTCCAGGAGTACAGTTATGTTGACAGAAAATGTGAACTCCATGGCAACATCCAAAAACTACTTATCTTTAAAATAATGTTTATACATCCTGGCCATTTTTTTAAGGATTCTATGGACTTAATCAAAATAACTGAAGAATACAATCTTATGATTTAAAGTTTAAATAATTTTTCCATCAGCACTACTTGTAAATTTATGCAAGTTTGTGAATTATGTCTCTGAATTCTAGAATAGGAAAAGTTTCAAAGATACAGATACTCACTTTAGAATGTTTCTACTGTCTGTCGCCACATGCAAAGGGAAGCAGTAGGTTTTATTTATGTATTTATTTTTTTTAGCATTTTTTGGTCATATATTACATGGTCAGAATCGAATCCTATGACAAGTTCAGCCGGCTCTTTAAATGATGGACATGGTCCACCATGTTGATTGGGGAAAGAGCGACCTCAGACCTCAAATCAACACTATGAGAAGGAACTAAGCTACCCTCTTTTAGGTCTACAGGAAAGAACTGTGACAGGAGGGCGCCAAACTACAGCACATCGCCATTCGCAGACTATCCTGCTGGATTTACCACAAACCAATACAATTCTCCGTAGCTTCGTCATTATTGTTGTCTGTATTGCTGGCCACAATGTAGAGAGCATGTGAACATATGGTAAATTATGGGATTTTTCTTTAGATTCAAGGAAATACACTATGGGGTTCAGCTCACCACCGATGGTCGGATCAAGTTGTGCAGTTTATGGGGGCGAGTTTGCTGAGTGTATGGATGTTTGGATCCTATCTCCCCGCAGACTGTCATGTCACACAGTGTTGTCAGAGGACTGAGCACCGTTCAGGAGAATGGAGACTGGAGGGCACAGCAGACAGTGTGAACAGGGTTGTAGGTTCAGGTGTCCAGCTCGTGCCAGACTCTGACAAAGGTTGGGGGCACGTTTTCTGTTTATTTTGTGTCGCCCTTCCTGCAGGACTATGTGGACAAGGGCAGCCAGGGCCACCACTCTGAGACGCGGCTGCGGGAGTACTGCGACTCCATGCTGAAGGACATCCGGCGCTCCCACAAGGAGCGGGAGCAGCAGCTGAGTGAGGCGGCCCAGACCTTCCGCACCCGCCTGCAGAAAACTGTGCACAACTACGAGGAGGTGTTGGTGGCCTACAGGTCAGTAGTCTGTGATGTCATCACTGTGAGGTGTTGGTGGCCTACAGGTCAGTAGTCTGTGATGTCATCACTATGAGGAGGTGCTGGTGGCCTACAGGTCAGTAGTCTGTGATGTCATCACTGTGAGGAGGTGTTGGTGGCCTACAGGTCAGTAGTCTGTGATGTCATCACTATGAGGTGTTGGTGGCCTACAGGTCAGTAGTCTGTGATGTCATCACTATGAGGAGGTGTTGGTGGCCTACAGGTCAGTAGTCTGTGATGTCATCACTATGAGGTGCTGGTGGCCTACAGGTCAGTACTCTGTGATGTCATCACTATGAGGAGGTGTTGGTGGCCTACAGGTCAGTAGTCTGTGATGTCATCACTATGAGGTGCTGGTGGCCTACAGGTCAGTAGTCTGTGATGTCATCACTACGAGGTGTTGGTGGTCTACAGGTCAGTAGTCTGTGATGTCATCACTATGAGGAGGTGTTGGTGGCCTACAGGTCAGTAGTCTGTGATGTCATCACTATGAGGTGTTGGTGGCCTACAGGTCAGTAGTCTGTGATGTCATCACCAGGGGTTCCATTTATTGCAAAATTTTGCGTAATTATTGCGTTTTTCTGCCTTCCTACGCATTTTTTTCGCGGCCGTGCGTTTAGCGACGCAATTTTCCCAGGACCCAGTTCTCAACCGCAAGCCTATGTCAGAGGGGCAAAACACGGCACAGACCTACAGCAGACTGCTTGACACCGCTGACAAACGAGCCTCCCCGCCCGTACGGTTGAGACGAAACGTTTGAACCTGTGCGCTCCGACCAGTCAGTGTCGAACGGACGGAGTGCTTCACGAAACGTTTGAACCTGTGCGGTCCGACCTATATGCGAGTTTTAAACCTTTCGAGTTTGATCCCACATGCCGCTTCAAAGGACTGTACAATTGAATACGAAGCTTTTTCTCGAATATTTAGATTCTTATAATTTTTTGAGTTGACATTCCAAAGCACATCATGGCCTTGGTACGATTCAATCAAATGTTTGGTCTCCGAATCGGACAGTCTGATCGCCTTGCTGGACGACGCCATTTTTTCCGTTGTCATGGGTGTTCGCTCAATGCTGAGCGTTGATTGGTTGGAGGATACTAGCTGTCCGTTTCGAATAGATCACGGTGTATCTCGAACGGTCGGGTCGAACTGGATGCCGAAGTCCGTTTGAGACGTACGTTTACTATGACAGACGCTCCGTTTGGGATCGGGTTCGACCGGTACGTCCGAAGTGTACGGGCGGGGAGGCTCGTGTGTCAGCACATTTTACTCTGTGGCACTGGCTGACTTTTTGCTAGATCAAGAATGTTCCAAAACGCCTCATCCTTTCTCCCCTCGAAATAAAATGGAATCTTTCCCGCGTCTGCGATGGTGCCATCTTCCAATCGGAATACGTTATGACTTCCACGCACACACGATCATCCCGGACTCGTGTGGCACAGAAAACGATTCAGAGCTGTTTTGACGGGAGTGAGTACAGTTTACTTTGTTACGCATTTTTTTCAGCGCTGACGCAATTTTGCGGAGGCGTGCGTTTCTTGACGCAAAAACTAAAAAGTCAGTGGAACCCCTGCATCACTATGAGGTGTTGGTGGCCTACAGGTCAGTAGTCTGTGATGTCATCACTATGAGGTGTTGGTGGCCTACAGGTCAGTAGTCTGTGATGTCATCACTGTGAGGTGTTGGTGGCCTACAGGTCAGTAGTCTGTGATGTCATCACTATGAGGTGTTGGTGGCCTACAGGTCAGTAGTCTGTGATGTCATCACTATGAGGTGTTGGTGGCCTACAGGTCAGTAGTCTGTGATGTCATCACTGTGAGGAGGTGTTGGTGGCCTACAGGTCAGTAGTCTGTGATGTCATCACTATGAGGTGTTGGTGGCCTACAGGTCAGTGGTCTGTGATGTCATCACTATGAGGAGGTGCTGGTGGCCTACAGGTCAGTACTCTGTGATGTCATCACTATGAGGTGTTGGTGGCCTACAGGTCAGTAGTCTGTGATGTCATCACTGTGAGGAGGTGTTGGTGGCCTACAGGTCAGTAGTCTGTGATGTCATCACTATGAGGAGGTGTTGGTGGCCTACAGGTCAGTAGTCTGTGATGTCATCACTGTGAGGAGGTTGTGGTGGCCTACAGGTCCAGTAGTCTGTGATGTCATCACTATGAGGAGGTGTTGGTGGCCTACAGGTCAGTAGTCTGTGATGTCATCACTATGAGGAGGTGCTGGTGGCCTACAGGTCAGTAGTCTGTGATGTCATCACTGTGAGGAGGTGCTGGTGGCCTACAGGTCAGTAGTCTGTGATGTCATCACTGTGAGGAGGTGTTGGTGGCCTACAGGTCAGTAGTCTGTGATGTCATGTCATCACTGTGAGGAGGTGTTGGTGGCTACAGGTCAGTAGTCTGTGATGTCATCACTGTGAGGAGGTGTTGGTGGCCTACAGGTCAGTAGTCTGTGATGTCATCACTGTGAGAAGGTGCTGGTGGCCTACAGGTCAGTAGTCTGTGATGTCATCACTATGAGGAGGTGCTGGTGGCCTACAGGTCAGTAGTCTGTGATGTCATCACTGTGAGGTGTTGGTGGCCTACAGGTCAGTAGTCTGTGATGTCATCACTATGAGGAGGTGTTGGTGGCATACAGGTCAGTAGTCTGTGATGTCATCACTATGAGGAGGTGCTGGTGGCCTACAGGTCAGTAGTCTGTGATGTCATCACTGTGAGGTGTTGGTGGCCTACAGGTCAGTAGTCTGTGATGTCATCACTATGAGGAGGTGCTGGTGGCCTACAGGTCAGTAGTTGTGATGTCATCACTGTGAGGTGTTGGTGGCCTACAGGTCAGTAGTCTGTGATGTCATCACTATGGAGGAGGTGTTGGTGGCATACAGGTCAGTAGTCTGTGATGTCATCACTATGAGGAGGTGCTGGTGGCCTACAGGTCAGTAGTCTGTGATGTCATCACTGTGAGGTGTTGGTGGGCCCACAGGTCAGTAGTCTGTGATGTCATCACTGTGAGGAGGTGTTGGTGGCCTACAGGGCAGTAGTCTGTGATGTCATCACTATGAGGAGGTGCTGGTGGCCTACAGGTCAGTAGTCTGTGATGTCATCACTATGAGGAGGTGTTGGTGGCCTACAGGTCAGTAGTCTGTGATGTCATCACTGTGAGGAGGTGTTGGTGGCCCACAGGTCAGTAGTCTGTGATGTCATCACTATGAGGAGGTGTTGGTGGCCTACAGGTCAGTAGTCTCTGTATGTCATTACTGTGAGGAGAAGCTGGTGGCCTACAGGTCAGTAGTCTGTGATGTCATCACTACGATGAGGTGCTTCTTCTTCTTCCTTCTTCCTAAAATACTGGTTCACTCAAAAACGAGTAGGTCACCAGTAGTCTGTGATGTCATCACTATGAGGAGGTGCTGGTGGCCTACAGGTCAGTAGTCTGTGATGTCATCACTATGAGGAGGTGCTGGTGGACACAGGTCAGTAGTCTGTGATGTCATCACTATGAGGAGGTGCTGGTGGCCTACAGGTCAGTAGTCTGTGATGTCATCACTATGAGAGGTGCTGGTGGCCTACAGGTCAGTAGTCTGTGATGTCATCACTGTGAGGAGGTGTTGGTGGCCTACAGGTCAGTAGTCTGTGATGTCATCACTATGAGGAGGTGCTGGTGGCCTACAGGTCAGTAGTCGTGTGATGTCATCACTGTGAGGAGGTGCTGGTGGCCTACAGGTCAGTAGTCTGTGATGTCATCACTGTGAGGAGGTGCTGGTGGCATACAGGTCAGTAGTCTGTGATGTGATATGATGATTGTGCCGAACACTGCAAAATGACTGTGATGGTGGTGAACGGTGTGGGGAATGGAGTGACACTAGTAGGTCCCTGTGGCTTGAAGACAACCAGGAGTCGCCCACTACACTGTGCACAGAGATACAGTTTACAGTTTGTTTACTTTGTGTGTGTGTGTGTGTGTGTGTGTTGTGTGGTGTGTGTTCAGAAACTTTACGGTTATTAGTTCACTTTGAACTGAAAACTTCCAGTTTTTGTTATCGTATTTGAATATGCGAGTATTCAGAAACTTTCTGTGGTTATTTGTATTGCACTGAAATTCCAAATTTTGTAATCTTATATACGTGTGTGTGTGTTTAGAATCTTTCAGTTATTAGTTCCTTCAAAGTTTAAACTTTGGGTTTTGTTTTTCTTGTGTGTGTGTGTGTGTGTGTGTATGTGTGTGTGTGGTGTGTGTGTGTGTGTGTGTGTGTGTGTTGTGTGTGTTCAGATAACTTTTATGGTTATTAGTTCACTTTGAATGAAAACTTTCAATTTTGTTTTTTTATTGATATGTGGTGTATTCAGAAAGTTCCAGTTTTGTAATCTTTATACATGTGTGTGTGTCAGAAACTCTTCAGTTATTAGTTCCTTCAAAGTTTAAACTTCCAGTTTTGTTTCTTAGTATCGTGAGTGTGGTGTGTGTGGTGTGTGTGTGTGTGTGTGTGTGTGTGTTTTCAGAAACTTGCGTCAGACGTGTGAAGCCAGAGGTTTTGAGCCCACTGACTTGGGTCCCGATGAAACCCAGCTCAAGCTGAGCGACACTGATATTCAAACCTCCCATCTCCGAGAGATGGACAGACTGAAAGGGGAGCTTACCTCCACACGCAACGAACTGGACATGCTCAAGATGAGGGTGAGATTATTGTAGTTTGTAGCTGATGAATTGTACCTGTGGCTGAATCACCATCTTTGTTTTTATGGGGAAAGAGGGAGATGTATAGGTTGTAGCAGAGCTATCAGGCATGAAATTAACGAAAACGCAGGTCAGTCCGGTGCTCCTCAGATAAAAATGATTACAATGGGTTTTTTAGAAATATTCGATTTCCATTGAACCTGAAGAGCTAAAAAAATAAAAATAAAAATAAAATTACAAAATGCATATATATAAATACTGGACAGCTGGCATTCATTTCATTCATTTATTCACACCCACACACACATACACACACACACTACACAAACAAAATGCACACACACACACACACACACACACGCATACAGACATGCATGCGCACACACACACACACACACACACAAGCATGCCTATAAACACACGTATACCTTGCTTGTCTGGAAATTTGAATGAACACTGTCAAAATCATATCCAGAACAGGCGAGACAGGATTGTGTGTCCCTGGCTTTGAACCTGTCAGCTCCAGTTATGACTGATCGAGACCAAACAATTATGAAGATGACCAGGCTTCTGGCTGGGTTTGAAGCCATTACATCTGAGTTGTTTGCCAGAAATGCTAACCACCGTTGTAAGATGGCTTGATCAGTCACACCTTTATTCTGTTGAAATTCTCTGTGTGTTTGATGAGTGTAAATAACAATAAAGACGTGTCAGATATTTGTAAGATGATCTCAAAAGGCTTAACATCAATCAAAATACAGAGAGTATCATAAGTAACCAAGGGGATAAAACAAATTACATGATAAATCAAGAAAAAGAGCTGTATAGATCCAAATTCCACCTCTCATCCCGCTGCGCTCGTCAATCCCCAAACAATCCCAACCCATCTGCTCCAAACCACCTTTCCCCCTAAAGACGATTGATGCACACAAATATCAAGACATCATCCAGGCTCTAGAACACATCTAGTACAAACACACATGCATACCCGTACACTTTCCATGAAAAATATGTTTTCATGGTATCGTGATTGTTTAAATTGAATGTGTGGTTTGTGACAGTATGGCCTGTTTGGTGAGGACAAGGACACCATGGGTGATAAGGTAAGTGTGCTCTTGCTGACTTGGGCCTTGTTGGGGGTTTCCTTGCGAATGTCGACCATGGAAAGAGTCAGAAGTCCCCTAACTGTTGATTTCCACCAGAACCTGTTAAAAAAGAAAAGGTTTTGACATGTTTCAGAAGTTGGTTCACTGTGATCCAGCAGTCCCTGCCCAGACTGTCGTGGTTTGCCAAGGCACAAATTGGATGCCATGGAAAGATATCTGATACATCACCATGACAGTTTTCTCTGAACATTTTGGCAGAGAAACTATGTGAAGGAACCAGAACTCTGGGATTGTCTAGCCGGTCAAAACTCAGTTTGGCATTTTTGAGAAGACATGCTCGAAAAGTCTCTTGAAAAGAAGCATAAGTGAAAAAAAAATTTTTTAAATGGTTGCATCTGACTAATTTTGTGGTAGATGGTCACAGCTGGTGTCAATCTGGGCAGTCGCGTACAATCGCCAAGGGATTTATACTCATAATCTAAACAAGATCAGCAAATAAATACAACTTTGTTTCATTGCAAACTGTAATTAATAATATCCGTTTGTTAAAGAGTTTAGTGCAATATTCAAATCAGGTCATTGTTCAGAAAATGTTTATTGCAGCAATGAGTTACACTTTTTCATGACTTCTCTCTGGTTTTCAGGGATTTCATTTATCAAGTGAGTGTTTCAATGGAATTAAGAACCATTTTGTCTTTCTATCATACATTCACACAACTTTCTTTTGCTAATTTTTCTTTTCCTTTGTAAAGTCATCAGATGATATTAAAGGCGCATTTGTTGGTCAGTGAGACACGGTAAAAGACACTACATAACTTGAAAAAAAGTGTAATGAAGGGGGAAAATACGTACGTGCAGCTACATTGTAAATGAAGATGTATGTGTTTATTGTTCATGTTTTGATTTCTAAAGATGCTTTCATACATTTGTGCACGTGGTCTTGTGCATGCACAGATAATGCTGCTCCTGCAAATTCTTGTATCCAAGCCTGGAAAATTCAACTGTCCTTGTACATGTGCATGGTTGTACATATGTGTGGTTGTGGTTTACTGCAGTGTTCCTGGGAAATCGGAAATGTGGGGAGCAATGCGGAAGCAGATGCGGGAGTTCACGTTGAACACACAGCAACAGCTTGAGCAGGAAAGAGCGCGGCTGTTGAGTGAGAACAATGTGCTGAAGGAACAGCTGAAAGAAAGTCAGCAATACATCGACAGTCATTTGGGCCGGTCAGTGTGCTAGGGAGTTTATACATGCTTGTGTGTGTGTGTGTGTGTGTGTGTGTGTGTGTGTGTGTGTGTGTGTGCATGCATGTGTACTTTGTGTGTGTGTGTGTGTGAAGAGCAATGAACTAAAGGTATTGTAGAGTGAAAAGTCGTATTGTCATTTCTGTGTATGTGGTGTGCATGCGTGTGTGTTGAGGAATGGACTAGGTGTGTATGTGTATGTGTTTGTGTGTGTGTGCACAGAAAAAAGGGTGGGCATGGGGTGATGTAGGGTGAAACCATAATATATGTTTGTTGCTATGCAGTGTGTGGAGCTGTTACCAATTGAATGATAGTGCAGATCTGGTTAAAAAAAAATTTTTTAGCTCTGTCTTTGCTGAGCTCAGATCGTAAAAACAACAAAATAAATGTTTTGAACACCCCTCTACTTTCATTTTCACCAAATACACATGAATGCACACACCAGCATATCAACACTCTCCTTCCCCTCTCACTTTGTCTCCCCATCCCCCTCACAGCAACACACTGAACACACACATAAAGCATGTAGGTACCCATGTCACACACATGTACACATGCTTGCAAGCGCACACATACATAGCCTCACATATCAGCACACCAGTATACAACAGAAGTGCAAAAGGTATGAGATAACAGTACAAGAAGAATCTCCTTGAAATTCAGTGAAGAAAAGAGGAAAGGGGTTTAGAACATCTTCCGATACTGATACTGATCAGGCTGATACTCCTGTGGACACTCCCTGTATGGGCAGGCAAGGATTAATCCCATCTACCCAACAAAGGGAGTGCAGTTTTGTGTGTATGACCGTTTTTTATCCCGCCATTAAGGCAGCATACTCCAACTTCAGAGAAGTTTAGAATATATAGGAGGTTTTAGACTGGATTTTTTACGTAGAAAGTGTCAGGAGTGACAAACAGAAAATGGAAGTTAATTTTTTAAAGCGGACCCAAGAGAAAGGAGAGAATGCAGAGCTTTAAGACTTTTTGAGATGTTCCAGAGAAGGTGTATGAAGGATGAACATACTATTTGAAGAGTGAAGGGAATGTGAAGAGAGACACAGATGAACAGGGTGTGTGAAAGGTGCATGTATTGTTGGAAAAATGACAAGAATGTGAAGGGATACAGTGTCAGAGAATTAAGGTTGTGCTTGCCAATTATGACATTGTTGCAATACATGTGAATTGTACATCGATCTGATGAGAAATAGGAAGACAGTCAGACTGGAGAGCAGGGAGTAACATGTTCTGTTTTTGATCATTTGAAAATGTGGCAAGTAGCTCAATTTGTTATTCTCTTCAGCTGATTACAACATTGTGAGGAAGCTGAGGAAAGAAAGCGTAGCATAAGTCCAAGTTTAGACTAAGAGGAATCACGCTCCTTTTCGTTGACGCTTCACTGAGCTGGACACGAGTGAAAGTAGGTGGATAACAGTTCATGATCTTTTGCTGAACTGATTGGTCAGAACAAGTCTGAAGTCTTAGAAGATTCACAAATCAATGTTCAATGACCATCACAGTTGGTTCCAAAACGAAAACCTCTCCTCTTACGACACTTTCACTTTCAACCTCTTACATTCCCATTCTCTCAATCATTTATAGATAATCAAATTGAAAGTTCAAGAAACATGGTGTGGCTTAGTCAGTCCATAAAAACTTATGGGGTATTCTTGAATGTTTTGAGGATGATGATGTAGTACAGCCAGTCATGCATAAATCCTTTCCATGGAACATTCTGCATGGATCAAGAACCATCACATGTTTAGCCAATTAAAATGCTTGGAACACTTGAGAAACAATTTTTGAAGCTTCTGGTACTTTCTGCCTTATTCTGGTGCTTTGGAGAGACCTCTGAAATCATTGCGCTTTTTTTTCTTTCTTTTTCCCACAAGTGTCATATTGAATTTGACCTGTACAAAGGAAACCTGAGATATGTAGGTCTGAATCAATCACCGATGATGATAGTAATAAGTGATGTCGTTTGTAACAGTCATGTCGAGAGAACCAGAGATGTGAATTAGAGCTGCTGTCATGTCTAATGAAACCAATCCTTTGGATCTCAAAATAAGCGGTTTGGCTGATTTTAGTTGTAAACGTGTGTGCTGTGAAGATCCCTTTCTTCACATTTTTGAAGGCACAAAGAACAAAAGATGAAGCAGAGTTTTGTTGACAGGGAAAACGTGAATTAGTTATCAGGAACCAGAGGTAAGGCACATGAAAAGAAATACAAGGACAGGACAGAAAAATGAGAGATGAGAAGCAGTCTTCTTTATCGGTGATCAACCCCATGAAACACGCTCGTTGATGTCCACAGGTACAAGCAGGAAGTGGTTCGTCTGCGGAAGATGCTGGGAATGAACGATGAAGGAGTGGTCCTGACTGACAGACTACGGAAAGTGCACCTCAATAAACGCTGAACGCTGAATGGACATGCTATTCTTCACTGGGGTCATCATTCCCCCATCAAACCCGTAGCAGTCCTACGAGCATCTGTCAGTTCTTTCAGTTATCATCATTCCCCCATCACCTGTAGCAGTCCCTACGAGCATCTGTCAGTTCTTTCAGTTATCATCATTCCCCCATCACCTGTAGCAGTCCCTACGAGCATCTGTCAGTTCTATCAGTACAAACAGCTCCCAGTCTTCTGAAACTTCTGTGCGAGTAACTTCATCTTTCTGTCATTCTCT
The DNA here is from genome assembly GCA_018398815.1 of Conus ventricosus. Lineage (NCBI taxonomy): Eukaryota > Metazoa > Mollusca > Gastropoda > Neogastropoda > Conidae > Conus > Conus ventricosus. Next base: position 64,262,988 of record CM031606.1, on the reverse strand, counting down.
TTGGCACTGTCATTTTGCTCTTTTTTTTCTTCTTGTTACTGTCTGCTGTTTTTCTGCCTCTGGGGACCATTTTCCTGTCTTTGTTCTGAAAACTGGCACATTTTTTTTTTTTTTTATCTGACAGCAGTTAATAACTTGCTACCTTTTTTTTTATTATTGTAATGTGGTGAGTAGATACAAAAATTATACAACACACAATGTCCAGAGTGGACAGAAAGTAGAAATCATTGGCCCATATGGCTTTTTGAAATATATTTTTATGTCATTTAAATGTTCATCTATTAAGTTTTTATACTTGGAAAAAAACACACACACCTGGGACCAATGAATGAAGGAGAATACCTGGTATTCTGAGCACAGCCTACCTTTTTATATGCTGTGTAGATGCCAGTAGCTTAGCTACGTCTCTTGAACTGCTCTTATTGTTTGTTTGTTTTTCAGCATATAGTTTGTCTGCATGATCTGACCCTGTGTGATATGTTTCCCTGTGCTAGTTTGACAGCCCTGAAGAGGCTGTGAGCGGCCAGCTGGGTTGTAGTCACTAACACTTGAAGGCTGTGAGCGGTCAGCTGAGCTGCAGTCACTAACACTTGAAGGCTGTGAGTGGTCAGATGAGCTGCAGTCACTAACACTTGAAGGCTGTGAGCGGTCAGCTGAGCTGCAGTCACTAACACTTGAAGGCTGTGAGCGGTCAGCTGAGCTGCAGTCACTAACACTTGAAGGCTGTGAGCGGTCAGCTGAGCTGCAGTCATTAACACTTGAAGGCTGTGAGCGGTCAGCTGAGCTGTAGTCACTAACACTTGAAGGCTGTGAGCGGTCAGCTGGGCTGCAGTCACTAACACTTGAAGGCTGTGAGCGGTCAGCTGAGCTGCAGTCACTAACACTTGAAGGCTGTGAGCGGTCAGCTGGGCTGCAGTCACTAACACTTGAAGGCTGTGAGCGGTCAGCTGAGCTGTGGTGACTGACACTTGAGAGCTGTGAGCGGTCAGCTGAGCTGTAGTCACTAACACTTGAAGGCTGTGAGCGGTCAGCTGAGCTGTGGTGACTGACACTTGAAGGCTGTGAGCGGTCAGCTGAGCTGTGGTGACTGACACTTGAGAGCTGTGAGCGGTCAGCTGGGCTGCAGTCACTAACACTTGAAGGCTGTGAGCGGTCAGCTGAGCTGTGGTGACTAACACTTGAAGGCTGTGAGCGGTCAGCTGAGCTGTGGTGACCGACACTTGAGGGCTGTGAGCGGTCAGCTGAGCTGTGGTGACTGACACTTGAGGGCTGTGAGCGGTCAGCTGAGCTGTGGTGACTGACACTTGAGGGCTGTGAGCGGTCAGCTGGGCTGTAGTCACTAACACTTGAGGGCTGTGAGCGGTCAGCTGGGCTGTAGTCACTAACACTTGAAGGCTGTGAGCGGTCAGCTGAGCTGTAGTCACTAACACTTGAAGGCTGTGAGCGGTCAGCTGAGCTGTGGTGACTGACACTTGAGGGCTGTGAGCGGTCAGCTGGGCTGTAGTCACTAACACTTGAGGGCTGTGAGCGGTCAGCTGGACTGTAGTCACTAACACTTGAAGGCTGTGAGCGGTCAGCTGAGCTGTAGTCACTAACACTTGAAGGCTGTGAGCGGTCAGCTGAGCTGTAGTCACTAACACTTGAAGGCTGTGAGCGGTCAGCTGGGCTGTAGTCACTAACACTTGAAGGCTGTGAGCGGTCAGCTGAGCTGTAGTCACTAACACTTGAAGGCTGTGAGCGGTCAGCTGAGCTGCAGTCACTAACACTTTAAGGCTGTGAGCGGTCAGCTGAGCTGCAGTCACTAACACTTGAAGGCTGTGAGCGGTAAGCTGAGCTGTAGTCACTAACACTTGAAGGCTGTGAGCGGTCAGCTGGGCTGCAGTCACTAACACTTGAAGGCTGTGAGCGGTCAGCTGGGCTGCAGTCACTAACACTTGAAGGCTGTGAGCGGTCAGCTGGGCTGCAGTCACTAACACTTGAAGGCTGTGAGCGGTCAGCTGAGCTGTGGTGACTGACACTTGAGAGCTGTGAGCGGTCAGCTGAGCTGTAGTCACTAACACTTGAAGGCTGTGAGCGGTCAGCTGAGCTGTGGTGACTGACACTTGAAGGCTGTGAGCGGTCAGCTGAGCTGTGGTGACTGACACTTGAGGGCTGTGAGCGGTCAGCTGGGCTGTAGTCACTAACACTTGAGGGCTGTGAGCGGTCAGCTGGACTGTAGTCACTAACACTTGAAGGCTGTGAGCGGTCAGCTGAGCTGTAGTCACTAACACTTGAAGGCTGTGAGCTGTCAGCTGAGCTGTAGTTACTAACACTTGAAGGCTGTGAGCGGTCAGCTGGGCTGTAGTCACTAACACTTGAAGGCTGTGAGCGGTCAGCTGTGCTGTGGTGACTGACACTTAAAGGCTGTGAGCAGTCAGCTGAGCTGTAGTCACTGACACTTGAGGGCTGTGAGCGGTCAGCTGAGCTGTAGTCACAAACACTTGAAGGCTGTGAGCGGTCAGCTGAGCTGCAGTCACTAACACTTGAAGGCTGTGAGCGGTCAGCTGAGCTGCAGTCACTAACACTTGAAGGCTGTGAGCGGTCAGCTGGGCTGCAGTCACTAACACTTGAAGGCTGTGAGCGGTCAGCTGGGCTGTAGTCACTAACACTTGAAGGCTGAGCGGCCAGCTGGGCTGTGGTGACTGACACTTGAGGGCTGTGAGCGGTCAGCTGGGCTGTTGTGACTGACACTTGAGGGCTGTGAGCGGTCAGCTGAGCTGTGGTGACTGACACTTGAACGTCACGACAGCAAGCCGATTTAGCCTCTTCACACCTGCAATCAAAGCCTGGAGATTTTGTGGAAAGCAATAGAAGCAATAGCCAGAATAGCTCAGTTGGTAGAGCGCCGGACTCGTAATCCTGGTGATCCTGGGGTTGCGGGTTCGAACCTCCGCCGGGGCGTTTCGGTACAGGGGGATTTTTTCCCTCGGAGTTAACATTGGTTCTGACTCCATTTCCCATACAGTCCTTCGAATGAGACTATAAACCGAGGTTCCGTGTGTGAACGCACGCACAACATCTTGCACACACGTAAAATCCCATCACCAACTTTCGGAAGAGTAGGCCAGTTTGGCCGTTGGCATGGATGACACGTTACACATAGCATGAACCCTGCGTGAGAAATGGAAAGAATAAAGGAAGTAAGGAAAATGAGTGATTGATATTGAACGATACTGACTGGATGACACGGGAAACGACTGAAATAAGCGCCAGGTGGCAGCTCTTCAGTCGGCACTACCCAGGTAGGCAGCCCGTTGTGTAAACGAGTGTTGATTGTAAAGCGCTTAGAGCTTAGCCTCTAGCCGAGAATAGGCGCTATATAAGTATTCATTATTATTATTATTAATATTGGCCATACGACAAAACCTTATGTATGAGTATGGTGCAGACACTGTGGTTGAATGCAGACGATGTTCTGTCCATCACAGTATGTCTGTCAATTGATGGGAGGGAGTGGCAGCTTCTCTGATAAGGTGGCAAATGTTTACTTTGTACATTCTGTGCTTTGGTGAGGCTTTGAGTGTGGTACACTGCCATGACACAGTCATCAGTGTGAGTCTGCAGCCATGTGCAGGAGCGGCAGTTTCAAAGTCAGTATATTATATCATGTCAGGGAGAATGCTTTACTTTCATTTGTATATATATTTTGTTGCTGTTTTGTAAACGCATGAAATGACAAGTTTCATGACCAATGGAAAGCTCGAAAGCGGACTTTTGGCAGTTACTCGTTGTATCTATTCCAGGACGTCTACTTTATTTACATACACTTCGGTTATGTGGATGCTCATTTCTGAGGTTGCTTTGATGTGTTTTGAACCATTGTCCAACAGGTGTATTCACAGAGCTTTTCTTTTTCCCTTTTTTTTCTTTCTTTGGTTTATATATTGCTGCAATCTGAATTGCTAGTTTACATTTTTAACTCACTTGGGATGGACAGTTCTGTCCCTGTTTCTCCCTTGTGGACGGGCCATTTGTTATGGTTAGTAAAAAAAAAATCACCAAAAATACAAAACAAGAGATAACTCAAGGAAATTTTCAGAAAGTGTTATTCATGAACTGTGTTAGTAGAATACAAAAGAATAAACTTCCCACTTTCATATGATTTCTTCTGCTAGAGGGTGAAAAAATGTCCAGTTTTTTGTCAGGTGCCTCACAACACTCTTGCAGAGTCACATTCACATTCAGCAGAAAAAGCCAGTAAATACACTAAATGAGTTGAAAAAATAGGTAGATACACTCCAGGAAGTAAAATAAGATATATGAATCACATGCCTACTATGCACTAGGTAACTTTGAATAATGCAAAAATGGGGGCGTGGCACTCAGCTGACACACGAAGGCCAGAAGTACCAGAAAAAGGAGGCACTGTCGGAAGAAACTCGAATCTTCGAGCCAGTCGCATAAAGGAAAGCCAATGAACTCTTGCTCACTCAAATCCCCAGTCTTTCGTGGCACGCAAACGCCCTGCTCGCGTGGCGAAGTGGCCCACCCTCACCTTCATCAGCACTGAGCTCCACAGACGAGTCAGTGTCAGTTTCCTCTTCTCCTCGAAATTCTTCACTGGAATCACTTTCATCAGCTTCAACATCCCTTCTTCAATGTCTGAACCTTCCGTTTGTGGCATTTCAATAACTTCAGGAATGCTAAAACGTTGCCGACGGGCTCGACTTTGCTCCGGCACATTCACAGAAAAACTTGTTTGAGACGCCATGTTTCTATGCAGATCAGTAAGTCATGTGGGTTGGTCTGGTCAATCAGCCACTGAGCCAAAGTGGGTCATGGTGTGCTGCAAAATCACTGTGCAGGCGAACAAAGGAATGCTGACGATACTATTTATATCTTGTTGCAATGTACTGATCACGCTGCCACCGCATGAAAAATCGTGAAGGGCCGAAACCGTGATAGCGTTTGTTCGTACTGAAGCGCTACGTCATCAGAAAACGCCATAGCATCTCTTCGTGACAAGAGAGTTAAGGGAAATCATACTCATAGTTTTGTAAGTTTCCTCCGTTTCAGTGGAATGTGAAATTTTTTTTCCTCTAAATTATTATTTGAGTTACTTACTAATTTTATGTAGATAATCTGTCTATTGTTTTTACTCCTAAATTGATGCTGCCATTTAAAATGTAAAAATGTCACAGGCATGTGTATGGGCCTTGTGTTTGGGTGCATGTGCATGTGTATGTGTGCGGTGTGCGTGTGTGTGCATGTTTGTGTGTTGTGAGTGCGTGTGCTTGCACACACATCCGTGTCAGTGTGCATGCTTACATGTAAGAAGGTATCTGTATAAATGGGATTCATGTAAATAGACATGTCAAAGAATATATTACGGGGAGACTGTGATTCTGTTATACTAATAACTCCACCCCAACAAACCTACTGTATTTTACAAGGAGACTGTGATTTTGTTATACTAGTGACTCCATCCAACAGACTTTTTGTGAAAGTTTTTTTCTTATATGAATATGTTCGTATCATGAGATGCAATTCTGTTACACTGGTGATTCCTTCCTGTGAACTGATTGTGACAGCTTTTGTTTTCTTTTGAAGTCTCAGATATAAACATACTTACCATGGTGGTGGCAATATCTTTGTCTTACTTGCATGCTATTTGAAAATTTCTGTTGTTATTGCTGTTGTTGAAAAAAAAAAACTATAGAAACTGTATCATTGTAAGGTTTCATATCATGAAATTTCAAAATAAATGCTTTGATGTCTGATTCTTTGACAGCTTGGTGGCTTCCTTCTCTCTGTGTCTCTCTCCATCTGTTTCTGTCTTTGTCTCTCTCTCTCTCTGTATATATATATATATATATATAATTTTTATTTATTTATTTTTTTTTTTTTTTTGTTAAATATATTTCTAAAATGAAGTGCTAAAATCAACAAGCTTGTTTCGAGCTCTTGCCTCTTGCTCTCTTCAGGATATCCTTTGGGGGACGCTGTCGTTCTTTTATAGCGTGCGGGACCAGATTCCGTTTCGCATGTGTGATTTAATTTCATTCGCTGCACGTGTGGTCTGTGGTTCTTGTTGGGGTCTGTTCAGGTGAGTGTGCTAACAAAGATTTCCATTTGTGCCTGCAATTGTTTACTATTTCTACTTTTGTATTCAGAGTTGCTAGGTGTGGTTTACATAATATTAACCATTTTCTGTGGAGCATAAATTGCATTTTTTTTTAGAAATATTGTTGTATGGTGTTGCTCTTTTTTATGATTTTCCATGATATGCTGTAGTCTTTTTTTTTTATCTTTGAGTCTCCAAATGTATTTACTCAACTCTGTTTGGTTTTTGTATTTTTCTTTTTTGAATGACTGTTTATGGTTTGCGTATCTGGTTTTGAAAGGTTTTCAGTGATCCCTAATATGTTTCTTTTTCATTTTCTGATGTTACGTAGCTTGGTATACAATATTGCTGTGAAGACATTTGTTGCTTAGGGGGCACTGTTCTTTTTTTAGTGCAGTTGTAAGATGTCCTTTCGACACCCTTCTCTGTTGTGTTGCTTTTCATTTTGTTAGATGAGTCAATTATGTTTTTAAGGTTGGGCATACATGAGTATGATAGTTTGATGGTGTTTTTGTTGAATATTTTGAACAGTTTGTGTTTTTTTTGGAAATGATGTTGCCAAAGATTTTGAAGAATTCTTTTCCTACGTTTGTTTTACTTGTCCATCGTATGGGGGTTGTACCATATGATTTTCCCTTTTTCCTGTTTTTCTTATTTCTGTTTGTGTTATTGTCAGGGCTGTATTGCAGTTTGTAATTATAACCACTTTTTTGTAGTGCCTCTTGGTATTCTGTTTGCCTGCATTAATCGAATACCTTTTCATTGCTTGACAGGTTGGATAGTCTCTTGTTTTTTACCATTGGGTGTTGTTTTTAGTATAGATGGTGGGTGGTTGCTTTTGATATTTACGTAGATTGGTATGTTGTTGGGTTTTTTGTATGGTTTGTACACATGGTCATTGAGGTCTAATGTTATGTCTAGGTAATTCACTACTTTTTTGTTTGCTTCTATTGTGATTTTCAAGTTGTGGTTTTTGAAGATTTTACATAATTCTTTTTTCTTGTTTTCATTAGTCCTTGGATTATTGGTTTAATGCAGCAAGGCCGTCATCTCTGTACAAACCGACCTGTTTTCCGAGTTGTTTTTGGATGTTGGATAGCATGAATAGCCGACTAGTTCACATGTTTCGGCACCATCATACGATCCCATGGTCACATCAAATGTGGAGTTTTTGCTCGTTTTTTTAATCCAAGTTTCATTTCTGCTGTGGAGTAGGGTTTTCTTGGTGTGGAAAATAATCTCCATTTCTGTCTCTGTTATTTTCGTGTGTTTGTTGCAAATTTCAAAGCTTTGGTGAGTAGTTCTTCATCTATGGATGGGTAGAAGTCTACTATGTCAAATGTGATAAACACTGTGTTTCTCTGTTTGTTGAGTTTTCCTAAACCATTGGATAACTTCATAGCTGTTTTTCCAAAGGTTGTATTCGGTGTTTGATTTTACATTTTCTATAACCTTTTCCAAAATTCTCTTGCTTATTTTGCCCAGTTCGGATTTGGATGGGTTTATTAGTCTACATGTTGGGTTGTTTTGGAAGTTAGGCTTGTGGTCTTTGAGTGTTATGAAGGCTTCTTTTGTTGCTGTTGCCTCTACCCTGTCGCTTAACTCCATGCAGTGTGCAAGTTCTTTTTCTTTTTTGTGGATGTTGTTATGTGTGGTTTTATCAGCTTTCTTGTAATTTTTCTGGATGTTTTTGTTTGGAGTTGGGAGTATTCATTTAGTTCCATTTTGTAAAAATTGCTGGTTTTATCGGCCTTTACGAATATCTTTTACATTTTGGATTTGTTTTATTCATTTGCTAGTGATGTTTGAAAGTTGTTATTTGATTTCTTGAATTCAATGTTAGCTATCAGTCCCTTTCATTTTGTCTTCAAAAGGTTTCATTTCATCTATTGTCGGGGTGATCGCCATGATTTGAAGCCATATGTGTTTTTGTCTTCATTCTTTGCATTTGGGTTTAGGAAGAAGAACGCCTTCCATCTCATGTTGCGTACAAATTTCTCGGTTTGTTCTATCAGTTTTTCTGGTGTAAATTTGTGGGTTTGAAAACGGTATGTTTTTAGTAGATTGCCTAAAGTTGATTTCCTCCATTTTTGGTTTTGTCGGTTTGGGTTTAGGAAAAACCGACAAAACCAAAAATGGAGGAAATCAACTTTAGGCAATCTACTAAAAACATACGTTTTCAAACCCACAAACTTACCACCAGAAAACTGATAGAACAAACCGAGAAATTTGTACCAACATGAGATGGAAGGCGTTCTTCTTCCTAAACCCAGATGCAAAGAATGAAGACAAAAACACATATGGCTTCAAATCATGGTGATCACCCCCGACAATAGGATGAAATGAAACCTTTGAAGACAAAATGAAGGGACTGATAGCTAACATTGAATTCAAGAAATCAAATAACAACTTTCAAACATCACTAGCAAATGAAATAAAACAAATCCAAAATGATAAAAAGATATTCGTAAAGGCCGATAAAACCAGCAATTTTTACAAAATGGAACTAAATGAATACTCCTAACTCCTAAACAAAAACATCCAGAAAAATTACAAGAAAGCTGATAAAACCACACATAACAACATCCACAAAAAAGAAAAAGAACTTGCACACTGCATGGAGTTAAGCGACAGGGTAGAGGCAACAGCAACAAAAGAAGCCTTCATACACTCAAAGACCACAAGCCTAACTTCCAAAACAACCCAACATGTAGACTAATAAACCCATCCAAATCCGAACTGGGCAAAATAAGCAAGAGAATTTTGAAAAGGTTATAGAAAATGTAAAATCAAACACCGAATACAACCTTGGAAAAACAGCTATGAAGTTATCCAATGGTTTAGGAAACTCAACAAACAGAGAAACACAGTGTTTATCACATTTGACATAGTAGACTTCTACCCATCCATAGATGAAGAACTACTCACCAAAGCTTTGAAATTTGCCAACAAACACACGAAAATAACAGAGACAGAAATGGAGATTATTTTCCACACCAAGAAAACCCTACTCCACAGCAGAAATGAAACTGGATTAAAAAAACGAGCAAAAACTCCCCATTTGATGTGACCATGGGATCGTACGATGGCGCCGAAACATGTGAACTAGTCGGGCTATTCATGCTATCCAACATCCAAAAACAACTTGGAAAACAGGTCGGTTTGTACAGAGATGACGGCCTTGCTGCATTAAACAATAATCCAAGGACTAATGAAAACAAGAAAAAAGAATTATGTAAATCTTCAAAAACCACAACTTGAAAATCACAATAGAACAAACAAAAAAAGTAGTGAATTACCTAGACATAACATTAGACCTCAATGACCATGTGTACAAACCATACAAAAAACCCCAAAGACATACCAATCTACGTAAATATCAAAAGCAACCACCCACCATCTATACTAAAAACAACACCCAATGGTATAAACAAGAGACTATCCAACCTATCAAGCAATGAAAAGGTATTCGATAATGCAGCAACAGAATACCAAGAGGCACTACAAAAAAGTGGTTAAATTACAAACTGCAATACAGCCCTGACAATAACACAAACAGAAATAAGAAAAACAGGAAAAGGAAGATCATATGGTATACAACCCCCCATATGATGGACAAGTAAAAACAAACGTAGGAAAAGAATTCTTCAAAATCTTGGCAACATCATTTCCAAAAGAACACAAACTGTTCAAAATATTCAACAAAAACACCATCAAACTATCATACTCATGTATGCCCAACCTTAAAAACATAATTGACTCATCTAACAAAATGAAAAGCAACACAACAGAGAAGGGTGCCGAAAGGACATCTTACAACTGCACTAAAAAAGAACAGTGCCCCCTAAGCAACAAATGTCTTCACAGCAATATTGTATACCAAGCTACGGTAACATCAGAAAATGAAAAAGAAACATATAGGGATCACTGAAAACCTTTCAAAACCAGATACGCAAACCATAAACATCATTCAAAAAAGAAAAATACAAAAACCAAACAGAGTTGAGTAAATACATTTGGAGACTCAAAGATAAAAAAAAAGACTACAGCATATCATGGAAAATCATAAAAAGAGCAACACCATACAACAATATTTCTAAACAAAATGCAATTTATGCTCCACAGAAAAATGGTTATATTATGTAAACCACACCTAGCAACTCTGAAAAACAAAAGTAAAATAGTAAACAATTGCAGGCACAAATGGAAATCTTTGTTAGCACACTCCACCTGAACAGACCCCCAAAAAGAACCACAGACCACACGTGCAGCGAATGAAATTAAATCACACATGCAGAAACGGAATCAGGTCCTGCACGCTATAAAAGAACGACAGCGTGCCCCAAAAGGATATCCTGAAGAGAGCAAGAGGCAAGAGGCTCGAAACAAGCTTGTTGATTTTAGCACTTCATTTTAGAAATATTTTTTAACAGATGTTGCTCCCTAGACGTTTTAGCTCTTTTGGATTTTTAAAGGACATTTTTATACTGTTCGTTGATACAGAGAGAGAGAGAGAGGTTTTGTCTTTTCTTTCTTCCTTTTTTTTCTTTTCTGATTTTCTCTTGAGGTAAGAGCAGTAGACTGTGAGACAAAAGAAGAAAAAATCAATATTCCATCAGAATGCAACAGTACCATTTTATTTCAAGAAAAGAAACGTGTCTTTATAGTTACCTTTGGCAACTGCCAACTAACACGACCATGTCAGCCGAGGTGTGCGGAAGGGAGAAATTTATACTGACATAATGTTTCCCTTAGTGTGATCTTCCCACCCTCCCTCAGTTACACACTGATAAAACGTATCACAGTATTTTGATCACAGGAATACAAAAACTGGTATGATTGACAAAATACGCTGTAACTAAACTATGTTCCCTGTAATGAATAAGAACTTAAGGTATAATGCATATGTTCAGATAGGAATTTTCATTTCTTTCTTTTTTTGATCACAGGAATGCAAGAACTGGTACAGCTGACAAAATATACTGTAACTGAAGTACGTTCCCTGCAATAAATAAAGAATATTAGGTATAATACAAATATTAAGATATAAATTTTCATTTCTGTCACTTTTTCCTTCACATACACACATATCCTCACACTTATATACATACATTTGGAGCAATGAACATGGTACCACTGGGTTTTTTTTTTGTGTTTAACAAAATGGACTGCGGTGCTTTTGTTTAGGTGGGAACAAAAATGAATCTTTACTCAATACACAGTTACCTTACACTTCAACGGAGGACAGTAAGAACAAGGACAAACACTGGCGAATATAATCACAGGTTACACTTAACATACATCAATGTACAGACACTTGATGTACACCAATGAATGCACAGTTTTACATTTACAGTGAGTTTTTAAAAAAAGAAAAAAAAGAAAGAAAGACGGACAGTTATTACGGAGCACCTGTGTAACCGTAGCAAATGAGAGCGTGTGTGGTTCTCTGCATACATTAACACAATGGACAATTATTTCACCATTTGCCAAGTTGGAACACTTGTTTGTATATGTGAGAGAGAGCCGTATGTAAGTGTATGTATGAGAAAGATATGACAATAGTGGAATGTGTTAATGGACAGTGGTGGATAACGGATAATAGGGGTATGTGTAAACGGATCATGTAAAGATCATCTTGTTCTAAATGAAAATGTGCAGAAAGAGTTGAAATGCTGTCCCTAATACAAAGAAATATTGGCCACAGTTGACACTTGGAGTAACCAGCTACAGTTTTAATTAGTGCATCACTGGTGGATTTCATATTATTTCAAAAGACAAAACAATAGGGGGTAAAGCTGAACAGATGATAAATGATTTTTTTGGAGCAAAACAATTGGCAAACACACAACAACAACAACAATTGGCAAACACAACAATGACAACCCCATTTTCCAACCTGTCATTCTTTCCACATTTAATGCTTTGGAGATATGGCGTTGATAATAATGAGGTATGATGAAATGGTGATCGTTTTGCGATTTACTGCTGTTTGGGCAGGTGAAGATGGATTGTATACGTCTCTGAGTCTCTTATTTTACACCAGTCTCTCCCTGTCTTAGACTCTCTTCCAGAATTCTGGGGAAGTAGACCTAGCCCAGCATTTTGATCCAACAAAAGTGTTTAATGGTCCTGTTAAAGTAGTCCATGTCCTCGCACGGTCATCCAGCACCCAGTGGCATACAAGGTGTCCGGGGTTCTGTGCCAGTCACCGTGCACAGGTGAGAAATCAGATTTCTGCTGTGGAACTGGGACGAAGCCATGTATCATCTGTCAGAGTTTCTGCAGAGGATGGCCTGAGAGAAAACATCATAGTCTCTTCGTCAATGAGTATCTTTTTTGCGTGTGCATTTTGTGTGTGTATGTATGTATGCATGTATGCTACTGCATAAGGCTGTATGTACGTGTGTTTAGGTGTGCAAATATGTGCATGTCTGTGTGCGACAAGGATGGGCATACGTTTGTGAGCATCTGTTTTGTGCATGGTTTATGTTGTTTGTTCATGAGAATGTAGTTTTGTACATATACTGACTTCCATAAAAAACGCGAAAAATTGAAAGGCTATTTTTCGGGTGAAAAGGGGTGAATATACAATATTGAACCATTGTGGCAAGTTGTTTGGGTCCAAGACTCACGTGCAGTGAAAAAATTGTGTGAGCAACACATCATTCCCGGTATTGGAGGGTCAACAAAAATGGCAAACTGGTTGCTGCATGTGAGGCACGTGCACACCATGCAGAGCGAAGTTAACCAGCGACAAGTACGCAGGCATGCAGCCTTTATAAAGCCGCGCTATAAGGTTCAGATAACGACTTGCCGTCTGGCGCTAAAGAGATGCCAAGACTACGAGCAGAGGAACGCAATCGTGCCCTAGGCCATCTGGAGGCTGGTGTGGATGCCAGGCAGGTCGCCAACATCTTTAACGTCCACATCTCAACCATCTATCGTATGCAGCACTGCATGCGAGTCACTGGTACCACTGATGATCGTCCCCGGCCAGGCCGTCCTCGGGTCACCACACCAAGAGAGGATCGACATTTTGTTCGAACCCATCTGCGGGACAGGCGGCAAACAGCCGCTAACACTGCTCGACAGGTGCCTGGGAATCTCCAGCAACGAATCAGCCTCAACACTGTGCGGCGGCGTCTTCAGGAGAACGGGCTGGCATGTGAGGCGTCCTCACAGAGGTCCGGTACTGACACCAAGACACCGGCAGGACAGGCTGCAGTGGGCACAAGCCCGAATCAACTGGCGCAGGCAGCAGTGGGGACGCATGCTGTTCTCAGATGAGAGCCGTTTTTGTATTGACATGGCTGACGGTCGTGTCAGAATATGGCGTCGACCTGGTGAACGCTATGCTGACTCCTGTGTGGTAGAGTGGAACCCCTGGGGAGGCCCGAACGTTATGATATGGGGTGCAATTGGCATTAACCACGCCATAGGACCAGTCATCTTTCAGAACATTGGTCCTGGTCGCGGACAGGGTGTCAATGCATAGCGCTACATCCACCAGGTGCTCGGACCCCATGTCGTTCCTTTTTTTGCGCAACACCCAAACTGGACATTCCAACAGGACAATGCAAGACCACACACAGCCAGGGCCACCCAGCAATTTCTTCAGCATAACAACGTCAATGTGCTGCCCTGGCCAGCCCTCAGTCCCGATTTAAACCCAATAGAACATTTTTGGGATGAACTTGGCAGACGGTTGGACCTCCTGCGTCCACGACCAGCAAAAGCGGCTCAACTTCACCAGGCCATCGTCCATGTGTGGGCTGGTGTGCCAAGGGACGCATCAACCACCTGGTCCACTCAATGAGCCGCAGGTGGCAAGCAGTTGTCCATGCAAATGGTGGCCACACACGGTATTAGGACTTCAAGCTGGTTTGTCACGTGACCTTGGATTTTCCACACAAAGACATATTGCTGATGACATTTTCACACATTACCGGTGTAATGAATCAAATCACGTTGAATTTTAGCTTCCACTCTGTACAATTGTGACCAATAAAATTCGCCCCTAACCTTCAGCTTGTTTTGCTTTCGCGTTTTTTATGGAAGTCAGTATATTTACGTGCGACTCCGCGTGCATGTGAGTGGGGAGGGACAGGGGGTATGGAGTGGGAAGAAGAGAGGGGAGGTGGGGAGGGAAGGAGTGAAGTGCATGCATACATGTGTGTGTGCATGTGTGAGTGTGCGTGCGTGCATGTGTGCGTGCGCGCGCGGTGCGTGTGTGTGTGTGTTGGACTGAGACTTACCGCTGATGTCTCAGTCTGAGTTCATCCAAAGCAGCATCATCGTTTTGACCTGCATGAGACATTCACTTTTGTAATGTGTGAACTGTATATCGTATTGGCAACATGTCATATCACTACAACATATTCCTGAAAATCATAAGCACATTTTATATCACTCATTGATGGTTGAATTAATCACTGCTCTGAAGCATATGAAATTTACTTTTGGCTTATAAATTAGCAGATATGTGCATATATATATATCTAAACAAATGAATTATTAGAAAGAAGAAAAGCTAAACAATTCTACTAGGAGGTCATCTACAGAATTCATGGCTGTTAGCAGAGAACGGCAACTGCTTGCGAAACTGGGGTTGAAGAAAGCTGTTCACATCCGATGGAAGGAATAGGCTCTAGGAGATAATCAATAATCTGATATGTAATTGACTGAGGACTGACCGAATTTTCCAGATGAATCTTGGTGTAACTGATTGATTGATGGATTGTTCTGCGTGTGTGTGTGTGTGAGCGCGTGCATGCATGTGTTGGTGGTGTGTGTGTGTGTGCGTGTGGTTGTGTGTGTATAATACAAGATGTTAGAAAAGTTGATAGAAAAGGAAAACTGGGCAGCTAGCAGGACATCAAAAAAAAAAAAAAAAAAAAACTCCGCGATTTTTCATGTTCTGATGTTCTTTGACAGATACATTAACATGTAGGCTCGCATGGACATACGTGCTCACACACACACACACACACACACATACACATACACACACTTGTGTGTGCACGCACGCAGACATACACACACCATGGCATACATACTCGAAGAATCGAGCACACGTTCTCTCTCCCTGTTCCGCCGACGAATCCTGTCCAGGTCTCCTTCACTGTGTGATGTGTACAGTCGGTCTCGTTTCCTCAGCTACACACACACACACACACACACACACACACACACACACACACACAGACGCACGCACACACGAAAAGCAAAGAAAGTTCGTCAAATATAGTTAAACAATGATCACAGTAGACAAATGAAAAAGAAAATTGGTAAAACTCGCAACATAAGAGAAAGGATATGAAATCAGGTAGAGAGAAAAAGAAAATCTGTATCATAAGGAAGAAAGACTACTGTCAATCGAATGGAATGTAATTACAATACAGAAGCAACACGTTTCAACCGTGAGGCCTTCTAAATGAAAACAACGCCAAGGAAATAACGACAGAATTTAAGCAGGGTGTGGACAACGTCCTTGATCGTGAAGCGTTGTATATAACACGTTTACCAGCTGAAGATAGAGAGTAGTCATCATGGATAATAGCAAGACAAATCACATCATCATCATATCATCATCAATCATCATCAACACCATAATCATCATTCATCATTGATCATCGTCATCACATCGTATCTTTATACATCACCATCATCGTTATCATCATCGCATCACATCATCACCACCATCATCATCATGCATCATCATCATATCACACATCACATCATCGTCATCACATCATCTATCATTCCACCACCACCATCATCATTATCACATCACCATCATTATCATCATCCATCATCATCACCACCTCATCATCATTATCATCATCATACACATCATCACCATCATCGTCATCACCACCATCATCATCGTCACACCACCACCATCATCATCATCATCATCACCCATCATACCACCATCAATCATCACCATCATCATCATTATCACTATCATCAGCATGATCATCATCATCGTCATCACCACCATCATCATCGTCATCACCACCACCATCATCATCATCATCATCATCATCACCACCACCATCATCATCATCACCACCATCATCATCATCATCACCACCATCATCATCATCATCATCGGAGGAGCAGGGCACGCAAGGTGGAAAGCACCTTACCACGTGAGGGAAGGGGGTGGGATCCCGGTCCATCCAGGAAGGTCTACTGACCGACCGACGTGGAAGCGGCATCATCGGCGGCTGGGGTCCTGCTGGCACACAACACAGCACACGCTGTCACACAGATCAATAACCGTTCTCCGAAAAAAGATGTTACAGTGATATGAGAACTGTGTCACTTGACAGGACAGTTCTGGCAAAGGTCTTGGAAATTACGAATCAATGCACAGAGAGAAGAAAACTGTTGAAAATAACACGATGAACGAAACAGGGCAGGTGAACATTTTCGGAGAGAGAGACAGACAGACAACCAGCCAGAGAGAGAAGGAGTGTAGGTGCATGTGTGTGTATATATATGTGTGTGTGTATGCATGTGCGTGTGTACGGCCTATGTGATAATGATGATGACGACAACAATTATGATGATGGCTGACCATGCTCACAAAAAATGAGGAGGCCACTGAACAGGGCCCATTTTGAAAAGTGAGACATCTACCACAGCGATCACGACCACGGTGATGACGACCACACAAAGCATGATATTACTCGCTTGGTGAACAAGCAGGTTTCCTGAAGATGATGCTTATGATGATGATGGTAATGATAATTATGACAACGATAATGATGATGATGATGATGATGATTATAGTAGTACTGGTGGTGGTAGGAGATATAGCGATTGTGACGATCGTAATGATGATAACGATGGTAACGCGTGGTTATGGGAGATGACGATACGCATCATCATCATCATCATCATCACCATCACCATCACCATCATTACGACGGTGGCAGTGTGTTAGCGGTGACAGAGGAAGGCGACAGAACGACGGCACCCACTGTAGTACGAGGCGTCTCTGAGGTGAGCCTGCTGTTGACGCAGCAGCGCGTCCTGCTGCTGTTCCAGCCGTTTGTTGGTCACCGGCACGTCAGGGTACACCGTGCGGAATTCGTTCCGGGTCATGAAATCTGTCACACGTCAGCGCACACTCTGCATCAACAGCATCGCCCAGAATCTTCTGCGTCACCAGGGGCAGACTGACAGGACGTAGGCTTAATGAGTATGGGTGTAATCAACAGCAATACCATGGGCAGGCAGTTATGATTGTATTATGGCGGACATTGACTCACTGATTATGGGTGTAATTATCAGCTTATGCTATGGGCAGATATGTAAGTGATTATGACATACGTAGACCGAATGATTAGGGTTATAATTATCTGTATGATGTGGGGATATGTGTAGGTGATTAGGGCATACTTAGATCTACCGATTATGGGAGTAATTATCAGCTACGCTATGGGCAGATAAATCGGTGATAATGGCATGCTTAGACCTAATGATTACAGGTATACATTACGTGGAAAGACAGGTGTGTATCAGTGATGATTACAGCATAAACAGGCCTATTGATCTGATGGGAAACAGTCAGCTATGCAACGGGCAGATTATGTATATGATCATAGTATACGCAGGCCTATCGATTCTAGGTCAGCGTATTAATGATCTGCTACGTCAGTTCATTGGGGATGGGAAATAGTACACCAGCTAAAGCTCCACCTCTCGGAGGTCCAGGTTAATCACGAGCAAGCGTGTTATCAGATTTCTGCCCTTGCTGTAACACAGCATGCCCATTCCACCCAGCTCTCAATGGTTCATTCACGATGAACATGGAACACCCGTTCTTTGAAGAGCCCTACTGTGGAGTAGAACGCTGACTGATGTGAACGACAAGGGCTGGTCCTGATCTCTTACTGAGTCATAGCAAGACAGAGGAAAGCTGAGAAGTCACAGCTCAGTCATCATTTGACCGTTACTGCCCCAAAACGAACGTGTCTTCCATTCCAACGAAATTTGTAGAGCACTCTCTTTTAAACACGTAGGTAGTGACTGTACCCACATAAAGTCCGACAGCTCTCATTGGAAAAACAAAACCCAACAACAATCCTATTGTTTATGAACTTGAAAGTTCGAGTGTTATGACGTTGCACAATCAATCAAAAAGCATGAAATATTTTTCTAAAAAGTTCGGAGACCTATGACGTAGTTTAACCTCTCAAAATGGAGTTTGAAATTCACGACTAACTTCTGGAACCGTCTGGACATTTCTCGTACTTCCCGGAAGGTTTCCTGGGTTCTCAGAAACTACTGAAATTACTTACTATGTACAGCCTCCGCTTATAAGAAACTTGGATGTAAGAAAACTTGCCTATGAGAAAGCGAAAAACAACAACAACAGCAACAACAACAAAACAAAAAGTACAACAACAAAACAAAAAACGAAACAACAAGTCATCTTCCATGGGCCTTCTTTACCTCACTAAAACACATCGGCTGTAAGAAACTCGGGTATAAGAAGGACCTCGCTTATGAAACATCTGGTCTCCTTTCCCCGGGACGTGACTGTCCTTTGCTGTAAGAAATCCTCGGTTGTATGAAAGTTTTTTTCGTCAACTGGTCAGGCTTTTTTTTCCCCTGCAGCCTCGGTGGTAACAAAATATATTTGCATTACATTGGTCTGTAGGAATACATGACAGTGACAAAAACATTTGCACCAAATGTCATCCAGATTGAAACAGTGAACAGGCACTTGACAAACTACATTTCTTGCTTTCGTCTGTACCACACATTTAATAAAAAAAAACAACAACAAAAACTGTCGAGTATGCAAGACTTTTCATGGGTGACGTTCATTTCTTCTCATTTTTGACATCAGTGCTAACGACTTGCGTGTGCGCGAGAGTGCGAGCGCACGCGGCTGTGTGTGTGTGTGTGTGTGTGTGTGTGTGTGTGTGTGTGTGTGTGTGTGTGCGTGCGTGCGTGCGTGCGTGGCGTGCGTGGTGCGTGCGTGCGTGCGTGTGTGTGAAACACTGACGACTGTACCTACGCTGTTCCCTGCGCCTTCACCTACCCTTCCCTTCCTAAACGTCTATTCGTCTCTGAGGAACCGAGCCGGTAGGCGTGAGATACCTGACGAACTCAAGGTATACCTTTCTCCACACGGACCAGTCACCGGATTGATTGACTGACGGACACACATGCAGACAGACAGGCAGACTGACGACAGGGAACTTACCTCGGTATTTCAGATGGTTGAAGTCACTGACGTTGTCTCTGTTGGCTCTGTCGGCTGACTTAGGAGTGGGAGGTCTGACAAACACAACAGCACCGCTTGTAGGACGGTCAGATCTCTCTCTCTCTCTCTCTCTCTCTCTCTTCTTCTGTCTGTGTGTCTCTGTCTGTCTGTCTTCTGTCTGTCTGTCTGTCTCTCGCTCTCCCCGGTCCCTACCTCGTTGTCTACCCATTCTGCCTTCTGAAGCGTTCAGTTTACATATGGAGATGTGGGTATATGAGGTAGAACGATACTTTTGGGGGTGTATTAACGTCGGATGAAATTTGATTAGTATTTCCTTCTATGTGTGTGTTATATATTCGTTTATTCTCTTCTCTCTTTTTTTTCATTAACTGAGGACAAGATTTCATTTTGTTTTCTCTCCCCCCCCCCTCTCTCTCTCTCGCTCCCTCTTTCTCTCCTCCTCCTCCTTCCCCCTCTCTCTCTTGAGTAGGTATTGACCCGTTTCGCAAAATGCATTTATTTGTAACTTGTTTTGTTGTATTATGATTTGCTTCATGTATTTTGGTAGTTTCTGTTGATGAATTTTGTCACTGTTTTTCTCATACTCATGATTTATTTCAAGCATTTTGTTCTTTCTGCGATTTGTTTTGTACAAAACTCAAATTAATCACTGTTTATCATGATGTATTTTGTGTTCCTTTTCGTCATAATAATGTAATCTAGACTGATTCATTTGAAATGATTTTCTAAAGAATCAAAAGTTTGTTCGTCGACGCAAGAGTGAAAGAGTGCAAAATTAGTTGCCGACACTCTTTCGTTCAATTTTTTTTCCCGTTAAAAACAAAGATGTCGGTCGATATTCATCGATGTGTTTTCTTTCTGTATTCTCGTACATTTATCCGTTTATCATTTCGCATTTCACATCTAGTTGTACGGCATCTTATTTGTCTGTTTCACTTTTTGAATTTCATGTCTGGTTGTGCTGTGTCTTATTTTTTCTTAAAGTGACCATTGCACGTGCTAACACATGTACATCATGGTTTGTTCCAGTGAAAAACGCTTACATGTTCAGGGGTGGTTTCCGAATCACTGTTAGGTCCCAGGCCTCGCTCTGCAAAGTAACAACAGAACTGAACGACAACCGTCAAAGCAAGCAGGTCAACTAATCAAACCAACAAGAGTAGCAATCGTTATCTTCTGTGCTTTCTTATCGTTCCTTTCTAGAAGAAAGACAAGACCTTCCTGTTAAATAGCATCATTAACAACAATTAAAAAAAAACTGTATTGTCTTTCATACAAAATTAAAATGCATATATTATTACAATTACTCTATATTCTACTGGTGCATTTTACGCATTAGAGTGTACGCACATGCATGAAGAAGAGAAGAGGAGAGAGAGAAGAGAGAGAGAGAGAGAGAGAGAGAGAGAGAGGAGAGAGAGGGGGGGGGAGAGAATGTGTGCGCATGTGTGTGTGTGTTTGCATGCGCGTGTGGTTTTAAGGACGTTGTCCTTTACTGTCCATGTTCTGAATTGCAGTCATAAATCAAATGGTCCACAACTTACCACAGGTTTACCAGCTTTGAGAAGTTCTTCGATCTTCTTTCTCTCCTCGATCAAACGTAATCGATATTCGTCCATGTCGGAGTACAGCAGGGCTTTCTTGCCTGTCACAACACACACACACACACACACGCATGCACGCACGCATGCACGCACGCACGCACGCACGCAAGCACCACACGCACCACACACACACACACACACACACACACACACACGCACACACACACACACACACACACACACTAAACAGCTTAACTATTAAGGATAAACAAAAAATGACAACATTGGAAACAGTATAATAAATGAAAAAAAAAGAAGCAAAACAAAACTAAACAGCATGATGAAAGCCAGGTCCGAGTGTGTTGTAGAGTGGATGACCTTAATACTAGCAGTCCGAAACCTCTGACAAGATAAGATAATGTTGCTTATAGCAACCTCTGACAAGTGTTACTGGTAATCACGGTATTTTTTAACATTCATGCAACAACTCTCTCGTAATTGTAAGGGGATGGATGGAGAGAAAGACGCGGGATGATGGGCGGGGGAAAGGGGGGGGGGGGGGGGGGGGGGGAAGAGAGGGGCAACTGTTTGCGGCTGGCGTTCCGTCAGTTATAGAATGAAGAGACGCTTGTGTCATAGCTCGCATCTCAGAGCCATGATACTCTAACTGTGACTCGTCGCACAAGTCTTAGGAAACGTTTTACTTTATTTTCAGATAGCATTACATGACGTCTTATTCTATTTAATGAAATCACTTGATTTTTTTTTCCACAATGAATGCCTATTTTCTATAATTTTCCGACAATGCTTCAATTTATGATCTAGTGATTGCAGTGTCTGTAATTGTTAAACCAAAACAGTTTTTGCTGCTTTAATACGGCCTCAGTTTCTTGTTTCTTCTCATATTCCCGCATTGTTTTACTTACCTATATGGGGCGATCTCTGCTTGATAGTGAATTTAAAAAACCCCCTTTTAAAATTTAACATTTTTTTACAATAAATTTTCATTTTGGGGCCCCGTTGGGGTTTTTATAGAAAAGACCCACAGCCCCGCCCTGCGTCGTAAGAGGGGACAAAGGGGGGACCACCTCGCCCCCAGGATAGAAGGGGGGTTTTCAGGGCTAAAAAACCCACCCGTAAAAAAGACGAGTTACCGAACATCGACGACAACCCCACAAAATTTTAACCCCGGGCAAGGAAGGGCCCATCCCGGAGTTTTTATGACGCAGTTCAGGGGAAAGCCGAAAAGGGAAACTTTCAAGGGTGACTCCCCTTCTAAACACCCAGGACAACAACGAGAGTAGCCCCAAAGGAACAACAGGGCGAAGTAAAAAACAGGGAAAAACCCCTCCAAAATTGCGAGAGAGATAAAAAATACAAAATCGGGGGTGCTAGGACGAGTGAGACAAAGTGGCTACAATTTAGGGCAGCTGAGAAATTTCAAACCCGGGAACACTGCTGTACCAGGGCACACACAAGGGTGGGGGCCCCCCACACTGAGGGGTGGGGGCCCTGATCTGGCCCGGGGGCACAAGGGGCACTCGCCCCCTGGGGAAACCCGCAACTCCCCATCAACAAGCCAAATTTTCCCCCGAAGAAAAAAATGACAAACGGCTGAACATCATCCAGTGCTATCTCCACCAAGGGTGCGGAAAAGGAAAAAGATGCCTTTTAACACAACCCACAACATTTATAGACAAAAAAGGGGCAAAGGATATAACCATTTCGATGGCAGATTTTAAAAAGCCCAAAATCGAAATGGGCAAAAACAGGCAACGAGGAAAATCATGGGGAAAACAAAGGGCGGGGCAGATGAACGAAATGGTGACCTTTTCAGACCTTGCGCCCTGAACCACTGGTGATAGGAGGAAGCCCTTCCCACACAAGCCCCATCCACAAGGCCCCATGGAGATCCCCGAAACCCCGGGCACGGAAACCAGATTGGGCGACATCTGCATTAGCCCCAAATTCAGGAGACAAGGCGGGATGTACGAGTGATTTTGGGGGGTGCGCCCCCTTTAACAACCACCACCTTCATTTTAAAACAGTGAACCCTTTGCCTCAAAGATTTTACCAACACCAACAACACATGGACAAGATACAATTCGGACTGGGTCAGAAAACAAAAGGACACACAAGCAGCATTCCCGATCAAACCTTTCCCAACAGGTTCCCAAACCGCAAAATGAAACTGATAGAAGACGGTGAGACGGACATCGAGACAAAGTGGGGGGAAACTGCAAAAGCCTGGCAAAGAAAACAGTGGGAAAAGATCCTTGGCGAAGGGAAAGACCCAGACAAGGAAAAGGGTCTCTGCCAAAACCAACCACAAGCTGGGAAAAAAGGAGAGAGAAGAAAACTAATAAAAAAAAAGGACCCAAAAAAAAAACCAACTAAACTAAATAAACAAATAAAAAAAATAAAAAACGAACTACTTTCATATAAACTAAAAAAAAATAAAACCTAAAAACTAAATTTTAAACAAAAAAAAATAAAAAAAAAAATAAAACAAACCAAAACACCGAAAACACAAACCGTCAAGGCACCCCGGCCCCAAGGGACCCCGGGAAAACCCACCCCCCAAAACGAAGAAAGGGGAAATAAAGGAAAGATCAAAAAGGCCTAAGGGGCTAAAAAAAGGACGGGGGGGCCAGTCCAAACAGAAAACATCAAAGGCAGGGAAACCGAAAACACTGTAAAACCTGGTGAAAAAGAAGGGGCACCCGGAAGTTCCAACAAACAGAAAGCCCCGTAAGAAAAAGAAACCCACCCCGAAACAAAGGAACCCCGGAAAGAAGGTGCATAAACCCCGAAGGGGGAACCGGCCCCGAGCCCCCCACCAGGGCATCCCAACCCCCAGGAAAGGTTCCCCCCAGGGTTCCACGGAGAGAAAAAAAGGCCCCATCAAAAGCTGAAAAATGGAAAGGGTTCCCGGGGGGAAAATTAGGTCCACCCGGGAACCCAAACCCCCCATCACGGGAGCGTCGCAAATGCCTCAAACCTTTTGAAAAATGGAAGGTGGCCCAAAAAGGCCGGAACCGGGGATTAACCCCCAAAAGAAGCTATCCGGGATCAACAAAAAAGCCGTAGGGCTGCCCCCCCCGCCCCCTTCGAAAGGTTTTGGGGGAAAAAGGGGGAGGGTCCGGCCCCGTTTGGGAAGACTGGTCTAAGCCCCCAAAGGAAAGGGAAAAACCTTCAGGGAACCCGGACCCTCCCAGGGGCTCCCTTCCAAAGCCGGCGGTTCCCCACAGAGTGTTTAAGGAAAGAATGGGAGGCCAATAACCCCAACTCCGATTTTAACAGGGGACCGCGTAAAAAAAACCCCTTTCCAAAACCAAACGCCAGCCTTTGGGAAAACCCCTCGGGGGGGAAACTTTTTTCCCGGGAAGGGGGAAAACCCCCCCACGGACCAAACTCAAGCCAAAAGGGAAGGCCCGACAGTTTGGCAGGAGACCGGGGTTGGGGAAAGCTGCCTAGGGATTTCAATCCCCTTGGGAAAATTTTTCTCATCGGCTAGCAACCAACCAGGACAAAAAAGTTAAGCTTCCCACCCGCCAGTGTCTTAAAAAAAGAGGGGCAAGACCGGAAAAGGGGGGGGCCTGCAAAACGCCGGGCCACTCCCCCCTTTGGGGGAATGTGGGCTGGAACCACACAACCTTAGGAACCAAAATTTACACCACCTTTGGCGCCCCGCTCGACCCTCCCCGCGGGAAAGGAAATGAGGCCCCCCCTGCAAAACAGGGGCCCCGGGAGGAGGAAAAAAGGGGCCCCCCTGGCTTTGGAAACCAAACCCCGGGGGAGGTGCTCAAGGTTCCAGGAAGAAGGGGCCCAGGGGTATTAAAATAAACAATTTTTTAAAAATAAAAACATCGGGGGAAACCCTTTTTTTGGGGGGTGGAAAAACTTTCCTTTGGTTTTTCCTGGGGGCGGGTTGAACCAAAATAGGAAAAGATTAAAAAGAAGGAAAGGAAGAGCAGTTTTTATGGGCCCAAAAAAATTGGGCATCTTAGGCAGGATTTTTAACCCAAAGGGGAATCTTTTTTAATTTTTTTTTTTTTTTTCCCAAAATTTTGGGGGGGCCAAGTTTGGCCAAATGGGGTGGGCCCCGGTCCCGGGGGGGTTAACATAAATTTGGGTTTACAAAACCTCCCCAAAAATAAACCCCAAATTCCCCGGGGGGAAAAAAAAAGGGCAAAAAAAAACACCAAAAAGCAACCCCGGGCCAGTAAAAAACTTTTTTTTTTGACATAACAAAAAGTATACAGTGACACCTGGACGCAGCTCGACGACCTCGGCTTCGCTGACGACCTGGCGCTCCTGTCACACAGCCACAGCCAGATGCAGGACAAGAACCACTCGCTTGGAGACCACATCAGCCGGGACAGGGCTCAAGATTAACAGGAAGAAGACCGAGCTGATGAAAATCAACACCACTGCCAACACATCAGTCACAGTCGGTGGAAGAGCCCATCAGGGAGGTGGAGTCTTTCGTCTACCTGGGAAGCGTGGTTGACCAACAGGGAGGCACGGACCAAGACGTCACAGCCAGAATCGGCAAGGCAAGAGCAGCTTTCGTCATGCTCAAGAACATCGGGGCATCTGGAGGAATCAGCATAAGAACCAAACCCGCATCTTCAACTCCAATGTGAAATCAGTTCTGCTCTACGGATGCGAGACATGGCGGACAACACAGACGATGCAGCAAAAGATTCAGACATTCTTCAACACCTGTCTGAGGTCGCATCTACAAAATCCGATGGCAGGACAAGATCCGAAACGAAGATCTGTTGGAGCGTGCAAGACAGGAACCAGTGGCCTAGCAGATACTGTGAAGGATGTGGGGCTGGATCGGACACACCCTCAGGAAGCCAGCATCCAACACCACACGCCAAGCTCTGCCCCGGGAACCCGCAGGGAAAGAGAAAGAGAGGCCGGCCTCGCAACAGCTGGAGGCGAGACACTGTGGCGGAGTTGAAACAACAAGGGACCAACTGGACTGGAATGACCAGAACAACCCAGAACAGAGTGCGATGGCGAAGGGTCGTCGATGGCTTATGCTCCACCGGGAGCGATGGGCATAAATGAATGAATGAATGACAATATTTGCATACGATAATAAACTTGTTACAACCTTTGTTTATTGACATGAAATATGTCGTTTTCTCGGTTTTTACGTAGCACTTGTGAGTAAGAAGTCACTTTTTTTTTAATAGAAAAGTATTGAACATATTGATGGAAATGTTAAGAGCAGATCTATGGCCATTACCAGTTGGCGACATCTTCATGCAGGAAATGACAGGGCAGATCTTTTGAATATTTATCATTTTGTCCAGTTTGGCCATGCTGGCATCTGTAACTATGTTTACCTCGGACATAAACATTCGCAGGCACAAACACAAGCACGCCAGTATACATGCGGACAACAGAAACAAGGTAATTACATAGATTCACTTTGTTTATACACGTGAGTTTAAAAAACAACAACAAACAAACAGAAAAAACAAGTATCAGGTAAAGTCGCAATTTTACGAGGGATAGGAGTCAGAGGGAGCGTGGGAGGGGTGTGGGGCAAGGGGAGGTGAAAGGGACGCTGTTTTATATTTCCATTTTCCCTGCCCAGCTTCCAACCGTGTCTGAAAAAGGCCATAAATACCCCTGATGGGAATCGAATCGAATCAACACAACTCCCAGTTTGCGAAGCTGATGATGGATTATTACAGTGGCCCATCTTGCGCCGACTTTGGAAGGTGCATTGTCCTGGATGTTTGTTATCTTGCCTGAAGAAGACCTAAGCGGTCGGAACGCGTCGTGTTTTGTCTTGTAATTCGTTTGTCCCTGTTAACTGACTGGCGGATTTACTTTTAAATTCCTGTTAAAATTTGTTTCAAATCCTGCCTGCAGTCTTCTTCTGAGTACGCAGGCTGACACTCCTGCGGACACTCCCTGTATAGACAGGCAAGTATTAATCCCATCTGCCCAACAAAGTGAGTGGAGTTTTGTGTGTATGACCGTTTTTTTTTTTTATCCCGCCATTAAGGCAGCCATACTCCAACTTCAGCGACGGTGCATGCTATGTGTAACGTGTCATCCATACCCAACGGCCAAACTGGCCTCTTCCGAAAGATTGTGATGGGATTTTACGTGTGTGCAAGATGTTATGCGTGCGTTCACACACGGAACCTCAGTTTATAGTCTCATTCGAAGGACTGTATGGAAATGGTGTCAGAACCAATGTTAACTCCGAGGGAAAATTCCCCTCTACCGAAACGACTCGGCGGAGATTCGAACCCACCCCTGGATTACGAGTCCGGCGCCTCCACTGAGCTATTCTCCCCCCCCCCCCCCCCCCCCCCCCCCCCCCCCCCCCCGCTTGCAGTCACTTCACTTTGAAACTAACTGATCTAAAAAGAGTTTCTCCGATGAAGAAAGATGCTGGCTGTGAGAAAACATTGGACACTGACTGCTTTCAAACCAAACATCCTGTTATACCTGACGAAAAGTTGTTTTTTTTTATTGTGTGTGTGCATATGTGTCCTCCCCTCTTGCCTCCCCACATTCCCTCCCCCTCCCATCCTCTCCCAGTTCCTCCTGCTTTCCCGTGTTTATATGACTGAGAACTGCCTCGCCCACAGCTCTTCCCTCCACCCCCCTCCCCCCCCCTTTCCCTTCAGGACTGTGATCACAGACATCACTCACTGCTAGGCCGCTGGACAGGATCTGTCTGGGGCTGCAACAAAAGAAACATGTAATTCGTATGAAATCAATTCCGACTGTCATCAAACATGTGTTCGCGCGCGCGCGCACACACACACACACACACACACACACACACACACACAAATATACATGAACGTATAGACATTTCTGTTGCTCTTAAACACAAACACACATACTTGCACGGGCACTTCTCTCCCTCTCTTTCTCGTTCCTCACGCATGCGCGCACACACGCGCACGCTCACACACACACCCGCGTGCCCACCCGCAGACGTACATACACACACCTACGCGTACACGCACACATACATATGTGGACACACTTTCCCCCTCTTTCTCTTCCTGTCTGTCTGTCTCCGTCACACACACACACACACACACACACACACACACACACACACACACACACATACACACGCTCGCGCGCGCACACACACATGCACACGCACACACACACACAGAGAAGGAAAAGATATGGCTTCTAAAATCGTTCTATCTTTTCAGAGTGTCACGTCTTGTCTTCTTGTTAGGGTGACGCACCAAGGCACACACACACACAAACAACACACACACACACACACACACACACACACACACACACACACACACACACAAACACACACACACACACACACACCACACACACACACACGCACGCACGCACTAAAGCGCATTACCCTGTAAGCTGCTTCTCTCTTCAGTCTCTCCGCTTCTTTCCTGTCCCTCTCTGCTTCTTTCCTTCTCTCCTCAGCCTGTCTCCTTAGTTCCTCCAGTCGTCTTTTGGCCTGCACACACACACACGCGCACACGCATACACACGCACGCACGGACGTACGCACACACACACACACACAAACACGCGCCCACGCACGCACTCGGGCGCTCGCACGCGCACACACACACACACGCACGCACGCATAGACACACACACACACATACACACGCACGTACGCACGCACGCACGCGCGCGCGCCACACACACACACACACACACACACACACACACACACACCACACACACACTGCTACATTGAATGAAAGAACGATAATATGCGAATGAGTATCCGGGGGATCTGTGACACGTCGGTGAATGGACGTGCAAGAGAAGAAAGGTAGAGATAATAAGGAAGTTGGGAGTTGGGGGGGGGGGGGGGGGGGGGGGGGGAGAAGTGAGTAATGAACTATAGAGAGGGGGGACTAATGAAAGGAGAAGGAAAAGAACGTTGTAAAGGAGCGAAAGGAAAGAGGAAATAGAAAGTAAGGAAAGAAGGAAGGGAAAGCGGAGAGAAAGAACGTTGTAAAGGAGCGACGGGAAAGGGAAACAAAAAGAAAGGAAGGGAAAGCGGAGAGAGAAAGCGAGATGGAAATGAGGAAGGGACAGGAAGAAAGGGAGGGAAATAAGACGGAAAAGGAGGAAGAAAGGGGAAAGGGAGAACGAAGGAAGATGGAGAAAAAGTGGAGGGCAGAAAGAGAGAAGAAAAGAAGGCCGAGAGGAAGGCATGAATGAAAGAAAGAACCCACCGAAGGAGGAATGAATAGAAGGTGGGGGGGGGGGGGGGGGGGGGGGGGGGGAGGAGAGGACGAAGGAATGAAGGTAGGAAGCGATGCAAAAAGAAGACAAACGGAAGGAAAGAAAGAAAAAAGGAGAGAAAAACGAAGGGAAGAACGCGGGGGAAGAAACGACTGAAGCACGGAGAGACAGGGAGGGGAGAAGGGACGGGAGAAAGAGGGAGACACGGAAGGAAGGTAAGAAAACGGAGGAAGAAGAGGAAAAGGGGGGGGGGGGGGGGGTAGAGTAGACGTGAACAAGAGGGAAAGAAAGAAAGGGAGAACAGCTGGGAGAAAAAGAGGAGAGGACTGAGTACAGGAGGAAGGAAGAAACAGAAGGAAAGGCGGATAGAATGAAGAAAGGAAGGAGTGATGAAAAGCGTAAACAGTGACAGGGGGACGGAGGGAAGAAAGGAGAAGGGCAGGAGCGAGGAAAGAAAGGAGAAAGTAGGGAAGACATATTTTCAGATTTTGCATGCGTGTAAGTGGTTTCTGTCATTTTCTTTGAGGTGTATACGTTTGGTTATGAACTCCTACATTGTTTTTTATTTTTAATTTTTTAATGCGGTTTGGTTCGGTGCTGTGCAGCGAGGCACAATACATTACAATGCAATTCATCACAGCACGGAACAACAGAGTATGATAACAAGACATACACATCAACACAAGGCATTCTAAAATGCACACGGACACGCACGTGCACGCGCGTGCGCGCGTGCGTGCGCGCGCACACACACAACTTTTTATATCCTTCACTTTACAAAGAATAATCAAATGTTAAGACAAATGGCTTGGGGACTGTTTCAGACAAAGCGCAAACTTAGTCCTCATGTTAAAACACCATGTAAGTCAACTTTGCAGTATTGATTCCGTCAAAGGCGTCCAAACACTTGCAATTTCGTGATATGTATCCGTGATATGTATCAACACAGAAACTTCGTTTCAACGTTTCATCGACTAAAACTAGATGCTCTCAGAACTTAATATAATGCTTCAACACTTGGGTCAGCTTCACAGGAGAAGGTCTTCAGAAAAGAAACCCCTCAGACAAGTGTTTCAGCCCTGAACTCCTGACACTCTAAGGGGGCCGGGCCGCACCCAGGTCATGACGCCCAGCTGCCCTCCCACTGCCAACTTTTTATTTTCTGGCGCTGCCGAGGTTCGCAACTTTTGGATGGGTGGGCGTCTTAAGGCGTGCCTTTTTAGACGGATGTCTTACCCACTGCTAACAGCACCTGTTGTCTCAAGGCGTGCTTTTCAGCACGGATGTCTGACCCACTGCTAACAAACACCTGTTGTCTCAAGGCGTGCCTTTTCGACGGTGTCTTACCCACTGCTAACAGGACACCTGTTGTCTCAAGGTGTGCCTTTTCAGACGGATGTCTACCCCATGCTAACAGGACACGTTGTCTCAGGTGTGCCTTTTCAGACGGATGTCTTACCCCACTGCTAACAGGACACCTGTTGTCTCAAGGTGTGCCTTTTCAGACGGATGTCTTACCCACTGCTACAGGCACACCTGTTGTCTCAAGGTGTGCCTTTTCAGACGGATGTCTTACCCACTGCTAATCAGGACACTGTTCTAAGTGGGACATTTAAGGCTATGAAGTTCATTTTGTTCCTCCTCGATAGATCCAGCTGGAACTTTTTTTGGCTGCCTCTGCCATTGCCTTCAGGGTTTGGTCTCTTCTCACTGAAATCCGAGCTGTTTCATGAGGTCATAGGCTGATAAACTACAAATTCCCTTGCTCCAACTTCTATGGTGAGGATCCGGGCTGGATGCCAGATTCCCTCAAATGCTCGCTAGACTGGCATACTTTTCAGTCTTATATGAGTGCACTTGCTCCATTCTGCTTTTGAATGGCACAGCGAGTTCGATCAGAATCATATGTTTTGATGAAACCTGAGTGGAGAACTATATCTGGTCTCATGCCACTCTTCCTGATGATCGCTGGATGGTTTCTCCCATTCTGGATGGTCTACTGTGCATTCCCAGTCATCTGCTCCATCCAGTACTCTGGAAATGTATAGGTGGCGAAACAAACAATTCAAGACATCATATTTAATGTGAATGGGTGCCCCTTAGGACATACCTACCATGTTTATCAGGCAGGTCTGCAACTGATGCTTTTTCTGATTCTGATTTTGCTTTTAAAGTTATCTCTGGTTTGAGATATTGTCCGGTTTGGTATTTTCTTTAATATGATATTAACGGTCTTACTGCGATTATATGTACCACCTGCAAACACATACAAGCACGTACACACGCATATATGCATGCACGCATGTAAGCACATGCACACATTCTCACTCTCTCTCTCTCTCGTCTAATACAACATCATTTTGTGAAAAGATAAAATAATATGAAAGTACTACTACTACTACTACTACTACTGCTACTACATCATACACAGATAAGACACACACACGCACGCACACACGCAGCCACACACACACACACACACACACACGCACACGCACACACACACACACGCACACGCACACACACACACGCGCGCGCGCACGCACACGCACGCACACGCACACACACAGTCAAGGGAGCGAAATCTCTCACAAAGGGGCTAAAGTGCCTTAGAGGAAAAGAATTTGAACATGGTAGAGAAAGGTGTGATTGGCCGATTAGCAATAGCGCCCTCACCTAAGTGAAGGAGGCTGAAGTGGTCAGGTAATTAACAGTCAGGTGATAATTGGCATCCAAGGCGGTGGGGACCCTCCCGAGTTTGAACCTTCCCGATACGAAAGGGAGACAAATCTATCCACTAGGACCTCGTT
The DNA here is from genome assembly GCA_018398815.1 of Conus ventricosus. NCBI lineage: Eukaryota > Metazoa > Mollusca > Gastropoda > Neogastropoda > Conidae > Conus > Conus ventricosus. Next base: position 64,231,032 of record CM031606.1, on the reverse strand, counting down.
GTATCCAGTGAATTGAAGTCGCTTCCAGACCGAGTCCACTAGCTTGAAGAACAGGAGTCTTGTGCTTGTTCAGTAGGTGTTGCCGTAGGGCACTGTGTTGATGTTTGTTAGGCTGGTTGATCGCGTGTGGACGACGTTGCCGTAACTTTCTATAGGATAATTACTGTGTGAAAATGGCCCCCGAACTCGTCGGGAATTTTCGATGTCCGTTGATGAGAAGTGGTTGTTTGCAAAGCTATCGTGTAGGAATGCGTGCAAATGCTGATGTGCGGAGGAACGCAGCTAGAGGGGAATTTATTGTGGATGTGAACAAGGTGGCAGAGAAGCAACATGGACAAAGGCATGGCCCAGGAATATTCTTTGTTTCCATCCCTATATAAACTGAATGAGAACGACAGGAGAACACAGAACAGAATACGAGAGAAGGAAGAGTGAGCAGGTCAGATTAGGGGCGAAAGAAACGTGCCACAGACGTGGAAATTATGCGTGTATGAGTGCAGTGATAACCTTGGTGTGTTGAGCGTGTTAAGACTAATACATCAAAGTTCACTTAAGCAATGCCATCACGATTTCCACCGTCCTGGACATACACTCACCTCATTTTCCTGGTCGTTTAATTTTCTCTTCTCGTTCTCTAATTCTTGACGAAGGCGGCGCTGGAATTCCTCATTATCTCGTCGTAAACGATCTTTCTCCGACTGCACACACACACACACAACATACCACCACACACACCACCACACACACCACCACCACACACATCACGCACCACACACAACAAACATAGACAAACAAGATAGACAGAACAAACAGTACACACACACACACACGCACGCGCGACACACACACACACACACACACACACACACACACACACACACACACACACGACACACCACACACACAGGGAAACAGAAAGACACACACACACACAACACACAACCACACACACAACTTTATCATGAATTCTCGTTGTGTTATTGTAACGGTCTTAGTCGGTTTTGACTGCTGCCTAGCATATGAAAAGGGGAGAAGGGACAATCTGGCTAAAAGGAAAATGAAGTATAGAGGAGAGAACGGACTAGAGAGAGAGAGAGAGAGAGAGAGAGAGAGAGAGAGCAAAAGAGAGAGAGAGAGAGAGAGAGAACAGACAGAAAGAGAGAGAGAGAAGAGAAAGAGAGAAGACGAGACAGGCAGACAGACAAGACAGACTGACAGACAGATAGAAAGAAAGACAGAGACAGACAGAGTGACGAGACAGACAGATAGACAGAGACCATCAAGTCGGATCGGTTGTTTTTTTTTAACTGTTCAGCTGAGCACAAAGACTATACCATGGCTAAGGAAAGAAGAGAGAGGAATTGAGAACAGGGGAGAGGGGAGAATATGAGAAAACATACTACAAGTGAATAGAGCATGAAGAGGAGGAGCAGGAGGAGGAGGAGAGGAGGACAGGAGGTGAGGTGATGGAGGATGAGAAGAAGAAGAAGAAGAAGAAGTAGTAGTAGTAGTATAGTAGTAGTAGTAGTAGTAGTAGTAGTAGTAGTAGTAGAAGAAGAAGAAGAAGAAGAAGAAGAGAGAGAGAGAGAGAGAGAGAGAGAGAGAGAGAGAGAGAGAGAGAGAGAGAGAGAGAGAGAGAGAGAGGGAAATAGTAGTAGTAGTAGTAGTAGATGAAGAAGAAGAAGAAGAAGAAGAAGAGAGAAGGAAGAGAGAGAGAGAGAGAGAGAGAGAGAGAGGAGAGAGAGAGAGAGAGAGAGAGAGAGAGAAGAATGCATGTTGTTCTTGTCCAGCGGAGAGAGAAGAAGAGGAGAAGAGAGAATGAAAAAAAAGAGAAGAGAAGAGAACGAGAGAAGAGAGAGAGAGAGAGAACGAGAGAGAACAGAGAGAGAGAACAGAGAAGTCAGACAAGACGGAAGGAACAGAGAAGAGAACAGAGAAGAGAACAAAGAACAGAGAAGAGACAGAGAAGAGAACAGAGAAGAGAACAGAGAAGAGAACAGAGAAGAGAACAGACGAAGAGAACGGAAGAGAACAGACGAAGAGAACAGACGAAGAGAACAGAGAAGAGAACAGAGAAGAGACAGACGAAGAGACAGCGAAGAGAACAGACGAGAGAAGAAGAACAGACGAAGAGAACAGAGAAGAGAACAGAGAAGAGAACAGAGAAGAGAACAGAGAACAGAGAGAACAGAGAAGAGAACAGAGAAGAGAACAGACGAAGAGAACAGAGAAGAGAACAGAGAAGAGAACAGACGAAGAGAACAGAGAAGAGAACAGAGAGAACAGACGAAGAGAACAGACGAAGAGAACAGAGAAGAGAACAGAGAAGAGAACAGAGAAGAGAACAGACGAAAGAGAACAGAGAAGAGAACAGAGAAGAGAACAGAGAAGAGAACAGACGAAGACAGGGCAGACGAAAGAAAGCATGAGAGAAAAGAGAGCAGAAGAAAGCATGAGAGATGGGAAGAAAGCACAGAGAAGAGCAAATGTGAGAAGAGAAGAGTACAGAAGAGAGCAAGAGACACAGAAAAGAAGAGAATGAAAGAGGAAGGTACCAAAGAGAACGCGAAGGGCAGAAGAGAAAAGAATACACGAACAAAAGGACACGAAAAAAGAGAACAGAACATGAAAGAACACGAAAAAAAAAATTAAGAGATGAACGGAACAGACCAGAACAGACCACAAGATGAGAGAAGACGATAAGAAAAAAAAAAAAAAGAAAAAAAAAAGAAAAGAAAAAAGCACATGAAAAGAGAAAAAAAAAAACATGAGAGCTGAGAACATAAAAAGAGAACAGAGAACATGAGAGAATAGGAAAGAACACGAAAAAAAAGGGAAAACAACATAAAAGACAAGCAAAAAAAAAAGAAAAAAAAAGAAAAAAGAAAAGGGCTCTAGAGAAGAGAAAAGACCGCGTGAGAGGGGAAATGAACTAGACAAAAAGAATAGGGAACAGAAGAGAATATAACATACAAGAAGATAAGAAGGACACGAAAGGAGAAAAAAGAACGCGAGAGAAGAGGAAAGAAACGAAAGGAAGATGAGAGAACTTTACAGAAGAGGGGACAACCGAGAAAAAAAAAGAAAGAAAATAGCAGAGAAGAAACACGAGGACAGAGAAAAACTATTCTGGAGAAGTTAAGAGTACATGAGATAAGACTGGAGAACATGCGAGAATAAAAGAGAATCGGAAAGATGATATGAGAACATGTGAAATGACGGAACATGAACGAAGAGAAGAGAACACGAGAGATGAGAGAACACGACAGAAGGGACGAGACAGAAATGATAAAGAACATTAGAAAAGACAGGTAAACATGAGAGAAGGGAACATAACAGAAGAAAAGAGAACCGAGAAAAGAAGACAACATTACAGACATCACAGGTGTGAACAAAAATGCAGTGAAGAGATCCCCTGAGAAAAGAAGACGAGACAATGAGCGAAGAGAAGCGTAGAGAAGAGATCATGTGAGAAGAGAACATCAGAGGAAAGAGTGGACACGAGAAAACGGTAGAGTACAGAACATGCGAGTTGACAACAAGAGAAAAGGGAAGAGAATATGAGACAAGAAAAGTATAGAGAAGAGATGAAGACACAAAAGAAGAGAACGGGCAAGAAAAAAACACGAGAGAAGAAGACATGACAGAAGAGCAGCCACGTAAAGAGAAAAGGCCCGAAGAGAAGAGAACGTGAAATCAGAGTAGAGAAGACAAGAGAAAAAAAAGAACACGTGAGAAGAGAACATGACAGAAGACAGCAGCACAAAAGGAGAGATGAGCAGAGACAAGAAATGGAAACGATAATACAGAAGAGAACATGAGAGAAGAGAACATGAGAGAGAACACGTGAAAAAACAACAGAATGTGAGAACAGAAATGAAGGAAAAAGCAGGGAAAATTTCGGAACTTGAAAAAAAAAAAACAGAAGAGAGGACAACACGAGAGAAGAGAAGCTGATGAAAAACAAAAAATAAAGAAGAAAACAAAACCGTGTAAGACGGTAAAAGAACATGCGAGAAAGTTGAGAAGAAGAGTGTAAAGAAAACAACAGAATATGAAAGTGCAGAAGAGAACATGAAGATGGGAACCCTGCGAGAAATGGACACATCATGAGAAAAGGGGAAACATGAGAGACGTGAACGGAATAGCCAAGAACAGTGGGCAAGATAAATTAACTGACCTGTGTGACGAGTAGTAGGCTTTGGTAGTCTGTCGAAGGATTGACTGAAAAAAAAAATCATAATCATCTATTGTAACATCCTGTCTTTACTATTAAAAAAAAAAATTCAAACACAACCTTAAAACTAGGAGGCCACTGGAAAGATGGCAGACACTGCAGGTCGGACAATCGTCTGAACGTCATGCGATTCTATCTCATGGTCTGTAAATCCTGTACAAATATTGCACCAGCAGGTTTCTAGTTTTGGTTTTCAGTGAATGACCCCCCCCCCCCCCCCCCCCGCCCATCTTCTCATATCCTCAGCTTCTTCACTTCTTTTTTTTTTAAATAAAAACTTTATTGGTGTAGTTGTGTTTCAAATCCACTTACTTTTGAATGCAATCGTAATTGTTGAACTGGAAAATTATTTCTAAGGATTTCATTCTGTTGTTTTTCTTTTTTTTTTATGATGATAAAGATAAAAACAGCGGTTGCTAGGATTTTGAATCCACAACGCTGTGTTGCACCTACGGGTTTGGTTTGAAACGGATTGTAGCGTGGAGTCGGATACCTGAAAAAAGGGTGTGCATATTGATTATGCTTGCATGCACGTGTGTGTGTGTCAGAGAGAGAGAGAGAGAGAGAGAGAGAGAGAGAGAGAGAGAGAGAGAGAGAGAGAGAGAGAAGAGAGGACGAGACATGACAAGACAACATTCTATATTTTTGATGATATACATACTTTTTTTCATCCAGACCTCACACTGCACTGGAACTACACCACTAAAACGAATAAGAAAATCATCTAAATATATCATAAGAAAACAACAGAGCACACACACTGAGAAGAAGAAGAGAGAGAGAGAGAGAGAGAGAGAGAGAGAGAGAGAGAGAGAGAGAGACAGACAGACAGACAGACAGACAGACAGACAGACAGACAGTGGGCAGGTAGGCAGTGGGCAGGCAGGCTGGGATGCTGAGTATATGTGTATGTTTCAGCATGCAAGAGTGCGCGTGCTCCATGTATGTATGCATGCGTTCATATAAACATTTGCGTGCATACGTATGTCTGTGCGTGTTGTGTGCCTCTGTGTGTGTGTGTGTGAGTGTGTGTGTGTGTGTGTGTGTGTGTGTGTGTGTGTTGTGCGTGCGTGCGCGTGCGTGCGTGCGTGCGTGCTGCGTGCGCCTGTGGGATTCAAACTCGCAACGCGTAACCGTGAACTTGGTGCTGTACCACGGAGCTGACCTGGGAGCCAGACGTCTTAAAGGAGAGCCAATACATACACCGGGCAATCACTTACCTGTCACCTCCATTGGGGGCGTGGATGATGATAGGTCGGTTATCTCCATGAGGCATGCTGATTGGCTGAACGATGGAACCTCCTCCTCCCCCAGTCCCGACTGTTGAAACCAGACAGGATATAAATCAGTTCTCTCCCATGTCGTGAGAAGAATCATATCAGCAAATACCTAGACAGTTCTCAAAAAAAAGAAGAAGAAGAAGAAGAAAGAAATGAAAAGAAATAAAAAGGAAAAAAAAAGGTTAAAAAAAAAAGAAAAAAGAAAAAAAAGGCTCTCTCATCAGGCGAAAGAAAACAGAGCACGTGTCTTAAAAACAGTTAAAACTCGAAAAGCTCACTGTCAAACAGGATGTTCAGTTGCAGAGTTTATGAGTGTTAATTACAGCCAGTTGTGGATTAGGATTTTCGCGGCTGGAAAGCGCTCTCTGAGACACACAGATTACACACAATGTTAGGGGAACTATGTCCGTCAAAGATTCTTTTCAAATAGAAAATCCCACAGACGACACAAGCAAACTTGGTAGGAAGGTTTCCTGAAACCGTCTGTAACGACAGTGTCATCTTGTAATACACCGCAGTTCTCGCATTGTTTGGTCAGAGAGCAATCTGTTGTGTCTGTGAGGATTAGGAGTGGGTATCGACGAAAGTTAAAGGGTCATACAAGACAGAATCAGCTCTGGGAGGTCCTGTAATGGCGACCACCACCCAGAGCATTCACTCTGTTCCACACTGTGAACTGTTTCTTTCAGACTGACAATGATCAAAGTCACTAACCCTGGCCCAGGACCTGGTGTGTGTCATTATGGCGAACATGATGGCTATGACTATGATGACCATGGTGACTCTAATGACTCTGATGACTATGGTGACTCTGATGACCATGGTGACTCTGATGACTGATAATTGTGATGACTATGATCACTCTGATGACTACGACTATGACGACTATGTTGACGATGATGACTGATGACTATGATGATTGTGATGACTATGATGAATATGATCACTCTGTTGACTGTGACTATGATGACTGATGACTATGATGATTGTGATGACTATGGTGACTATGACGACTATGGTGACCTTTAGCCCTGACCGTGATCCAGACAGTGGACTATGCCATCACAATGACTATGAGTAGTGAGCACTGACCGTAGCCCGGGTTGTGCACACCGAAGAAGTTGTAGGCGTGATCCACCGCGTTGCTGGCAGGAGCTCCAGCTGACGCGTAAGTTCTGTTGTCGTCAGAGCAGAGAAACACACACACACACACACACACACACACACACACACACACACACACACACACAAAGAAGGCGCGCGCGCGTAAGCATAATATATGAGAGAGAGAGAGAGAGAGAGAGAGAGGAGTGTGTGTGTGTGTGTGTGTGTGTGTGTGTGTGTGTGTGTGTGTGTGTGGTGTGTGTGAGAGAGAGAGAGAGAAAGAGAGAGGGAGAGAAGGAGAGGGAGAGAGAGAGAGAGAGAGAGAGAGAGGGGATAGAGTGAGAGAGAGAGTGCGCGGTGTGTGTGTGTGTGTGTGTGTGTGTGTGTGTGTGTGTGTGTGTGTGTGTGTGTGTGTGTGTGCGTGCATGTGCGCACGCGCTCAGAGATTAGAAAGAAAGAAAGAAAGAAAGAAAAGAAAGAAAGAAAAAGAAAGAAAGAAAGAAACCAAAGTGTCGTTCCCACAGTCATAATGTTGATAAAATTAGCTATCCTCTAACTTGAGAAATGCCATCATGATTTTAAATGAATATTTAGCAGGCCTCCTTTCCTCCCTCTTTCCAAAGTTTGCAACAAACTTACACACAAGAAATTAAAACAAAAATCCTATCATAAAAAAACTATCAGAAAAAAGTATGAAACAACACAGATGGTAATTTTTTTTTTAACATTCTCTCGATTAGTCCCCCCTCCCCCCCCCCCCCCCCCCCCCCGCCTCCCTCCACCATCCCTTCTGTACTTCTCATTGTTAAAAAGCAAACGCATAGAGATTTACACATCTAGTAAACAAACTTGAATGTTTAATGCTACAGTTGCGGCTACAGCGCCTATGAAGAAAGCGTTGACAGGAAACAGAAGCAAAGGATATATAGTTCGACTGCATTCGCAAGAGGACAGATTTAAGGTACAACAATCATTCTCGGCGACAAAAGAAAGGCAGAAAAAATAATCTACACTACACATACTGCACACAATCTGTGGCAAATGCTCTTGACGAGAACCGCGTAGTTTGACAGATACATGACTTGGGAGCAGTTCTGATGACAATTCTCTCTCTCTCTCTCTCTCTCTCTCTCTCTCTCTCTCTCTCTCTCTGTCTCTCTCTCTCTCTGTGAATACGTGGGTGCGTGCGTGCGCGTGCGTGCCTGTATGCGGGCGTGCGCGCGTGTGTCTGAAGAGAGAGAGAGTGTGTGTATGTGCGTGTGTGTGTGTGTGTGTGTGTGTGTGTGTGTGTGTGCGGCGCGCGCGTGTGTTAGGTCTTCAATTTAACGTCTATACACATTATGTGATATTAGACGAAAAGTGTGTGTGTGTGTGTGTGTGTGTGTGTGTGTGTGTGTGTGTGTGTGTGTGTGTGTGTGTGGCGCGCGCGCGCGCACGCGCATGAAATCGAATCGGAGTTCTAATACTAGTGTGCACACAGAGTGATCTCGAGTCCCATTTCTACCCCTCAGTCACTCCTCACATATCACTAACCTTGTCTTTCATCCTAGGTGGGGGGGGGGGGGGGGGGGGGGGGAGGGGAGAGAAGCGACAAGCCTACAGGGCTATCAGTAAACATGCAGAAGCATTAAGCTGCACCTCCTCCTCCCCCTGTCCTCCCCTCCCCTCCCAGATTTTCCCCTCTCCCCCCCCCCCCCCCCCCCCCCCCCCCCCCCCCCCCCCCTCTCCCCCCGACCTACTTTTACCTCTCACGATAAGGAGGAAGAAATGGTTGTTAAAGCAAACGGGTAGCCAACATAAAGCAGAAGAGCCGTCGTTAGGAGAGGGCACGTAACATTGAAAGCGCGTCGAAGCTGCTCCTGTCCTGACGTTTAAAAGCTGGGTGGTTCAGTGGGTCTCCTTTCATATCATCGAGTCCAGCTCAATTCTTGGCTCACTAAGGACTCGGGTGGCTGCTTTCATTCTGTTTTCTTCGTCGGCTGAGGCGAGCACTTAAAGTCTCTTACCAATCGAGGAAAAGTTTACATTGCTCGGCAGTAGCTCGACGCTTACGTTCTTTTATGTGTAACTAAAAGACAGTGAAAAGAAGAAGACAGATTTTTTTTTTTTTGTAATCACAGTTTCAGCCTCATTATACCCCCACCCTCCCCTTGTCGATCATGCTGGGTCTTTTTAAGGCTATCACCATGGAAACAAATTCTTGTTAGCAAAAAAACAAACAAACATAATAACATACATAATTCGTAACAGCTGAACTATCAATATCCTCAACGCAGTTACAACTGGGCGGATATGAAGGTGGCAACTATTATATTCAATCTATTTAAAACAAAAGTGAAAAAAGAAAACCGCAAAAAAATCACTTAACCCGAACAATACATGAATAACATAAATGCCACATGGACAAACGGACACTCACTCGGAACAGTGTTTACATACAATCTATGTGGGCCGGTCGTCGGATTACAACATAAGAGCTGGCATATTTTATTTGTTTAAAAAAAAAAAAGTAAAAACTTTCCTGAGCAAATACTGGTGATGAGATACAAGGAGAAAAAAGCAGTGGAAGGCAGCAAAGAAGCAAGAAAAAAACAACAACACACACACACAACACACACACACACACACACACACACACACACACACCACACACACACAACCAAAGATGCAGTCAGAGATGGTAACAGAAAATGGGAAACTACAAACTCTTATAAATATTTCCTAAAGGTGGAGATAAAACTTATGCTGAAAGAGCCTCCAGCAACACTTGCGAACAAGTTTGAACTGTTGGCCATAACGCTGTCATTGTGTCAGGTTCTTTCTGTTTATAATCCACTCAGTTCTTCGATGAAAATACGACCGATGTTGTGTGTAAGAGCTTGGAATTAAAATGAAAAGTACATTACAAATAATGACGTCCGCTGATTTGCTGGGATTTTGTGGGAGTTGTCATAGTAGTATACATTGTACATAAGCGTGACGAGACGTTGTACGTATTTAAACATGTACATCGAAAATATGCACTGCTGATCAAAGTAACCGAAACACTGGTTCGTAAGTTTAGCTATCATTCGGGTTGAATTGCATGATATAGTGAAATGTACCCTTCAACACGCAATGCTGTATTATAATTGAACCTATCACTAACTTATAAGCACTACACTGACCATTTCACAAAGCTTTAATTCGTTCGCTTGAAGCCAGTCTTAGCCCTTCCAGCCCGCATCCCCTCCCCCAGCCCCCTCACTGTCGTTTGCGTGTTTGAAATGCACTTTCCTTACCTGACCTCCCTTCAAAGAACAATCCCAATTTCATACAATGTGACTGTTAACAAATATTGATATCCTCACATTCAACCCATTCATACTCCCCCTCCCCCCCCCCCCCCCCCCCCCCCCTTTCTTCTTGCTCTGTGTACGCCATCACCGTAGCCATCTTGTCTTTTTCTTCCAAGATACTTACTTTTGCAACAGCCTTAATGTCTCCTTATATATTCCCCTTAACAGAGACAACAACAACAGAAGCAACGCAGGATTCATCGCTAAAGCATACACCATCACTACAAGAATAGACTGGCAAGCTGGATTAGTTTGAAGAATGCAGGCATCCGTGTTTTAAAGCAAACGATTTAAGAGTCATGATACCCAAGTTAAAATACGAAACACCCATATAGGCTACATTTACAAGCAACTCTTCTTTAGTGAACACAAAACCAATTTATTAGGGCTAATCACGCGAGCATAGTTTTTCATATGTGTGAAGTTAGGCGGCTTTATTCTGTCTATGGCAACGTCTGCGTTAGCGTCAGATCTAAAAATCTAGCATTTGCGCGCTAGTTGAAATGGAAACTAGAGGCGACAACTTACAGGGGCTGATAATGGATGCCAGCAGGGTTATCGCCAAGCCGTAGTCGCTGTCGTAGCAGCAGGGGTTCAACGGCTATCGAGTCGTCCATCACGCCTAACGGAACATCCTTTGGAAGCCTCACATCACCGGGAACCCTAAGCGGGAATCGCCGTATGCGAGTCTTAGGAGGGGGCTGTGTGCGTAAACCCTAAGCTCTGGCGGTGTCGGCTCAACAGGTGACCTAAAAGCGCCGAATGAAAGGGGTATGGGGAAGGGAGTTCACCCTTGACTGGATAGATAGGCTGGCAAGAGTTAGATGCCTTTAAGATCTAAATTTGGGATCGATTGTGTCTGTCCTGATGTATTGATCTGTTAGTGCATTAATTGCCGATTTATGTGAAAGGTACTCAGATATACCCCCCCCCCCCCCCCCCACCACCCTTCCCTCCGCTCCGTATTTCTTCGCCCGTTTCAATTGTACTTTTGTTGTTGAAACATCAGAGAAAGACAACCCCTCCCCCTCTACCTCTACTTGTATCCGTGTTTTCTTTGTTTGTTTGTTTGTTGTTTTTTTTAGAAGTTCTCTTGACAGAACTAGTGTTATCTTGAAGTGTAAATAATTTTTTTGTTATTATCATCATCATCATTATCATCGTCGTCGTCATTATGATAATCGTCATCGTCGTCATCATCATTGCTATCATCATTTATATGATTCGAGAACAGCAACAGTCGTCAGTTAATCGACCAATCAGTCTCGTGGCCTGCTGTTCAGCCTTCCATAAAGGGCATGTGAACTTGCTGCAGAACTAACACGCATCACTGACATCCTCCTTCACAGTTAAAAAAAAAAAATCAACTGTTGTGGTCAAATTATGGTGGAGGTTTGACCCCATGGGTAACCCACCTGCCTAAGAATAAAGCAAAGAAATCCCTGGTCCTGGGTTCGAATCATACACGTATTAGGCTGGGTCGCTACCCACCCACCCACCCACCTGAAACAGAAGTTAGCTGAAAGGTCTAAGGTTAGTTGTCTATCTAACATGAAAAACAGTGGGCCATGGTCGAAATACTGAGGCAAAAATACAACACACTGACGCAAAGTTCAGACCAACAGGTATAATCTCATAAAAAGGCGTCAATTAACCTGAGGTTGGGAGTGGAAGGAAGGAGTGCGAGAGGTGGGCGGAGATGGTGGAGAGGAGAGAGGGAGGGCGACAGCATCGATGAGAAAATCCTCTAGGTTGAGGGCATCAGTGTCTCTGAGAGAGAGAGAGAGAGAGAGAGAGAGAGAGAGAGAGAGAGAGAGAGAGAGAGAGATGATGATAATGTTGATGGTGGGAGCATCAGTATCTCTTAGAGAGAGAGAGAGGAGAGAGAGAAGGAGAGAGAGAGAGAGAGAGAGAGAGAGATGATGATGATGATGATGATGATGATGATGGGGGCATCAGTATCTCTAAGAGAGAGAGAGATGATATGATGATGATGATGATGATGATGATTTGTAAGGCGCGTATATCAATGAAATCTATACTCATCGCGCGCACCGTCTTTACAACATGTTGGAAAGGGCTAAGACAGAACACAAAACCGTGTATTCAGAACATGCAAGGAAAATAGGCAATCACAAGAAGAAATGATACAGATGAAAATTAACGCAAAACAATTTTCAAGGCACGCATTAAACACCACACACACACACACACACACACACACACACACACACGAGGAGGAAATGATGCAAAAGAAAACATGAACATATGTCACCCCAACTATCATTGGAGGAAACTGAAGGAGGGAGGGAAAAAAAAGGTATATTACCTCTGGTGTTCTCTGAAACAATCAAAACTCAATATATAGTGAAAGCCACACGGTCGGTGGGGAGAAAGAGACAGAGACAGACCAAAAAAATGGGAGAAAACAGACAGAACAGAGATCATCGTTTGCCAGGAAATGTTTCTTTATCTATTGGTGTTTACATTGGTGCTATGGCTGTTTATCTCAAGCACATAAATATCATAACAACCAAGCATTGCACCAAGGATACTTTGGAAAACGCTGTCTTTCAAATGTCTCGTTTGTAAGAATTTTAACACGATCGCTAAATGATCAATATAAATCTCTGGAATGTTTTGTGATCATGCTGGTGTAAATGGTTGAAGTCAATAAAACCAGAACCTTCATTTGGGAAGGGGAAAAGGAAACAATAACAAAAATGAATGATAATAATGAAGATAACGATCAAAATAATGAAACGAAAACGACTGCGACATCAATATCACCAGTTTAAACATTTCGAACAAACAGAAGCAGAAACAGACATTTTTGTTCATTTTTTTTTTTTTTCAATTTGCGGAAGAATACCTGTCGTAAAGGAACAGGGTGTGGTACGGTCGCACGCGGTCCACGCGCTTCTCCCCCCGCTGTTCCAGCCAGTGTACTCCCCCCAGCGGCTTAAAGCGTTCGGGCCGTTTTTCCGGGTCCAGGAAGCCCGAAGCGTTGACGCTCATCTGTTGGAGACGTTCCCTGGAAGAGTGGGGAAAAGAAAAAAGATGGGCAATGTTTCCTCACTTTCTTTGATTCATCGATTTTCACTGAAATGATTTAATAATATTCTGCCGTGAAAATGACGGCTTCCAAGCTAACATTATTGACGGCATTATCATCAAATAGCTGCTTAAAAAACAAAAACAAAAAAGAAAACCGGATAACTGTCGAGATTGTAGGAAAGGAGAGTGTTCGTCCGCGTCTAGTGCTACCTCCTTAAAAAAAAATGACACTGAGGAAAAACAAAAACAGCTGTTCACTTTGCAGTCAGCTAGCTCAAAGTAAAACTTGTATAGAAAACATCCTGAATGTGATCTTTGTGACATGTTTTCTGTAGCAGCGAATGCATCATTAACAATAATAATGATACTAATAATAATGGTAATAATAATATAATAATAATAAACGCAATGCTAAATGCTAGGGAGGCAAGGGAGGATGGGGGTGGGATAAACAATAAACAAGCAAGAAGAGGAAAAGTGAACAATGAAGAAATTAATACACACAACGAAAAAAGACCCACCCACATATTAACAAGATCACCGGGTAAGACACCCACAATTACAAGACACGGTAAAGACCCACCAAATTACAGATACGGTAAGACCACCACAATAACAATCACGGAAACCACCACAATTACAAATCACCGGGTAAGCGATCGAAACTGGAAACGCTGACATATTATAAGAACATCACACACTATCAACGGAGATCGATAATGGGCGGCGACACGTTGAAAGTCACGCCCGAGTTAGTCTGATGATCATCTGGTCATTGGGCTGAAAGGGCATGCATTGCCCAGGTTTTGCTATGGTTGTTGTGTGTTTGTTGTTGATGATATCCTCACGTGCAAGGGGTTGGAACGGGAGTCAGGTCATGCTGTTTGTTGCCCGAGTCTTGAAAGGGGGAAGAATTTGTTACGATTTGGGAACATGTAAGGCGCTAACAGGAGAATAGACGGAGACTGGAACAGCCACTTACCTGCCGTATCGAGATGTACCAGCCGGCCAATACCCCCCAATGAAAGACATACTACAACACTCTGACACACTCTTTAGATTTTGTTAACGGTCTGACATACACCCTTTAAAGCTTTACACGTTGACACGTCCTTTACGTTTTGTCACATGGGGATCACAAGAGCCAGTTTACAAACAGACAGTATTTTAGAGGTCCACTGAAAGACCTCAGCTGTACAACTGAAGCTGGCATCCAAGACACCGGTCCACAGCGTCTGTATAGTTTACGTTGCGTCTCCTTGGTACGTTGTCAGTAGTACAGATGTACATGTAGACTGTGTCCAAAGGGTAGCGGTCCACAACCTTTAGACACACTGTTTTGAGTTCATCGGTAGGCCGTCAATGGTTATAGATGAAGATTGCATCCAAGACACCAGTTCACAACCTCTGTACAGACTTTCGTCAACGAACCACTTGTCTTTCTGAGCCGGGGGTGGGGGGGTGGGGGGGGTTATAAACAGACTGTCGGAGTCTCTTTGTTGCAGACGACGCCAGCACAAAATATCTGATCACTGAACTGCCTTCTGGATATCAGCCATCACACTGCGTGTACGGTCATTCTTCAAAGCAGAACTTAAAATTTGTTTGTTCACGATCTTAAACTAAAACTTACTCTGAAAATGCCGTCCCAGTTATCTACTATATCTATGAACTCACATATGAAATGGAAATGCAGCGCATTTTAAAACACATGAAGAAAAATTTTGTATTAAAAATATGATTTCAAACTCAACTGTGTTACGAAAAGCGGCGTTGGAGTTATAAAGTTTTACTGGCCGATGAGATAACTTTCACAGGGAAGGCGGTTCATTCAGTGAGGGGAATTAGTCGAAGCAGATTAGTGTAGGAACTGGGTTCCAAAGCAAAAATTCTACATACACGGCCAAACAGGAACTATCGGGTATGGGCAAAACATGTCTCAGGTGGTAGAAACATCCGGTTTCACGAGCTGTCTGTATATCCTTCACACTTTCACAAACATACACGCTGATTCAAGGCCTTTGCTAATGAACGTGAGTACAAACCACAGCACCATCTTGGGTAAAGAACCGGCGGAATCGTAGACTGTGGAAGAGAGACGTAAAAATGACTTAAACCCACCGAAACCCACGCACCACAAGAGAGGCATCACTCACAAACACTAACACAGAGGTAACCGTAGGTTGTGTACCACGTTGTCAGACAACGGACTCTGTGAAATAATGGCCAAGCCATGCAGTCCATCTTTCGTAATGTTCTGTTCCGCTGCAAACCAAACCAAACTCGTTCAAATCTGGGACACAAGAACTGTCATCGACAAATCAGTGGTGACTACTAACTTCGATAGACTTTAAACATGATTTTCTTAATGAAAACACCACAATGATTGTTTTTACGTGACATCATTAATTTTGATGCTTTACAGAGCTTCCTATTCAGTCTGATGTGATGTCATGAAATCATAACTTAGTACGTAAAAAGCTGTAAACATGTCTTGTTGAACTAACTGGTCATGATTACCGTTTTCTTTAGGACAGTCATGATTGTGACCTATTGAAACCAGATATTTCTGTGAGTATTAAGTATCATCATCTCTACTGCGAACACAAAAGAAAAAGAAAAAAAATCCCAGCAAAAAGCTTTTTTGATTCTGTATGTTCTTCATTCTTACAGCATCGTCTCTATTGCAAGTAGAGAAATTCCCGGTAAAGTGCTTTTTGCCTTGTGCCTTTTACGGCCTGTTATAACATTTCTGTTGCATGCAGAGATATTGCCGGCAAAGTGCTTTTTGCCTTGTGCCTTTTACGGCCTGTTATAACATTTCTGTTGCATGCAGAGATATTGCCGGCAAAGTGCTTTTTGCCTTGTGCCTTTTACGGCCTGCTATAACATTTCTGTTGCATGCAGAGATATTGCCGGGAAAGTGCTTTTTGCTTGTGCCTTGGGCGGCTGTTCACTTTCTGTTGCTGCAGGTTTGCGCAAGTGTTTCTGTGCTTACGGCGTAACATTTCTGTTGCATGCAGAGATATTGCCGGCAAAGTGCTTTTTGCCTTGTGCCTTGTGCGCTCTGTTATAACATTTCTGCTGCATGCAGAGATGTTGACGGCAAAGTGTTTTTTTTTTTGTCTGTGAATTGTCTACGGTCTTTAAACACTTTGGTTTGCTTTGTGCCAATCCCAACTTGTGACATGTCAAAATACAAACAAGCACACATAAATGTGCAGTAACGTTTATCGTATACACAATACAACCAGAGGAGTACATTTTCGACAAACAAGTCTTTTCCAGACGTTACAAACAACAGACATTAAAAATAAAAAAACGCACGAAACACCATCCCCAGGTCACAGTCAGTCAAAGTATAAAAAAAAAGAGTGACGCTGAATTTTTTTTTTCAGTCTTCATGCGGCTTGTCATGAGTGCGGACCCAATCACCAACAGCCTGTTTACGGTACAGCAATCCGTCTTTACATCACATGCACAGGCGTAGCGGGTCACAAAACCTGAGATTCTCTCTTTTGTTCACTCTATCTGTCTCTCTATCCCTCTCTGTCCTTCTCTGTCTCTCCGTCTCTGTCTATCTGTCTGTCTCTCTCTCTCTCTCTTTGTTGGGTAGATGGAATTACTACTTGCCTGTCCATATAGGGAGTGTCCGCAGGAGTATCAGTCTGCGTATGCAGAAGAAGAAGAAGAAGGACAACAAGAGAGAGAGAGGAGAGAGAGAGAGAGAGAGAGAGAGAGAGAGAGAGAGAGAGAGAGGCAGAGACAGAGAGAGAGAGAGAGAGAGAGAGAGAGAACAGACAGACAGACAGACAGACAGACAGAGACACAGAGACAGAGACAGACAGAGACAGACAGAGAGGGATAGAGAGACAGACAGACAGACAGACAGATCAAGAGCCTCGAATCCACTTGATCTAAATGTACATCAGTTTTCAACAGATCAGTAAGAAAAACTAAATCCAGTGGCGCGTAACTTGTCGATCAGTTAACTGAGTGTCTGTCACCGTTCTTTCAATCACGAGCCCCCCTAGGGTACACAGGGAGGAGGAAGGGGTGTGAGGAAAGAGGGCAATTACTTTACCCCCCCCCCCCCCCCCCCCCCCAAGACTGCTCCGTTAGGCTGACATAATTGAAACATTACAGGAACGACTGTCGATGTTTCTTTCCAGTACCATTACACACCGTTGAAATGGCCATGGAACGAGCCATGAAGAGTCCCAAGAAAAAGACTGAAGTTAATGAAAACTGTCACCAAGTGCGTGACCCTCTGGCTGATAGAAAAGTGAGCACACCAAACAAACACAGCCAAAAACTTGGAATCCAGGCTAATGTCGCTCAGAAACCAGTCAGACGTTTCCCCATGATGCATTCAAAGTTGAAGGCGTCGATTTTTCTTTTCACCTGGCCTATTACTCTCACTAAAAAAAAGATAAAAAAAAAAAAAAAGCAGGTGCAGATTTAAGAGAGACCGGGTGGCGTTCGTTTGAAGTTTGCAACCTAGTCCACACTGGGGGCCGACCCAGGATGTGTTCGCTTGTGTGTGTGTGTGTGTGTGTGTGTGTGTGTGTGTGCGTGCGTGCGTGCGTGCGTGCGTGCGTGCGTGCGTGCGTGCGTGCGTGCGTGGTGTGTGTGTGTGTGTGTGTGTGTGAGTGAGTGCGTGCGTGCGTGCGTGCGTGTGCGTGTGTGTGCGTGTGTGTCTGACGTTGTGTTGTTGTTGTTGTTGTTGTTGTTGTTGTTGTTGTTGTTGTTTTGTTGCTATTGTCATCATGTTACTGCTCTTTCTATAACACTTCTGTTCCTTTCTCTCGCAAGGGAAACTCTTCAAACTTGATTTTTTTAGGTGAAGGAAATCCGTTGCTGCTGCTGCTTTTGCTATTGCTATTACCTCCACCACCACCACCACCACCACCACCCGCACTACTACTACTACCACAACCATTCACTACTATTACTACAACAATTACGACTACTAGATATGAATTTAAAAAAAAAAAAAAAACTTTTCCCGACAACACTCTGACTTTTGAGAACAGTTTACCTAAACCAAAGACTACGTGACTCATGTAATAACAATGACAATCACACAAGGCAACGCAGATTGTCACAACACGCCAAAATGTCACCAGAACATTGTATACAGCAGCATAAAACGGCACTTTGCGACGCAACGCAGCAGAGGGCAATACAATACATCACAGACCCCTGTCGTGACTGATGTGTAAATATGTAAGGGTCACTAATCTTTTCGTGACTGATATTGACTACGGAAGGATAACTAACCTCTGTCGTGACAGAAGTGTTCTACGGGAGTGGTGAAGGGGGGGGGGGGGGGGTCACTAATTTCAGCAGTGACTGACATATGTGTCTATGAAAGGATCACTAATCTTTTTCGCAACTGATGTGTGATTATGGAAGGGTCACTAACCATTCTCGATAACCGATATGTGAAAACGGGAGGATCACTGACCTTTGTCGTGACTAATATGTCACTATGAGAGGGTCACTGACATTGTCGTGACTAATATGTCACTATGTGAGGATCACTGACCGTTATTGTGACTAATATGTCATTATGTGAGGATCACTGACCTTTGTCGTGACTAACAT
>CM031606.1:64184906-64207406 GCA_018398815.1 Conus ventricosus | reverse complement strand
GAGTGCGTCGGGACAGGAACTTGAAATAGCTGTATCTCAAGAGCTGCGATCAGGGGGCACAATGATGTAATACATATCGTGTGAGGATGTAGACATTTATATTCATACGATGAGAAGACATATATTGGTATGCAATACGTACCACGAAAATCAGTTCTATAATAAACAGCATGACGGGACATGGTTTTCTAAAGAGAGATATAATTCTATTACACATACAGTATAACGCATATGAAGAAAGGATTATAGTTCTATATAACGTACAATAAAGATCTATACCTCTCTAACAATAGTTGTACAGTACATACAATGGGCAGATATAGTTCCATATAGTTCTATAATACATACGATACGGGATATATTTAGTTCCATGTTGCATACGGTGACGGGACACGGTCTTTTTTTTCCCTACCACGTCCTTATGACAATTTTGCTCTTACCTTTCATCTTTTGAGAAGCGGCGTCCAAACTCCCGTTCTCAATCAATGAAACAATGTGTACGAACGTGGGAATGTTGTTTGATATGCTCCATTATGGGACCAAACGTTATTTTCCATGACTGTTTGAAATCTGTGTCGCACGACGTAGCCTATCCAGAGGAAAGACGCATGCCAAAGAGACATCAACATTGACAGCAACGATCAGGGGCAAGCTGGATGTTTTCAGGCCTATCACACAATAGCATACCCACGGCGAACAGCCCTACATTTCAGTTGTAGAACTGCATTTCTTTCTTTCTCTCTCTCTCTCTCTCTCTCTCTCTCTCTCTCTCTCTCTCTCTCTCTCTCTCTCTCTCTCTCTCTCTCTCCTCCACAACACACACACACACACACACAATATATATATATTTTTTTTCTTTTTTTTCTTTTTTTTTCACAGGTAAAATTCTCACTAACACTCACACCGCGCTTCAACAAAACAACGTCAACAGGATGAATTGAATGAAATGAATACTAAAACAAGTTGGACGTTTTTTTCCCACAGGGACGACTTTAATTCTCAAGTTTTCGCCACAAAGGCTTCATCAGGAATTATTTGTGGCGAAAGCTTAAGAATCAAAGTCGTCCCTGTGGGGAAAGACGTCCGACTTGTTTTAGTTAGTATATATGTATGTATGTATGTATGTATGTATATATATATATATATATAGCGTATATATATATGTATGTATGTATGTATGTATGTATATATAATGTATGTTGTATGTATGTATGTATATAATATGTATGTAGTATGTATGTATATAATATATAGATGTATGTATGTATGTATGTATATATATGTATGTATGTATATATATATATATGCTGTATATTATGTATGTATGTATATATATATATGCTGTATATATGTAGTATGTATGTATAATATATATAAGCTGTATATATATATATATATATATAGCTGTATATATATATATAATATGGAGGAGAGAGCGAGCGGCAGCTGAGGAGAGAGAGGAGAGAAGAAGAGAAGAGAGAGAGAGAGAGAGATGCTGTGTGGTCACCCACCCACGTCAGAGACCCGCCACGTCCATCCGAGCCATGGATTGCCGTAGGAAAGGCCAGGTGGGTCCGCCCCTAGAGATGACCTGAAACCGATCAAGAAGGACACGGTGAATACAGCAGAGGAAACCACTGTTTAAGGACGCGAAACTGCAAAAGCAGTCCCTGGTGTCACTCTGTATGGGTAAGAATTGAAGAAGGCGGTAAGATATCCTTTCTTCCCTTCCGCCCCTCCTCCCTATCTTCCCTCCCTCCCTGATCCCTTACTGTCACACCCCCACCCCGATCTTTCCATTCCCAATCAAGATTGAATTTTGAAAATTTTCAAACAATGACTGGTTCCTTTCTGTGCAAATCACACAACACACACACAAACACACACACACACACACACACACACACACACACCACACACACACACCACACACACACACACCATAACAAAGATCGCCCGTTTGATCTTGCCCTGCAGGTATAAACTTGATCTAGACCTGTCCGCACCCTGTTTAGCTTTCCGCTGTCTCCGGTGGTTGACATCCAAGCAAATAATGTGTACATACCGCCCTTTATCTGGCTTTGAAGGCAAGAGCCTCACACTTACTGTCCCTTCTGGCCTATCGCCAGAATGCGGGTTTTCCACTGCAAGTTTATCCCCCCACCCCACCCCCACCCCGTCCCCCGGCGTATAATCGTATTTGTTTTTTTATTTATCACCACTTTTTATTATCAATTTTTATCACTATTATTTGTTGTGTTTCCTGCAATTATTATCGTCATCATTTTCCACATAATGTTCTTCATTCTACTTTTAAAGGCCAGAAAGAAAAGACACAACGACTCTCTCTCTCTCTCTCTCTCTCTCTCTCCTCTCTCTCTCTCTCTCTCTCTCAGGCATGGATCTGCTAATCTTTGCGCGTATCTCTTTTTCTGTTCTTAAGTTCTGAAAAGTCGTTCAAAATCAACTACACATGCTGCACGTAGTTTCTGTTTTTGCTAATTTTTGAAGAACAGTTATAGCCTTTGTTTGTTTGTTTTTTCTGTTATAGAACAATAAAACTTTAACTCACAAACAGTCTTGTTCCTGACGATTCCTGAACTCTTCGTATAAGTCCACGAGCTTTCTTTGAAATTCCTAACTGAATCGCTTTGCATGAAAGCGACTGTCCTCTGATATGTTTTTTTCTATAAACCTACGTGTTACTTGAGAACAATTTCTAATGCGTTAAGCGACCGTTTTCATTAGTCTCATGCAGTTAAACGTGCTGTCATCTGGTTCAAGAATTTTATGTCGTTTCTACAGAAACCTATTATCTGGCTTTTAATGGCAAAAATCAATGAACATTTTCCCGATGATCCCGAAGATGGTAATGTGACTGCTTTCCAAAAGAGTTCAACAACAGTAAAAGGCCGGTTAAAAAAAAAGTCGGTCATCCTTTTCAGAATTTCGTCAAAAAACATTTTCCTTATGTTTCTCGTGAATATTACACATTTAAATCGATGGATAAATCAGCAGCCTACGTGATGACAATCCTGTCATATGCACACTGCTTCACGAGACGAAGACGACAGTTTCGGAAATTGGATAATGTTCCCGATTTCATCTTTGGTTCTTAACTTTTACTGAAGTCTCTCTTAACGCATGACAGATATCTGTAGAATTGTGTGTGGAGATTTTAAAAGGAAACTGACTTGAGACACGTGTTTTAAACAGTTCTTGAATGTTAAATTCATTTTGTCCATGGAAGTTGAATGGAAACAACGCCTTTAGTCTACGGGTTGAAACTGGTGTAATCATGCTATGTGTTGAAGATGCGGTATTTGTTTTGGATGTTTTTGCATCCACGTATAGTGACCAGTCTTTTCTAGCTCTCCCATGTTGAAGTATAGAAAATAAAAAGGGTTATTAACGACCGTTGATGGCTTCGGGTCTTTTTTACGAACCCCCTGTGTGGTTTGTAATATGTTCCATAGTTTATTGAACATATTTTGGTGCCGAAACCCGGGAAAAGGTGTCTGTTAACTGCTGCTATTTTGTGTATGCGGCTAACGGTCCCAGGAAATATTTTATTGTTTTTTTCATTAATTGTTTCGATCGTCGTTGTTGATACGAACATGTCTGATCCGTTGAAGTCTGCTGTCCGAGCACGTGGGGCGGCCCGTGGTTGGGTTAATCGTTGTAGAAAAAGATTGGCCGAACTTTGTGAGAATATTGATGTTAACACTGTTGAAATTGCTGACGCTATTGAAGAATTTGACAGCAGGCTTCGAATTTTAGATGAAGCTCAGTCAGCGGTCGAGC
Source organism: Conus ventricosus (assembly GCA_018398815.1). Classification (NCBI taxonomy): domain Eukaryota; kingdom Metazoa; phylum Mollusca; class Gastropoda; order Neogastropoda; family Conidae; genus Conus; species Conus ventricosus. Next base: position 64,203,602 of record CM031606.1, on the reverse strand, counting down.
TTGAAATCGAACTTTCGGAACTCAACAGTGACATTGCAGAAGCAGCTGATTATCGTGAAAATGCAAGAGTGCCTCGTCTTAAGGCTGCAAAGTTACTTGCAGTACGTAACAGTAAGTCTACTGGTGATTGTGGTGATGGGTCCCATTCATCAAAAGGTTCTGGTTCTGGTGTTGCGTCTACTGCAAATGTGGAGGCAAAGTTGCCCAAATTAGAATTACCAATTTTCACAGGAGATGTCACTACTTGGACTTCTTTTTGGGAGCAGTTTCAGGCAGTTGTGGATGCCAGTGAATTACCTAACATAACAAAATTTTCATATCTTTTGTCGCTCCTCAAAGGGGAAGCCAAAGCAGCTGTACAAGGGTTGTCCTTGACTGCTGCCAACTACAGAGCTGCTTGTGATATTTTGAGAAAACGGTTTGGCCGTCCTGAACGTATTATCTTTGCACACATTGAGGCGTTGCTTGCTATAAATGTACCTCGTCAACCTTCAGTTTCAGTTTTGTGGAAAATATTTGATGATTTACAGGCACATGTTCGCAGTCTTGAGTCATTGGGTATTTCAGGACAGCAGTATGGAGTTGTTTTGACGCCACTCATTCTGTCTCGTCTTCCTTCTGAGCTGCGCATGGAGTGGGCAAGAGATGGTGCTCAGCATGAGAGCGACTTACAGTTTCTGTTAGATTTCCTGCAGCGGAAATAGAACGTAGTGAGCGTTCTCAAACCTTCCTGAGAGATGGTGTGAGCAGTTCAGTGTTTGACAAGTTTGTTCCTGTGGCTACTGCAGCATCTTTGTACACAGCTGGGCTGCTCGTCTAACCTGTGAACTGTGTCAGCGTCATGGCCACACACTGGAACGTTGTTATGGCATTACCAAGGCACCAGTGGGGGACCGAAAAGATGTGTTACGGCGTGTAGGTGCATGCTTTCGTTGTCTGTCCACAGCAAAGGGACACAATTACAGAAAATGCTGTGCAAAATGTAATAAATGCAAGGGAAAACATCATGCTCTGCTGTGTGTTCCAAGACAAAATTTCCCCTCAAATGCCAACACTGATGTCAATGCAGTACAGTCTAGTACAACCACACCCACATCTAACACAGTTGTGTCAAATGTTAATGCAAATCTGTCAAGTGTGAACACTATCTCTAAAAAGGCTTCTTCCCATGTTTTGTTGCAAACTGCCCGTGTTTCAGTGCATGGAAAGTGTGGAATCACTGAAGCTGTTGTCTTGTTTGACACTGGGTCTGATAGAACTTACATTTCAAGTGATCTAGTGAACAGAATTCAGCCTGAGTGGGTTGGGTCTCAAAGTCTAGCTTATGCTGTCTTTGGCAATGATCAAATCAGCAATGCTGAACAGAGGAATGTGTACCAGGTAAATTTACAGGGGTCTGAAGGAAATGTGTCTGTGAAGGCTACTGAGATTCCTACTATTTGTGCTCCCATGTACCGTCCAGCTATCCCTCAAAATGTGCTGGAATCGTTTGGCAAAAACATTGAGTTTGTTGATGTTCATGAGGATGGTGAAGTAAAGGTGGATATTCTTGTGGGTCTTGATGCCTACTGGAAGCTGATAACACCTGAGATGGTGTTCTTCTCTGAGGGTCTGGGATTTTGTCTGGTCCTTTGCCTGGAACCAAAGATGTCTCTGACAAAGTTGGTATTTCTCATCAATTGTTTGCATGGAGATTTCAGAGTCCAATTTGAATAATTTTGGGGACTTGGAATCAGTTGGCATATGTGACAAAGGGCCTCCAGTAGTTGATCTGGTGTTGGAGGATTTAAAAAAAAATTTAAAAAAAAAGAGAAAAAAAAAGGGTTCAGTTCTCTGAAGACAGATATGTGGTGTCTCTTCCATGGAAGGCTGAGGATATGAGACCCACACCAGATGCTCAACCACCTGTTCATGTGCTATCAGACATTGTTTGTCCTGAACCTGATGCAGAGGTTACCGGTCAAAGCACAGAGAACATGAACAGTGAAGAAAACTTGTGTTCTGACTCATCAGTTGAAAACAATGACTCAGTGACAAGATATGGACGTCAGGTCAAAAGACCAGTGAAATTGAATCTATAAACTTTCATACACACATTTGACAGCTTGTTTTCATTCCCCCTTCCCTGTTCCCTTCTCCATCCCTCCCATTTCCTGCCCCTTCCCCCATGCTGAACAGAGTATCAGATTTAATGTGAATTTAATTGTTTGTACATGTGCACTAATATAACTTAACTAATATGCTGAACATAACTTTGAATTGGTACATTTTCATTGATGGGACTATGAATAGGCCTATGTAAAAGAAACCTCATCAAGATGGATCTTCAACTCTCCTTCGCAGTTGGGACTGTGAACTGTGTTTCAAAGAAAATGTCAATTATTGTTATTGGAGTCTCTACAGAACTGACTTTACAGAGACTCCAAGGTGGGGAGAATGTTGAAGATTGCGGTATTTGTTTTGGATGTTTTTGCATCCACGTATAGTGACCAGTCTTTTTCTAGCTCTCCCATGTTGAAGTATAGAAAATAAAAAGGGTTATTAACGACCGTTGATGGCTTCGTGTCTTTTTTACGAACCCCCTGTGTGGTTTGTAATATGTTCCATAGTTTATTGAACACTATGGAACTATAGAAGTTTACACTTGATCACAACAACAAAAAACACCAGTTGTTGTCTGCCAAATTTTCTTCTTTAATGGACTTCTTCAGGACTGTCACCTTGGAACACCTAGTAGTCCTCCTTTGACGTCTATCTTGTCATACGTCATCATCTATACGTATTTATTGGTCTCTCGTTTATGTCGTCATAGAACTATAGAAGTTGATTATGAAATCGATACTCTGCTCATAAACTGGACTTGCTAATGATGAAGGACAGTGACATTCAATCGAATAACTTCAGGTTTGTCAATATGAAATTAATACTTTGGATATGAACTGGTTGCTAAAAGGATGGATGGATCTGTTACTTTTCGTTTATTCTTCGGTAATTTTATTATTTCCGTTTTTTGCGGAAAAGTACACCATGATGTCTATGTTGATCTATCGTGCGAATCATGCAGTTGCTGCATTAGAATTAGACTGGCACCTTCGGATCGATTTTGTTTGTGGTTAGTTTCTAGTTCCAATTCACCTACCTCAGCTTTTAGTTTTGATAGAATTCTACGTCATCAGCATAAGACTTTGAGACGTAGAATTTACGTAGATATGTGACGAATTTATTTCTGCAGTATGGTAAACTACAGTTTTTCAGAAAAAGACATTAGTCTACTGTGGCGTGTGCGCTGGTGCTCGTTTCTGTGCGCTCGCGATCGCGCACGTGTGTGTGTGTGTGTGTGTGTGTGTGTGTGTGTGTGTGTGTGGTTGTGTGGTTGTGTGTGTGTGTGTGTGTGTGTGTGTGTGTGGAGAGAGAGAGAGAGAAGAGAGAGAGGAGAGAGAAGAGAGAGGAAGGAAAGAGGAGAATATCATGTGTACTACAAGAAATGTTTAAGCATACCGTTGACTGAGACGAGCACGGTCTTACATTCACTCACCGAAGACTCCCCCAACAACTTGCCACTTGCCCACGTCAGTCGACGTGTGATCGCCTATTCTCCTTTTGCGGTGTACTGGTAAGGGCATTTACTTTATTTAGTTTTGTCCCTTCTCTTCGATTAAAAGTTTTTATCGGCATTTTTTTTTCTATTTTGCAAAATAGGTCCGTATAAAACATGTACATTCTCTCTCTCTCTCTCTCTCTCTCTCTCTCTCTCTCTCTCTCTCTCTCTCTCTCTCTCTCTCTCTCGCACACACACACACACACACACACACACACACACACACACACACACACACACACACACACACGCACATACATACACATATACAGAAACACACACACACACACACACACACACACACACACACACACACACACAAACACACTCACACTCACAGACAGACAAACAGACAGAGACAGACAGACAGATATCAACTGACGTCAACAAAAAAACCCAAAAAACCAAAACGATCTCAACCAAGCATTTCACTACCTGAACAGCGATCAGTCGATTAGATAAGATACCCGCACCACCACACTAAGCGACCGCTCAGGCGGCGCCAGGAGTGGAACCGACCTGGCAGAGGTTTGAAAGGGAGCGTCAGGAAAGGGAGATCTGTTGATGACATGAATGACAAGCCACTGCTAGGATAAGCTTGTTCAGCCACCGTTTGCTCTTCGCTACCGATTTCCTACTTTTCTCTGCCCACTCTTGTTTTCCCCCTACGTTTAATACTTCCTTCGACATGTCTTTTTTTTCACTTGCCCCTTTTCTTATTTTCCTGTATGTTATCCCCTTTTCTTATTTTCCTGTATTTTACCCCTTTTCTTATTTCCCTGTACTTTTTAACCAATTCTTTTCCGTTTCCTATTTTACTGTTTCTTCTCCTTCTCTATTTTTACCTACCCCTTTCGAGTTTTTCCACACTACCTTTTCCTGCTTTTCCTAATTCCCCTATTCACTCTTACCGTTCCTACTTTTCCTCACATTTATTAAGAATTTTGTTTTACTCTCCCCAAAGCTTCTTATGTATTCCTACCGTGCCCGCTTATCGTGACCGTTAATTTCTACTTATTCTCACCTTTCCTTATCATCGCTTTCTTTTACAACTCATTTCCACCATTCCTGTTTATGTACCTTTTCCCACTTTTGCTACATTTCCCCTACTCTTTCCTGTCTGTTCCCACTTTTCTCTGTTTTTCTCCACTGATTGTTGTCTTTCCCGTTAATTATATTCCCTGGTTTTTTCTTCCTTCACTCTTGTCTTGTGCTTTGTTTGTCAATGTCTTGTCTTGTGCTTTGTTTGTCAATGTCATTGGCGGTAAGTTCTAAACAAACTCTATTCCTAATCTTGCTTCGTTCGCCGCCGTCAGTCACTCCATTTTGAAATCTTTATTTTTAGTTTTTCTTACATTATCTGCTCACTTTTTTCATACCTTTCCTGCTTTCTTTTTTTATGTTTTTCTACTTTTCCCAATTGTTTCCGTCTTCCCTCTATCTTTCCTCACCTTGCATATTTAACGTCAGTCTTTTTCTCATTCTTCCCAGTTAATTTGTTTCTACCTTCTCCAGCCTAAGTGCTTACTACCAAACGTGGCGCCGTGGAATTTGGTCACGTGTGCGTTGTGTACAAAACGGTAAAGCGACTCTAGCAGGCGTGTTACTTCCGACTGCCAGTTGCTGCATTAGAACATTACTAGATAGTAGTCAGCGACGCGAACCACATTTACATTTTCATTTGATGTGATCGATGCCCAAATTTAACTCTACACTCTAAGATACCCCCTACCCCGCTCCTCCAGATGTCCGCCTTTTGTGACGAACACTTCGAACGTAGTGAACCAAAAGGTAAATCATTCTAGAGGCTGCCTGCAACAAAGAAAGGTCAAAGGGCAACAAACAGCGGATGGCAATAAACAAAGATAGCTTAAAATGTGGCAGTGTGTCAGAGCCTGACAAAAAAAAGGGAAACTACCAACACTGACTTTCTAGAAAGCTGAGATACCCTTTGTTCCGAACAGGCCTGAAACCCCCCCCCCCCCCCCCCCCCCCTGGCAGCTAAAGAGTAGGAAAACATATAAAAAGTGGTGGGTTTTAGACAGATGACTGCAATAAAGGTAGAAAAAAAGGTGTAAAACGTAACTGTGTCTGGAAAGACAAGCGTAGAAAAAAAAAACAGAGCAGAAAAAGATATGAATAAGTAATCGAGTCTGGACGGACGCGTGAAAAAAACAAACAAACAAACAAACAAAAACAGAGAAAGGTATTGAAAATGAATGGTGGCTGAACGACATTCGTTGTCACAAGTTAGAAAAATGTACCAAAAAGCAGCGGTGGATGAACTACAAATGAAGTTAAAAGTTAGAAAGGATACTGCACGTGTAAGTGATGGCTGAACAACACATGTACGTGTGGTAGACATTTGAAAAAAAGATACTAAAATAGTGTGTGAAGAACACATATAAAAAGATCAGAAAAGATACTAAATAGTAGTGGTTGTTGAAGAACACATATAATAAAGATCAGGAAAAAGATACTAAATGGAATCGGTGGTTGAAAAAAAAACAACACCTGCAGTAAAAAGCAGGAAAATATATCATTTGGAAAGGGGGGTAAACGACATATTGTAAAAGGCAAAGGGTGGAAAAAGACATTAAATGGTTGTGCATGCTGAAAGATACATGTGGTCAAAAATTAGGAAAAGATACTACATGAGAGTGGTGGGTGAGCAACATATACAGTAAAGAAAAAAAAGCATGAACAGCTATTAAATGAGAATGGTGGGTGAAAAACACATGTGATAAAAAAAGGGAGTTGGAAAAGCAATTAGATGGGAGTGGGGGCTGACCAACTCACGCAGTAAAACGTAGGAAAACACATTAAATAGTAACGCCGGCTGAACGACATGTAATCAAGAGTAGGAAAAACAGTGTTGAAAGGTATAGTTGTCTGAACAACTCATCTGACAAAAAATAGAAGAAAAAAAACATTAAAAGATAGTGTTGGCTGAACAGTACATAAGTACAAAGCCGGAAATTAAATGATAAAGTAGTGCTAACTGAACGATACATGCAGTAAAAATGAGGCGAAAAAAGAACTGAAAGGTGGTGTGCTGAACGCTCCTCTGTTGGTTTATTAGTTGATATTGGAGTGACATAGGCAGGACCGCCAGTGGATTTAAAAAAAAATTGATTTCAGGTTATAAGTTCTTGAATTACAAAGGGTTTGGGACGAAAAGGGGGGAAGTGCTTAGCAGCACGGGATGAGATGAGAGAGAGAGAGAGAGAGAGAGAGAGAGAGAGAGAGAGAGAGGGAGTGGTGGGAATAGGGAAAGGGGAGGGAGTTTCAAAAGAAGTTATTTAACATCGCAGCACGAACAACCCACATGAACAGTGATCATGTTTTACAGAGGTTCATTTACACCACACATGGGGCATCTGCACGGACAGAGGTTTCTTGCCCATGCTAAAGCATGTCTCGCGGAAACAGTTTCATACCAATATAAAGGTTCTACACGATGCATGCTTGCTAGATTTCCAGTTTTGACATACTTTCACAAAACAATAAATTCAATTCTAACTCTATCCATTTTGTCTGATCGGCTATGTTCTTGCTGTTATTGCTGCTCAGTATCACTAGAAGCCATCTCTAAAGGGGTAACTAATAAGATCCTGATGCTCAACTGTTGTTGACTCGTCCAGACAACGTTCGTCAAAAGAGGAGAAACTCCCATACGAAATTTCAACATACTGGCGCTTACCAGTCTTTTCGTTAGATGGGCTGACTGCAGACCTTACTCGTTTGTTCCCAGACTCAGTAGACATTGTTACCAAAGAGGACACAACAATAAAATTCCTACAACGTCACAAAGTTTCTTAGTTTCTGACTTAATTTATGGCGATACAATGTTGGTTACCGAAGAAAACTGATGAGGCAAACGTAAGGCTTGCAAAATCATCCGCCTGTGGTTAAACACACAAACCTTGTACGCAGTGGTGGTACACGTGACAGTTTTATGTCCATAGCTGTTGCACGTGCAACAAGGCGCCCTGTCCACACGTTGACACACCCGAAACAAAATGAATGTCGAAGGAATGTTGAATGTTGGAAAACAAACACTTTCCTTGAGCCAAACCACAGCACCAACCTGGGTCAGACACACATCGCAACATTCACAGATACCTCACAGTTCCATTACACCACTCCTCGACAAGCAGACCACTCGAACTAACCAGCAACCAAACACCGAATGGAGAGCACGCACAGCACAACCTCACTTGTCCGCCATCTTTCTTCTCTTATGGTGGAATGTGTCTAACAATGTGCAGTCTCTGGTGAAAGAAAGATTGAAAGACTTAATCGAAAGGTATTCTTTTTACATTAGTTTAACTGACTGATTGAAGGTGGACGCAGCTTCCATTGTTATATGTTTAATATTCAGTCACGCCTTTGAATCAGTAGACTGCTCGGTGCACGCTGAAATCCGCCATGATTTTCCGTATAATCTTCTCGTGCTTCATCCACGTTACGGACACTACTTTATTTACATAAGGCCAACCACGCTGGTGCAAATACTGCAGGAGAACTCGTCTGCGCCCTCTCTCTCTCTCTCTCTCTCTCTCTCTCTCTGCGTGCATGCGTGGTGTGTGTGCGTGTATGTGTGTGTGAAGGGGGGGAGGGTACGTGTGCGTACGTGTACGCGTGTGAATGTGTGTGTGTGCGCGTGCGCGCATGCGTGCATGCGTGCGTGCGTGTGTGTGTGCGCGCGTGTGTGTGTGTGTGCAAGAAAAAAGAAAACACAACACACACACCACAACCACACACACACACACACACACACACTAACACAAAGACAGAGAGAGAGAGAGAGTGAGAGATCATGACAGATAGCTGAAATAAAGATTAAAAACCTACACGTCAGGGTGTCCTGTACAACCTCCGAACAACGCTGACCTGTCGGTATGTGCCTGTAAACTGTCGCTGACACCGCCGGAGGGCCAACGTCTGTTGACCGGCAACGGGAGAATGCTCCTGTCTCGACAGCGCAATGGAACAGCACAAGCATGAGAAGTGTAGGTTGCCTCTGGAGTTGAAACGTCTGTCACTACTAGCACATTACAAATCGTTTCTTTAAAATTAACGCCCGTGTTGTTACCGTATTGTCTATACTGCTGCTGTACTGCTTGTAACCCGCTGTAACTCCGCTGCACCCTCCCCCCCCCCCCCCCCCCCCCCCCCCCACCATCTCTCTCTCATATAAAAAAAGAAGTAAAAAAGAGAACTCTCTTTAAGAACCTAATCTTTAATCAAGCTTATTCCCGATTAAAATTCACCAATCCTCAGTACAAACTAGATAAATGATGTCTGTTTTTTTTTTCTTGTTTTGTTTTTCTTTCTTCTTTTTTCTTAGCACATGACACCTTTCCTCATGTACCATAAATAGTAAATCCTCTGACCGGAACCCAAGATCATCTGAGAATTGTCAGCCTCAACAGTCACCGACATTCTAGCCGAACGCTAATTCCGCAGTGAATGGAATTCAGTGTTAACTAATCAAAAATCAACTGCGGCAAAAGTCCTAACAGCAATTTTACCTCGGCTTTTTGCTTTCCCGACCATTACTGTTGTCCGTTTCTCCAAATTGTCACAGTACAAAACTTCCACATGGCTTAAAGCAGACTAATATGAAATCTGAACAATGTACATGCGTTAAAAAAGAATATATATCTTTAAATTTTAGAATCGGTAAAAGGCGGCAAACATACAAAACTTGAGTTCTGCACAGGTAAGTGAACAATACCACCTCCTACCCCAGCCCTCCGCCGCTATCCTCACACACGCATGTACGCACATAAAGTACACACGCCAGGGCCGGATTAGTATATTAGAGGAGGGGAGGGGTGTTCAGAACGGGTTGGGGGGTCCTGTCCCATCAGGGGTATTGGGCGGGGGTGGGGTGGGGTGGGGATGGAACGTGCCAACAATGCCAGTTTGCTAGCCATCGGGGAGGCGGGTCCAGAAACCCCGGACCACTTTTTGTCCGGTCCCGCGCGGGGCGCGCGCGCACACACCACACACACACACACACACACCACACACAACACACCACAACACACACACACACACACACACACACATGTTGCTTTTTCCGATACAACACCAAAAGAAAGAAAAAAAAGCCTCAAAAGGCAGATCATGCAAGAGCAGCAGACGAACGAAGACTACGGAGGAGCGCGGAGGAGGAGGAGGAGGGGTAAGAGCCACGCACACACACACACACACACACACACACACCACAACACATGTAGCTTTTTCAGCCTCGTGCATTCACAGCTCGGTCCGTTTTCATACCGACTGTTCATGCCGAAATGCAACAGTCATCTACAATATCCAACTGTTAATTCATGAACTATCTTTTGGCTATTATTTGATTCCATGTATGTGTCCGCCCTGTAGAGTAAACACCTGTCATTCATTAGTACACAGATATATATGAACTGGTTAGCAAGGACACACAGCCAAAGCATCGAGTTGTCAATATATGTAAAAGCTGTCGGCCAAACCCTTCCATTGAATCTATAGAGTCCTACAAGACACCCAGTCACCAAGGCGTCAAACAAACACCAACCTCTCATTCACGTTCACATCACCACGCGAGGTTTCAACACAGTCGGTACATGCCACAATACTTTGCCACCATTCTACAGCGTATGTCTCTCGGAAGATTTCTTGGCGCAGTCTCCGTCCATGTCTCGCTCTCTCACACCACCTCCGCCATCACTATGACGGCCGTACTTTGCTTCAGTATCGTCGCCCAGGCTGTCCTTTCAGCAAGATCAGAAGAAAGATCTGGCTGACAGCAGTACAACAGCTGTGCAGTCCGCGAGACAGCCACCAACCTCTCACGTCAAAGCTGTTTTGAAATGGGTGGTTTGACCCTTTCACCCGTACTTTCCTACGCCAGGTTTGTGCAAAATCAATACCAATCCTTCGAGGTGATATTTTTCAAACCTCTGATCTTGATCGAATCAGTGATCATTGATCTCTATTCGAATATCGATCACCTTCTGACAGGCGACTTCGCTATCCTTAATTTCATTGTACAACCCGTCGGTCAATATCACACAGGCTCGGCCGGTGTAGCCCAGTAAAATGCACCCTACTCTTATTTCAAGTCGGAAGCTTTTTGTTGTTGTTGGAAGTATGGGCAAGCGGCTGGCGGTCAAATGAGTGAGAGACGAGGGGTGGGGGACAAGGGGTGGGGGTGTGGTGTGGTGAAGGATAAGGCTACGAAGGGGACATACTTGAAGAGTAAGAATTTCTCTCTCTCTCTCTCTCTCTCTCTCTCTCTCTCTCTCTCTCACACACACACACACACACACACACCGCGCGCGCGCGCGCGCGCGCGCTATGTACACATACATTCATCCACTCTATATACCTTTTCTGTTCACATAATCTTTGTGAGGAACGCCGCACTGACGTTTGACGAGGCTTTTAGGAAAGGGTTTGATAGGGTAATGGGAATGAAATTGTTTCTTAAAGAAACATTTTTGTAATTTTTGCTCAGCATGTAAGCAATCCATTTAGAGTGATAGTGACAAGCTTAAAATGATTGATAGAAATGATCGAACCCCTCTTCAAACCAGGCCCCTCATGGCGCTAATCACTCTACAGCATATCGGTTCAGCTGTCGAGTGACGTACGTGTGGCACGTTGGCACAACTATATATAGCAACAATTTAACAGCAACCCGATTCGTACATTGCCGGGAACGTCATTCAGTACAACTGTTTGGCACTCTTTGAATCTAAACTAAGAGGAGTAAATAAGTAGGGCCTGCTAGCACAGTGCCGTCCTGTGAAGTTTGCCTACATGGGCAAGGAAAGTACAGGCGGTCGCGAAAGTAGAGACACGACGGGGGCGGGGGGGGGGGGGGGGGGGGGGGTACAAAAACAGGTGGACGTTGAATGTCTTCATTGTCTACACTTTGAAGCTTTTGGATGAGGCGGTCATGATGGTGTGCATCTCATTCTGCCGCCACCGACTCCCTGATAATTGATAATCTTACTGATAAACTACCGTTCGCATACCTATAGTATATTTCAGGCAAACCGGAACGTTGGCTTTCAACTTTTGACAATGTCCAAGTTTAGAAGCTCCCGAACCTGTCCTCCTTTGTGTCAAATTCACTGATTCACTGTCTCACGAAGACAAGTTGTTGTTGTTTTTTCTGTCCGTGAGAGCGCCAATCAATGCCTGACATCGACACGAAGAGGAATGTTGCGGAACAAAATGTCACTGGAGACACTTTGAACAGACTTTGCGCTACAAATGTCATCCCGGTACAAAATGTCATCCCCGGTACAAAATGTTATCCCGGTACATAATGTTATCCAGGGTGACATTCTATACCGACGTTGCAGTACAAAATATTACCCCAGTATAGAATGTTATCCTTAGTGGCAGTAAATACTGGCAGACCATGAATCTATGAGCTCTGCAGAACAGATTGTCGCTATCAGTGAACGGCACGATTTTTGGTCAGTTTTGACTCGTCACTAGTATTATGCAAGGTAAGGTAATGTTGCTTATAGCTCAGCCGACCGCAAAGGGCCACTAGTATTATGTAAAGTAAGGTAATGTCGCTCATAGCTCAGCCGACCGCAAAGGGCCACTAGTATTATGTAACGTAAGGTAATGTTGCTTATAGCTCAGCCGACCGCAAAGGGCCACTAGTATTATGTAACGTAAGGTAATGTTGCTTATAGCTCAGCCGACCGCAAAGGGCCACTAGTATTATGTAACGTAAGGTAATGTTGCTTATAGCTCAGCCGACCGCAAAGGGCCACTAGTATTATGTAACGTAAGGTAATGTTGCTTATAGCTCAGCCGACCGCAAAGGGCCACTAGTATTATGTGATCTAGACGTACAGGATGGAGTGGGGACGGTAAGTATGACTGAATGGTGATTAACGACAAATTTGGATTCAGCTTCACAGGTATAAAAGTTTACGGCGGAAAGTACTGCCAGGTTGGCTCACACAGACGTGGCTCGAGGACCAGTCGTCCCAGTAGACGGGGTAGGCATCATTGGAGTTGTGTGGCGTGGGTAAGAGCTGCCCCTAAAAGGCATCTCCACCAGGGGATCGTACCATGGCCGAAGAGACTGTCACTGTTCAGTACTGGTGACAATTGTGCAAGGTATGTGTGTTTGGTGCATAGCCACAACACAGACCGAACAAAATAGACCGAAAGCAATGTGAAACAGTGTCATTATCATCATCACCATCATTTTCATTATTATCATTATCGTCGTCGTCGTCAAAGCCATCGTAGTTGTCGGCGTTATCTTTATCGTCACTGTCGTTTACTGTGAAGGGAGTCGTCTTTCCTTCAATAGATCTGCGACGACTGGTACGGTGATGACTAATATTGTTACTGCTAGTGTTTCTGCTATTAATGCTACTGCGCTTTCTGTACTGATGTATCTGCTGTGCTGCTCTATCAGCTATACTGCATTTGACTGCGATATCTGGCTATGTTTGGACTTTGTGAGCGTACATCCAGTCGGTGCTTCACGAAATCAGTTTATGACTTACTCACACCTGGCTACATTAGACACAAATTTATGACCGTACATAGAGAGCTTACAAATCATTAACGTTAATACGTTTTACTTACTGCACAAGTTGTATTTAGCCCATAAGCAGCACGATAATCTTAGAGCCCGGTGTTGTCCATCAGCAGTGCGCGTGATACAGACCAGTCAGCATGGTACAGAGACGTCGCATGGATACAGACTTGTCAGCATGATACAGGACAGTCAGCATGGATACAGCATTGTAGATGGATACAGGAGACAGTCAGATGGTAAGAGACAGTCGATGGATACAGAGACGTCAGCATGATCAGACATAGTCAGCATGGATACAGACCAGTCAGCATGGATACAGAGACAGTCAGCATGGATACAGAGACAGTCAGCATGGATACAGAGACAGTCAGCATGGATACAGAGCAGTCAGCATGGATACAGAGACAGTCAGCATGGATACAGACCCAGTCAGCATGGATACAGACCCAGTCAGCATGGATACAGACAGTCAGTTGTGTCAGAGGCTCAATGTGTCTTACACCACCACCATCGACACCATCACCGTTACCATAAGAACGACATGACTATTACCTTCGGAACTAGGAGACGCAGGTGTTCTCGTCACAGTGATCAAGCAGATCTAACCTGCCAAAACTGCTTTTTTTTCACCCAGGCGATCTTGTTCCATTTGTTATTTCATTTTGTACCGGGTGACATTTTTGCCGTGGCGTGACATTTTGCACTGGGGTATCTTGCACCGGGGTGATATCTTGCACATGAGTGACATTTTGCACGGTGATCTCTTGCACTGGATGATCTTTTGCACTGGGGAAAACTTTTGCACTGGGGTGAGCTTTTGCACTGGGGTGATCTTTTGCACTGGGGTGACATGTTCCACTGGGGTATCTTGCACGGGGTGATATCTTGCACATGGGTGACATTTTGCACTGTGATATTTTGCACTGGGGTGATCTTTTGCACTGGGGTGATCTTTTGCACTGGGGTGATATTTTGCACGGTGATATTTTGCACTGGGGTGACATTTTGCACTGGGGTATCTTGCGCCGGGGTGATATTTTGCACAGGAGTGACATTTTGCACTGGGGTGATCTTTTGCACTGGGGTGATCTTTTGCACTGGGATGATATTTTGTACTGGGGTGATATTTTGCACTGGTGACATTTTGCACTGGAGTGACAGTTTGCACCCGACAGAGCCCTATTTCTTCAAACGGTTATTTTGGGCCTACCAGCCAAACACTTTCAAACGATCTGTCTGCCAGTCACAGCTGAGGGTCCATTAACCCATACTCCCAAACTGTCAGGCAAACACCTAGCTTCTTGCACGATCACATCAGCCCGTGGATTTTGTTCACAGCCACCGCAACTTAAGCTTTACTTGTCATCCTTTTATAGCCGAGGTCTCCATGTTTGGTTTCACTGCGCACAATTTTCTTTTCTCCTTTTCCCTCTAACACACACACACACACACACACACACACACACGCACACGCACACGACACTCACACTCACACACACACACACAGAGTCACATACACACACAAACACACACACACACACACACACACACACACACACACACACACACACACACACACACCACACACGCCGCACACCCCACACACACACACACACACACACACACACACACACACACACACACACACACCACAAATCACACCATAAATAATAAAGACAACTTTCATCATATCTTCACCACTAAAGTGGAGGCTGTCCTTCTGCCGCGTCAATACAGCACATCAAAGGCTGATGAGCCCCACAAAACCTGCACTCTTTGAAACATACACCAGTCTTCCAGTAGCTGAAGGTGTCTCAACGAGTTTTGTAACCCCTCAACCACACCATCACGCACTATCCTTGTACGAACTCAGAGAGCCAATCCTCCATGCTTCCCCTTTTTCACCTTCACACTCTCATCCTGATCAGCTCAGTGGCTTATCGATCTCCACTTGAATATTTCACACTACCTAACAGTCCGTTTCAGCTGTCCTCAATTTCGCTGTCCAGTCGGTCGGTCTATATCCCCCCCCCCCCCCCGCTCCGCATGGGGCCCGGTGTATGCCTATCCTGTTAAAGTTCAGCCATAATGCATTTTACCCAGAAGACTTTGAAAAGCAAGAAACAGCTTGAGCTGGTATCATCATCCAGACTTGATCTCTTTCCTGACTGTTTTTTAATCCCATGTTCACCCATCACCACGCGTTCCCCTGCTTGATTTACACGCACACGCACGCACCTTCTCACACATGTATATCACGGTCAAACATACAGACCCACAGCACGTACACAACATACAAGTGCATGCTTTATTTTTTTGTCCTCAGTGCGCGTGAATACGCTCTCTCTCTCTCTCTCTCTCTCTCTCTCTCTCTCTCTCTCTCTCTCTCTCTCTCTCTCTCTCTCTCTCTCACACACACACACACACACACACACACACACACACACACACACACACTTTTTGGCATTAGATTTTACAAGTCATGTTTTCACGGTAAAGAGAGAAACAGTATCATTCACAATGGTCGGTAAGAGATAAGGTGTTTGTTTACTCTCTTCCTCTGTCTCTACAGGTAGAGAGCGGACACGTGTCCACTTTCAGCGGCAGAGAAAGTTGTATCTCACATGCAGCGTTTTGGCATATTCCCACCCCTGGAGCGGTCCTGAACGCGGGCAAAATTATTGATCAGTCCTGTTCTGGGCGAAACACATATGCCAACGCTTATATTAAATCGAATAATTGTGTGTGTGTGTGTGTGTGTGTGTGTGTGTGCGCGTGCGTGCGCGGCGGCGTCGTGCGTCGGCGTGTGGTGGTGGTGGTGTGTGTGTGTGTGTGTGTGTGTGTGTGTGTGTGTGTGTGGGGTGTGAGGTGATTTGGGGTGTGTGTGAGAGAGAGAGAGAGAGAGAGAGAGAGAGAGAGAGAGAGAGAGAGAGAATCTTTATTGCTGAGGAAAAAGAAAAAGCACATAAGCGATTCTTTAATCTTATCCTAAAAAAGCGATTCGTAAATGATTATATCATACAAATAAGCCTCAAAACAATTACACTTACGAGAGAGAGAGAGGAGAGAGAGAGAGAGAGAGAGAGAGAGAGAGAGGACCCCAAAACAAACTGATCACGGGGCACGCCCATTGCCCTGTGTGAATAACCCACGAATTTTCACTACCAATCAGAAACCTTGCTGATAAAAGTTCACTAAACAGGGAATGGGGATGTTTTAAAAAATAAATAAATTGAAAAAAAAAGGGGGGGAGGGGGGGGGGGGGGGGGGGGAATCAGAAAACAGATGACCTTTCTGAACTTTAGTCCCGGAGGACAACATTTATCTTGTTCCATCGAAGTTGAGGTGAATTACATATAAATAGTAGTGATAGATATTAAGCTGAATAAACAGTCTTGGCTCGATCTTTTCTGTCTGATTCTTGAATCTGTCCGATTCATGAGCCGAGCCACTGGATTCGCCGAAAACTGTAAGCTTCTTTGCGATTGGTTGAAACCTGGGCGCTGCGTTTTCCTGCTGCATCAGGTCGGACAGACTGGACCTTCTCTGAGGGTGTTTGTTTGCGCCGGACTTTTAACTGTTATGGGACGAACGATGTGTTCATGTGTGCGTTTGGAGGGGGGGGGGGGGGGGGGGGGGGGGGGAGAGAAGGGAGGGCGGAAGGGGAGAGGGAGAAGGGAGGACAATTGATGGTAGGGCAAAGCGTGGGGTGGGAGGTGGGGCGAAGAGGAATCAGACGATAGGTGTGTGGAAAGGCGAGGGTGTGTTTAGGGGGAGGGGGAGGGGGAGAGGAGCGAGAGGGGCAAATGTCAGAGACGTCGGCAGAGGGGATTGAACACAAGTGTCCCCGCGTTCTGTTGTGGCTGTAACTGGGACAAAAGGTTGTAGAAGCCACCGTGGAAATCTCTGAAAGGGATTATTGATCACTGAAGAGTTTGACGTTTTACTTTGCGTCTGGTTACAAAGGTATTGGATAGACGGGGACGGCTTGTGCGTGCGACCGTGAGCGGAGGCACGCAAGTGTGTGTGTGTGTGTGTGTGTGTGTGTGTGTGTGTGTGTGTGTGTGTGTGTGTGTGTGAGTGAGTGAGTGAGTGAGTGTGTGTGTGTGTGTGTGTGTGTGTGTGTGTGTGTGTGACCCTGTTTCTCTCACTCCCTCTCTCCCCCACATTTTCTCTCTGCATGGGAGCGCAGATAATCTCTTTAGCAGTTGTTATAAAAAGCGTATTCTCAAAACGACTTCACCGGAAGACTTTAGAGTGGCTGTCACAATGTAAACATCATAGGAGCTTACAGAATGTTTCAGCGTTTCCAAACCTAAAAATTCAAAGTAACAACGGAGAGAGAGAGAGAGAGAGAGAGAGAGAGAGAGAGAGAGAGAGAGAGAGAGAGAGAATCAAACTGAGAGAGAGAGAATCAAATTGAGAGAAGAGAGAGAGAGAGAGAGAGAGAGAGAGAGAGAGAGAGAGAGAGAGAGAGAGAGTCAAGACTCAAGATGATTCATTCATGTTTAGGCCATTGCCCCTCATGAAGAGATGCCAGCAAATGCAACCACAGAATCAACGTAAGAAATACGTACAGATATAACGAATATATATTCAGAAACAATCCTAAGTTTACATAAACGACCGCAGTTTGAACGGTTTAAAGAAATAAACCGACAATTTTCTGACCGTTTGTTAATGAGTACATGCCAAAAGAAGTGCTCACTGAAGTGATTTGGGACTTCGTAATACTTCAACGGTATATACTGAGCTCTTTTTTTTTTTCTTTTTCTTTTTTTTGCAGGACAGGACAACATAACACAAAATGTCCTTTGCTTTCTGCCTCCTGTCTGCAAGGTATGTAGTGCACTGCAATTTCAGAAATACCAAATCTAAATCCTGTAGTTTTATACTTTAAATGCTTGTCCAGATTCAGCAGCAGATAGGCTTTAACATAAGGCGCGGCGCAAAAGGACCTGTAAACATTAAATCTTTCACTATCATTCACGTGATAATGCCATTATTGCCATTTGCGTGCAGTCAATTTATCTCTAAAGATACGGAGAAAATCATCAATTGCATGAACACCTTGGTTCAGCCCAAAGAACTAAACCCATGCATAGATAATTTACAACGAACATTTGAGAGAGAGAGAGAGAGAGAGAGGAGAGAGAGGAGAGAGAGAGAGAGAGAGAGAAACGTATAAACACCGATTCTGACTCACTTGCTACTCCACCACGTTTTTGGGCGAAAGTGGCCTAAAAGCCGCCTATTCCTGTTCTTGACAAGTAACCAAAAAATAACGACCCTACAAACAAATATACTGTGTAGGGTTATCCGTTTTCAAATACTAATTTACTAAACTTTTCATAGAGGAAAGTATCCGGGACTGAACACATCCCCATAGAGTAACGTAGGGAAAACTAAGCAGTTACTGGAACGCGCCCATATACACGGTGGGTGCACTAGGCTATCCGATTACTTCGCAGTAAGCCTGTTAAGGTTAAGTTGCCTTAGAAACGGGCAGACGACAGCA
>CM031606.1:64146528-64178812 GCA_018398815.1 Conus ventricosus | reverse complement strand
TCTTGCTTTTCTTCAGATCCAAGTTTATATAGTGGCACAACTCGTACCATCACGAGAGGCACTAACCGCTAAATCTAATAAAATCGCTGCGGCACTCTGTATATTTGACCGGAAAATATGTCACTTTTTGTACTCCCAGTTCTAAAGAACGGGAGTACTTTAGAATGGGAACGAAGAAATGCTGTGTGTATGTGTCCGTGGTCAAAAATGTTGTCCTGTGTGACATTGATTTGTTCCCATGTCTTGCAGCCTCTGCCACAGCGTATGCCGTGAGATTGTTCACATCTTGCAGTGCGTGATACTGCACTTAACAGACGTCTGTGATTATAAACGGGCTTCGGTTTTTGTTTAAAATGGATGGTTGGAATAGTCTATTTTGTCGGTATGCGTGTATGTATGTATATTTTTGTATGCATGCATGTATGTATACATGAATGTATGTGTGTACAATTTATCTATTTACTTAGTTATTTACCGGAGGTGGATGGGTACAGGATGAGGATGGTAGGTGACTTTCATACTTTTCCGATTTTCCCGTTTTATTAATGACTCCTTTGTCAGCCGTTGTCCTGGTTGTCCAGGTTGTCCATTTCAGCTGTTGCATCATACCTCTCACACGGAGCACTTGGCCATCTAAAGATGGCCTAAGAGAGGTTTTTGGGTGGTGGTGGTGTTTTTTTTTTTTTTAAATGTAACCAAGCACGCTCCGCTCCTTAGTCATTTAACGCAGACGCCCGTTTGATTCTGTCTGCCTCATTGTGATGACCGACCTAGAGACCTAACCGGATTCCACATACGTCTATTTCGCACCCAATTTAAGGAGTTCCGTGATAGTTCGTTCTTCGATTTCGCTGCCTTGAATTTTGTTTCTTTCCTGTATGTTGTTTTTTGTTTAAAGTATTGGGGGCAAGTAAAAAAAATAAAGGATCTTTTTAAATTAAAGAGAGAGAACTATGAATACTGCAGTGTTTGTGTGCGCACGCACCATTGTGGAGAGGGAGGGAAAACGTGGTACAATTCTTGAGAATCGTAACGGTCACACCACACAGATAGTTCACTCCCTTTTCTTTCCCTTACTACCTTGTTAGAAGCCGAAATTTCGATTACTTCCCTTTGCTCTGTTGTTAAAGTATTCGGGTTTTTAGTATTTGCTGTTGCATTCCAAGTAGCATATTTCAGGTTTAAAACACACAGATACATTCACTCACAACTCGTAACCCGTGCACGCATGTACATGAATACGCACCCACGCACACAGGAACGTACACAAATGAACACGCACACAAACTGCACTCGTTTAAAAACCGCATATGCATTCACACGTGTGCGCACACGCACACGCACACACTTACGCACACATGCGTGCGCACGCATATACACATGCATGCATGTTTTACACATGCATTTGGATGCATACACACATGAGTGCGCGCAAAGCACACACAGAGGTACGCACGTGATTATGCGCACACGCGTGCACATACATATGCATGCACACGGTTACACACGTGCACACGCATGCATGCAAGTACACAAATTCACAAAGGTACACCCACACATCATGTGGGATGCGCAGACATGTATGCACAATTGCAAGCACGGTTTTTTGGGGCAGGACCCAAATTTACCCCAAGACAGTTAACCCCAGGCAATTCGCCCTAGACAATTCACTTCTGGACATTTACCCCTGACAACCCGCCCTGCTGACGATCCGCTCCCATTGTGCATGTTGCAGGTCTACTTGCACAAACTCAAAGATGTGTATAATGTGTGCTTGTGTGCGCATGTGATGTGTATATTGCATAACAACCGCCACACAATTATGCACGCACACAGACGCGCGCGCGCGCACGCACGCACGCACACACACACACGGGCAGACAAACGCACTAGTGATGTTTTCGTCCAACTGCATGTTTATTCAGGCTCCCCCCCCCCCCCCCCCCCCCCCCCCCCCCCCCGCGCGCCTTCCTTGCAGAATGTCCTCTTATGTCACTGCAAACACAAAATCATAATCTGGTAAACCCACCTTTTGTTTTCTGATATAATTACTTTTTTTTTTTTTTAAGTTCTCTTACACTATCTATTCAATCTTGTTCATTCTTCCAAAAGACGATTATATAAGTCGAGTTCTCAGAGACAGTTTATTGCATTCATTTTCCAGTTCTCAATTTACACTTTTTAAATAACATTCAAGATGGCTGCTCCCCGAAATGTGACACCGCTGATACAGAAACTTAGAAACATTTTACTTGGGGTAATTATGGATTCTTACAGAGTTTATTAGTAAGCTTACCGAAGGCAAATTATTGAGATTATCATTATAATTCATTATAATGCTTGAGGCAAATTGAACTTTTTCCGTGTTGAAAGTTAGATCTAGCTCTAGCTCCGGTCTATGAGCTAGATCCAATAAAAAAAAATCTAGATGAAGCTCCGATATTTCAGCTAGATCCATTAATCTCATGACAAACTGGTCTCCAAGAATACACCCATTTAATTTTGGTAATGGCGTGCTTTACCAGTCGAAAGTTCGCTAAGCCGGGCTGTTCGATGATCCGTTTTGAAGTAAAGGGCCCGGGTTTGGGCTACGTCGAAAAACAGCCGAGCATTTTCCTGTTTGAGCTAGGCCTAATCTAGTGTGCTACTGCAAAGTTTTGGAGCCTTTGTTGGGGATCCGTGTACCATTGATGGTGCGAGTCAAACTGAATGTTTCCTTACATTACTTTGAATTATTCTGTTTATTTAATCATCAGTTTTTGTTGCGTTTACTTGGCAAGTGTGTGCACTGACATTTCGGACGTTCGACTGAGAGTCCCCTAATGAAGAAAAGACAACTCTGGGCCCATCCCACTTTTTTCTCGGTGCAACTAGGCCCTAGGTCAAAGCCTTTCACTGACTTCATCGACTATCTTGTCGCCTGACGGAGGGAATGCGGAATTAGGATTTTCTCAGTAAAAGCAATCAATGGAAATTCCCTACGTTATCAGGCCACGATGAAAATAGATGAAAATCTCCTTTCCGTCAATTCTCTTGTGAGTTGATTTTAACGAAGTGACAGCCCTGATATGGCCCTTTGCGGTCGGCTGGGTTATAAGCAACATTATCTGTTCTTCCGTCAATTCTGAAGCCGGCAGATGTGCCCTGATTGAAAACTTGATATTTGATGGAGGGAAGCAGGATCATAATTATGCAAAATACGTTTTGAAAGTTATTTCCGAAGATCTCGGAATTCATTGCACAGTTGAACATGAAGCCATTGCCGTCTGTCATCACACAGACGCACAGACAGACACACACACATAAACACACGCGCGCGCGAGCGCACGCACGTACGGAGAGAGAAATCTACCATAATACCAAACAAAAACATTTGGCATCAGTTTGCATGTTATCGTTTCACTGTAAATGTGTACATTTTTCTTGGGGTGATAAATCGCCGAGATGTTGCAATAACTTTCGAAAATCTGTTTAGAGAAACCCATAGAGATTTCTTTCTTTTCTTTTCTCTTCTTCTTTGCTGTCTCTTGTTCGGTGCCATGAGCTCTCGTTACCAATACCAAACCGCTAATATTGCACACCCTCTCCCCACTTCCCACTCGAAACTTCATCCAGAAACGTCTCGTCGCTACCTCAGCAGGCCAATCATAATCATAAGGCAACCCACCGGTTCTCTTGAACTGAGTGACTTTGGTGGTGTTCATTAGTGCCAACTCTGATCCAACATATGCAGCACACCACCCCCAACCTGCTAGGTCCCACACTGACGACAGCAGGGCCTAATGGCGTAGTCATGATTCCTGTAAGGGAGTGCCTCCCTTTGAAGAATTGGTCCATGTCCATTTAGCGATTGTCCCAATGAACTCGCTCGCTCCCTCCTCTCTCTCTCTCTCTCTCTCTCTCTCTCTCTCTCTATCTGTCTGTCTGTCTGCATGTCACTGTGTTACACTGTGCCTTCTACGTATTTTCATGCCGCATCAAAAATAACATGTGCTTTGTTACTTCTTACCAATTCTCATGTTCTCCCTTTCACTTTCTACCCCCCCCCCCCCCATCTCTCTCTCTCTTTCTGTCTTTCTCTCTCTCTCTAGTTGCATGTTGCTATGTTACATTGTACCTTCTACGTATTTTCACGCCGATAAAAAAATGATTACATTTTGTGCTTTGCTACTTCCACCCATTTCTCTCTCTCTCTCTCTCTCTCTCTCTCTCTCCTCTCTCTCTCTCTCTCTCTCTCTCTCTCTCTCTCTCTCTTTCAAATTTGGTGTATACATTGTCATATTCAATCTGTTGTCTGTTTTATACATGCTAACTGTTGCCCATTATTGTATCTATCTAGATGCCCCCTTCCCGTTTCTCTTTCACCTTTTTTCCATTTTCTCTTTTATTTTGTTTTTTAATCAATATACCATTATTACACGACTGATCTTTTTTCGTTCATACATTATTTCATTTCACTGCAGACCCTACTCGGGCGAGGACTGGATGTAAAAAAAGTATACCAGTGTTATCTATTATCCTCGAAAATATCCTCTTCTCGTCTCATTTCTCTCTCTCTCTCTTCCTCTCTCTCTCTCTCTCTCTCTCTCTCTCTCTCTCTCTCTCTCTCTCTCTCTCATGATGACCGATGATGAAGGTCATGAATGTCTGCGCATGGAATGAAATCGTTTCATTCAGGATACTTCTGCGGGAATGAAGGATTGTTCCTTCTGTACAGATGAACTAGAGGATACAAAAAACAACGTTTTGTTTGCGCGTCCCCAGTTCAAAATATTCGTCCAAATATTTTCAAAACTATTCCGCCTCATTTTGAAAACCAGTATCTGATAGAATTCCGACATGTGAAAATGCTAATAAATCCAACGACTGGCTTGGTTCTCGTAGGCCTACAAATGTAGTTATCAGATGAATGTCTGTGCATGGAATGAAAACCAAGTAAGTTTATGTCACCTTTTCCCTTTATCTAAGTTTATGTCACATCCTCACTGATGTCTGTAAGAATTTTGTCAGATTATTGTTTTCAGTATGACGTGTTCCTTTTTGAAATGATTTATAGGCTAACGTCACTCGCCCCGTGACAGAGGCCATCGTGCCGTAAGTCATTAAATGTTCGAGTTCTCTCTCTCGAACAAATTAGTAGTGGGGCAACACAAGTGCAGACTTTACACGTGTGTGTGTGTGTGTGTGTGTGTGTGTTGCAGCATGAATACAAGAATCATCTGAGGTTCGAGGCAGCATGTCACCAAGGTACACACATTCTTCCCACAAGAGAGATTTTAACACTATTGCCAATTGATTGAATTGACAATAGCTACTGCTGTTGCTTCGGTTGCTATACTTGTACTGTTACAACTGTAAAACACGCATGGATGTTTGAAAGTTATCATTAGACCTATCCCTGTTGCAAAAAACGCACTCGCATACACCAACTGCCTCCTACCGACCCGTACGCCCACACTAACGCACACAAGTGTGCACACTCGCAAATCTGGATCACACTCATTTACTAGTGAGAAAGCTGTGTCGTCCAAAAGTGGCCCATATCGAAATCATGTTTTTGCACGGAGACTTTTGCATGAATATTAGCACACGCAACAAATAAAAGAGGCAGTTGTAATCTTGGTAACGAGCAGACACACAGACGAACCCGGCTAAAAGCATGACATCATTGGCAGAGATGACAAGGAAGTAACTAGAGCACTAAAAAAAACGAAAGATCGACAACTGCCAAATGAGGCAGAAACATGCTGCAGCAGTACTGGAAGCAAGGCAAAATACAAGTCAAAACACACCATTAGAAGAGAAGTAACGCTTACATGATATACAATACAAAACAGACGACTAATTTATAACAAATACGTCTTCTTAGTCGCCACAAATGCTACACATTTAAAAAAAAAAAAAAAAAAAAAAAAAAGCATGCACTAATTTAGTGACTAAACCATACTTCCTGGAAGGCTGTCGGTATCAGAATGGTCGGCCATGTGTGCGTGTGCGTGTGTGTGTGTGTAACGTGTATAGTTTCTAAAGTCTGAACAGGAACTACTTGTCGAAAAGTCACGTTTTTTTTCTTTTCGTGCGTATGGTGTATGAAGTAAGCGTTACTACTTATCCTGTAGCCTATCATTCCCATTTTCTTCCCATCCTCTCCCCGATCTGTCCTCCCCCACCCTTTTCTTTGTACAAATCTTGGCCAGATCATTTTTTAAATGACGGAGCAATTGTTAGCCTGCACTTGTTTTCCCTCGGTACTTGTCTAGAAAATGTATTATTGTTTGTTCAGTGAGCGGAAAATCCATTAGGAGATGCAAAGTAAATGCTGATTCACATAGTTCCTGGTAAACACGTAATGCTTGGGTACTTTAAAAGAGGAAGAGCTGATCTTTTTGTAGACACGCTTTTAACACCCCTTGATTGTGAAATGGATCCTTAAGCAACTGCTCGAAGATTTCCCCGTACATTTATCTTTCTTCTAAAAAAAAAATGTTTTTCGTGTGTGTGAAATATAATTTCTTACAGGAATTTCTTCTCATTTTCTTTTCTGTCCTTCACCAGCTGCTTTGGGATACCATAGGATTTTGTGTTTTTTATGCCTTTGGTTGTGAGAATAAAACAGAATTATTGGTGATGCCAAGGGAGGACTGGCAAAGTCAATGTCCGCCGACCAGTCCCAATCAGGGACGGGAGTCAATTCCGGACAGTTGATACAAAAGTCAACTCCGGACAATCGATACAAAAGTCAACTCCGGACAATCGATACAAAAGTCCATTCCGGACAGTCAATACAAATGTCAGCTCCGGATAGCCAGTACAAAAGTCAACTCCGGATAGCCAGTACAAAAGACTCCGGACTGTCGGTACAAAAGTCAACTCCGGACTGTCGATGCAAAAGTCAACTCCGGACAGTCGATACAAAAGTCAACTCCGGATAGCCAGTACAAAAGTCAACTAACAGTCGCTACAAAAGTCAACTCCGGACAGTCGATATAAAAAAGTCAACTCCGGACAGTCGATACAAAAGTCGACTCCGGACAGTCGATACAAATGATTCAGTTTGCAAGATAATGATTCTTTTTGCAAGACGGATGTTGGAGGTCCCCACATACAGTTTTTGAAGGATGTGAATATTGCACATTAACATCTTCACCCTTTTTTAATGCCCATTTATTTCTCCTTTTTTCATAATTGCGAAGTCGTTTTAATAACGAAGAAATAAGCGCGCTTACTCCCCCTCCCTTGCTATTTTTTCTTTATAAAAAAATGCAAAATGGCTGTTAGACCGTCCGCTGCAAGGTGAGAGCAATTCAGTTTGTTTAATCAAAAAGGCGTCATTGCGTGCGGACTAGTCCATATACGCTACACCACATCCGCTAAGTTTTGAGACCACACTACGCATGATTTGAAGCTGATGGATAAATGAATTGACAAAGATGACACAATTATTGAAGAAGAGGGTCTCGTGGCTACGACTCGGCGGATGTCCGACCTACGCATGAGCCCAACGCGCTGGTCAGACCTTGAGTGCCTACCTTCCATTTGTGTGTGTATGATGTGTGGGCAGGGGCCCATGTGTGTGTGTGGGCGCGCGCGTGTGTATGTGTGTATGTATGTGTGCGCGCAGGCATGTGTGCGCGTTGTTTGTGTGTGTGTGTGCGTGCGTGCACGTGTTTGTGTGCATGTGTGATTTGTGGGTTTGTGTGAGCGCACATATCTGCATTTAGGCTATATGTGTAAGCTTACATATCTGTGTATGTGTGTGTCTTTGTATGTGAGTGTGTGTGTGTTGTGACTGCGTGCATGAATGTTCAGAAGATGACTTGGGAACAAGAACAAGACCATCAAATACAGCATATAAATGCACGCGCACACTCGCGCGCGCACACACATACACATAACGGTAAGAACAACAACTCCTCCCCCTCAAACACATCCCGCGCACACGCGCACACAACCGTCTCGCACACACACTCGCACACCAACGCTTCCACGCACGTCTGTGGACTCTAATTAAGAGAGCAAGAATGAACAGAGTTGTATGTGGCCTCTCTCTCTTTAGCAAGGTTCTGCGTGGATAACGGCAGAGATGAATGAAGTCTTGAAGAATTCTGCCGAGTATAGAGGGACAAGAGACACAATTTTTACCTATCGGTACCACAGATTTCTGCGACAGACCTAGATTCCTTACAGTTAATGAGATACTGTGTTCTAAATTATCGCAAACGTCAGTTTAAGAAAGAGAGAGAGAGAGAGAGAGAGAGAGAGAGAGAGAGAATTGTTTTTTAATATAAAGCCACGCCCCGCAATGAAGGGTGTGTGCATTTTAAACAACTAATGCACATTTCAATACACGCAACAATACAAACAAAATGGTGTTATGATATTGCGTACTCTCTCATCTGAAAGTCGTTGTGTATGCACACTGATGAACTTTTTACGACACTTTTGCAATGCGATGACACTAAAAAGCTCAATTTGAAACCATTAATTGGGCTTCTGTAGACTAATTCTTTTCTGAGATTAAACAAATCAGGACAACATTATATAAAGCGCAGTTCGTCTTCAGTTTCTTTACAAAATGGACACACACACACGCACGCACGCACGCACGCATACACACACAGAGTCGAACACCCGGCCATTTATTAGTATTCTCTACAGAGACACATACGGCTGTTATTCAGCAGATGTAAAGTCAAAACAAAGTCAAACGATGATCCGCAGGACATGGCCCGCACCGCGCCTGCCTGACGGGGTGTCTCACAAACTGGCAGACAACCACTACACAGACCGGGACGGCCGCCGAGAAGTTATCCCCCCTGATGAAGTGTACGTGGCCAGCCAGAAGCAGCTTCCTCCCGGACAACGCGGGTACGTCAGAATAGGGCCAGAAATTTCTGAACAATTTTTGGTTGTCCCAGGGAGAAGAAGATGCAACAATTTACGGTCCTCTTTAATTTCCGTTTGCCTTGCTTAAAGAAAGCGACAGTTGATAAAAAAAATAACAGGTGGTGCAATGACAAGTCGACAGACATAATTATTCCAACATGGCGTTGCCTTCACACACGTGATGAAAGCTTGAGAAGAAAGTAAGCATAAAACAGATTAAGAAAATTAATTCTTCCACCGCTCATACAAAATATGATTAGAAAAAGGTTTTTCACGGTGTATAAGAAAAGAAAATCTAAAAATAAGATTGTCATGCTTCTCCCATTCACTCATTCCCGGACTACTTTGAATTAATAAATATCTCCATGTTGTTCTTAGTCTATATGCGCACTCTTTGCCGCGTCATCACATAGTCTAAAATAAATCCAGTTTATATCTACAAACACTAGAAAGAAAGGGACAAGCACAGTGCTTGCTTGCTACTGTTACTTTCTGAGATAAAAAGAGGGTGGAGGGTAAGAAAGGGGGTAAGTGTTGATTTTGCTGCTCATATAATGTCATGCGGTCATGATTCTTTAAAGTGAATTTTTTGCGTTTTGTTTTCAGTCTTGGTAAAGTTAGAGGGCGATCATGATACATAGCTGTGTGTGTGTGTGTGTGTGTGAGAGAGAGAGATATCATGATACATAGCCGTGAGAGAGAGAGAGAGCGAGAGAGCATGTGTGTGTTTGTGTGTGTGTAAAAGAGTGAACCAGAGAGAGAGAGAGAGAGAGCATAATTTCCTTCCAAATGAGAACAATAGGCACGAAAACTTTTTCAATATAAAATGAGAACAATGGCAAAACAAACATTTTAGCTGTTGCATTCTGATCCGTTTACATATTCGCAGTGTCTGGGTTTTAAAATATACTGAACAACATTAAAAACGCACCGTTTTGATTTGCCGATTTCCCATTTGGAAAAAATGTGTATTTGGATTTGGTATGTTAACACAATTTTTAAGGGACACAGATTCACACTGCCTCCGTTTCTCCGCGCTTGCCGACATTCGTGTGACGCCCACGTGCAACTCGCCCAAAACACTTTTTTTGCCACTGGGCCGAGACTGAACGTAGCTCATCTCTTTCTTTGTCTCAAATGGTGAGTTTGAAGTCATGCCGACTGGAAAACGGTATCAGTTGTCATTCGACCAGGCGAAGTGGTCCGAAAACAATGCCGCGACTGTCTATGCAAGAACGCGAGCGAGCCATTGGAATGTTGATGGTCGGTATGTCATCGAGAGAGACAGCCAGACAACTGAACTGCAGTCACTTTACAATTGTAAGGCTATCACAACGTTTGGCAGCGACTGGTTCCACCACTAATCGGCGCCGAACGGGCCAACCTCGTGTTACCACACCAGCGCAGGATCGATACATTCGACAGCTTCATCTTCGTAATCGATTCCTTACAGCAGCAGAAACATGTCGCCAGGTGGTTGGTCGACGGGGTCCAGTGTCTGGACAAACCGTTCGACGTCGATTGCAAGAATCAGGGCTCAATGCAAGACGCCCTCATGTTGGCCCAGTCCTCACCCGTAGACACCGTCAGGAACGCCTGCAGTGGGCCAGCCAGCATCTGCCATGGACACGACGTCAGTGGAGAGCTGTGCTGTTCTCTGACGAAAGTCGCTTCGCGTTATCTCATGCTGACGGGAGAATGAGAGTCTGGAGGCGTGTCGGGGAACGCTACGCCAACTGCTGCGTGTTTGAAGCCGATAGAT
This sequence comes from Conus ventricosus, assembly GCA_018398815.1. Lineage (NCBI taxonomy): Eukaryota > Metazoa > Mollusca > Gastropoda > Neogastropoda > Conidae > Conus > Conus ventricosus. The sequence goes on along the minus strand of CM031606.1, from coordinate 64,168,164 downwards.
GGGGAGGGGGCAGTCTGAAGGTTTGGGGGCATTCAGTCATGACTACCGGACACCTCTGTACTTTTTTGACAACCATGTGAATGCCAACACGTACCAGCAGGTGCTGCAGAACCACGTCGTCCCACTGTTTGGCCAGCACCCGGAGCTGCAGTTCTTCCAGCATGATAATGCACGACCCCACACAGCAAGAGCCACCGCTGCGTTTCTCCAGGCGAACAACATTGCCGTGTTGCCCTGGCCATCTCTGTCCCCTGACATGGCTCCCATTGAACACGTCTGGGATGAGCTGGGGCGTCTTGTGGCTCGTGGAAGACGTCCACAGACTCTCGATCATTTGAGGCGCGCACTGACCGAGGAGTGGGATGGACTGCCACAGGCGTTCTTGCACAACCTTGTCTACTCCATGAGGAGGCGCTGCCAAGCGTGCATCGGGGCAAATGGCGGACACACTCGGTATTAGAGCTCGCGGACGGACATGCTCGTCGTGGTGTACTTTTTGACAGGGACCCTAGTGAAGTCAACAGCTAATTTCAGATGAATTCGGCCATTCTTGTCAAGAACAGACATTTTGTTTAATTGAAAAATGGATGCGTAATCAAATATGCTTACTTTCATTAAATAATTCTGTACTACCAACGTTGTCTGGGTCTTTTGGCAAGCGGTGCGTTTTTAATGTTGTTCAGTATAGAAACACAGAGGTTACACTGACCAAGGAGGTGAAAGAGGTCGACAGCGATTTCTCGGCTGTCATTTCACAACGAGAGAGAGAGAGAGAGAGAAGGGGGTCGGGTGCAGCAGCAATAACGACTATAAAACGATTTATCATCACTTGCGTGGTTTGACTGTAAGAAAAAAAGAAAAAAAGAATGAGTTTTGTCGAATGTTATGTTTTGTCGGTTGGAAGAAAGCTACGCGTAGGAGGGACAGATGTGCATGCGTGCGACTGAGAGCGTTAATGTAGGAGGAAGTGGACGGCACGCTCACGCACGCACGCACCCTAGCGCGCACGCACGCGCGAGCGGGCTCACACACACACACACACACACACACACACACACACACACACACACACACGAATGCACATAAAAAGAGAGAACAAGAGATACATTGCATTTATAAGGTACACTTAATTCCATAATGGTTTCAAAGGATTCATGTTTTGTTCATGAATTGATAGCAGGGTTTAGTTGGCAACTTTAATAAACCTCTCTCCCCTCTCCCAACTATCTCACGAGCGACGTTATACCCGCCTTCCCTGTCTAGTTCCATCCCGCATTTACTCCAGCCCTCAACCACCGACAGTCCCCTCTCTCCCTCTACTACTTTCTCCCTCCTCTTCCCCCCTTCTCTCCTCTCCTCCTTCCACCCACCCCCTGCTCCCCAACTCCTCTAGTATCCGTCCCTTTCTCCTTTTTTCTTCTTTCTTTTTTTTTTTTCCTAATGAAAGAATCCGTGCAAATCCGACCCCAAATCTTCCCCGGATTTTCTGAGAAACAGACCTCAAGCAGAGAACTGATTGAGACAGGGCGGGTTCTATTAAAACAACAACAACTAAGTATCGGGCGTATGCAGGCACTGTGCATGGTCAGTGCGGAAACCACAGATCTGCTTCCTATATTTCTATATGTATGAAAGTACAAAATGGATTTATTTTGGAATGTATAGGCCTACGTGTGAGAAGAAAGAAAGAGGACAGAACAACATAGTGATTTCACAGTTCTAAATCAGTTCAGGAATGTGTGAAGTTGGAAGCGTGACAATTCTGTTCTGATATTTTCTTTTCGTTCTCTTTTACATGATGAATAGCATTTTCCTCCCATTTATACTCTGTATATATTATGGAAGAATAACTTTCCCCATGTTCTCATGTAGTACACCATTTTTTTCTGTCGCTCTGGCCTTTATCACATGCATTTAGAGCATGGCATCACCGATAGTGAATTTTAATTAATCGCTCTTTAGTTATGAGGGCAAAGAGAAATTTGCGGGAAATAAGTGAATTTCTTTCTTTTTTTTTTAAATCTCCCTGTCCCCAGGATAACTAAACATTATCTGAAAATTTCTAGCCTAAAAGTATAATGAGTTCTTTGCTAGTTTGGTTTGGTTGTTTGTTTTCTTTCTTTCTTTGTTTAGTTTGTTTGTTTTCTTTCTTTCGTTTCGTTCTTTCCTAAACTTCATTTCTTTATTTATTTCACTTCCTTGTTTCCTTCCTTATTTATTTAATTCCTATTTTCTTTCCTTCTAAAACATTCTGTCTTTCTTTTTTTTCCTTTCTCTCTTAAATCTCGTTTTTTTTCTCTGTCTTTCTTGTTCAGTTTCTCTCCACTTTCATCATTGTTGCTTTTATTTTTTTCTAAACACCCACCCCCCTTCTTTATATCTCTTGTTTTCCTTGCTGTGTGTGTGCGTGTGCGTGTGTGTGCTTGTGCGTGCGCGCGTGCGTGCGTGCGTGTGTGTGTGTGTGTGCGCACATGCCAGATGCAAATGTTCTAGGAAGTTGTTAGCGACACAAATCGGTAGGAGGTTCCTCACTGTTCTGTTCCCAGGGCTGGTGAAAGACGAAAGAAACCGGTGACCCCTGGATTCCCTTCAACTGGACCACCGGAGAACCAGACACCCACTGAGCTCTTGACAAATTTGATGTTTTCAAAAATCTACTAGACATAAATTGCACGTCATTCGTTGATTTGTGGAGTAAACGTTTACTTGCCAGGTTTGAAGACATTATAGAGTACATCAATATTTGCATAGTGGCATAGCTAGCATTCACGGCATATCAAAAATGATTTCACTCTACTTACTTATTAAAGATGATTTATTAAATTTGTTTGTTATTGAGAAGGAATGAAGTGAAACAATACATGACGAACAATAAAGAAAAGTAAACAACATGATAAAAACATGTGACATTACGTACGAAAGTATCATAATGTTCGCCAGTGCAACAAACCCGAGGTGTGATTTGGGATGATTTGAAGCTGTGGAGAACTACCATTACACGCTTCAGCCAATCGCGCCAACTCTCGAGCCTTCAGAACTTTGTTTCCATTTTGCAGCCTGGTCGTTTCAAAGTGCCAAGTTTACTGTCATCACCTTGTCCCAACGGTAAACTGACACGCCCAGTGACTCACACTTAAAGTGGTCCTTAGGCTGCACCATTTTCACCTGCATGACTCACACTTAAAGTGGTCCTTAGGCTGCACCCATTTTCACCAGCATGACTCGCACTTAAAGTGGTCCTTAGGCTGCACCATTTCACCTGCATGACTCACACTTAAAGTGGTCCTCAGGCTGCACCATTTTCACCTGCATGACTCACACTTAAAGTGGTCCTTGGGCTGCACCCATTTTCACCAGCATGACTCACACTTAAAGTGGTCCTTAGGCTGCACCCATTTTCACCTGCATGATTCACACTTAAAGTGGTCCTTAGGCTGCACCCATTTTCACCTGCATGACTCGTACTTAAAGTGGTCCTTAGGCTGCACCCATTTTCACCAGCATGACTCACACTTAAAGTGGTTCTTAGGCTGCACCCATTTTCACCTGCATGACTCACACTTAAAGTGGTCCTTAGGCTGCACCCATTTTCACCTGCATGACTCGCACTTAAAGTGGTCCTTAGGCTGCACCCATTTTCACCTGCATGACTCGCACTTAAAGTGGTCCTTAGGCTGCACCCATTTTCGCAGATATACACCACTTCCCCTGAAGTACTCCAGCTTGAAATTTAAGGGTCCCAGGTCTGGTCTGTCTATAACAGTTGGTTAGCGCGTGTGTGCGTACGTGCGTGCGTGTGTGTGTGTGTGTGTGTGTGTGTGTGTGTGTGTGTGTGTGTGTGTGTGTGTGTGTGTGTGTGTGTGTGCCACAGCTGAAGATCATTCAAATGCACGAATGAAAACCAAGGTATAATAACAAAAAATGACTCAAAACCGTTTGACTTAAAGAATGAAGTTGCGGGCACGCACGCACACTCACACGCGCACACACACACACACACACACACACACACACACACACACACACACACACACACGTCATCACGTCACAGACTGCTCAGAATCGAACAAACAAAAGACACAACTTGGAAAGGAAAGTGAACAAGGCTAATGAAGATCTCCCATCTGTACTCGTCCTTCATGATTTCTGTTTTGAACGGTGTGAAGTGCCCCCGACTTGGTCGATCTTATGGTTTCAAAACCGTTTCCAAAAATCTTCCAATACAAAGGACTTACTGCCCACGCTGGGGACAAACCTTGTCGTCCATGGATACAGAAGTCGATGCAATTGTTATTCATTGTGGTCTCAATGATATTCAACAAAAAGACGTTGCATCCTCTAGCAAACTCTTTGCGGACACCGTTAAAAACCATCGCTAAAGAGCATTCACACGCCAGCATTGTGATCAGTAAGTGGCTCCTGTTTCTAACCCCGAAATAAACATAAACCGCGAAAATGTTCAACGCAGTTATAAACTCTGAACTATTCAAAGTCCCCAAAGTGTCCGTCATCAGCCATGAGAAATCTCCTTGCCGGCCCCAGAACACTGAAAGACGGAGTCCACCCGAACCAGAAAGGAGCCAGTGTACTTGCTGGTAACTTAGGGCGACACGTTCACCAGCTTTTCTGGAAGAAACCTCTGGCAGCAAGTCCAGGAATCCCAGTCTACATCGCTCTTCTTTGGAGAACACGATGCCTCCCTCTCCAGTCTTCTCGTCACACAGATTTTATGATCTCCCCTTTTCTCCTGCACCAGGGCCCTGGCGGAACTTCTATGATGTTCTACAAGACTGGTGAATGATCTTCATAAAACTTAACAACACTCCCCCGTCAAGAAAGTCAGTAGTTGTGCTATAATGTCTAGCGACTGAAATTGATAAACTGATCGTCTTTGTGATATATATTTGCCTGGTTGCCATTTTGATTTTTTTTTTCTAACCTGCTACATCGCGTAGTTTCCTCAATCCCCCCCCCCCCTTTTTTTTTGTGTGCGTTACACATTACATCTTATTCCTCTTCTAGGCCTTGCTTTTGTAAAAGTGTTCTCTATTGCGTTGCTGTTCACTGATTAGTTCATTGTTGGGGAATTGTCTTTTTATCTTTCATTTGAATAATCTTCATTTTGCAATTGTGCCTCCCTTGAATGTCCATTGTAAAATTTTGATGGCAAACAAGACTGACATTAATATACTACAATGGAACTGCCGGTCGATTAACAAGAATTTGGTAAATCTTCAACAAAAATCTTGAAGCCAGCTCCTACATGGTCCTCATTCTTCAATCACTTAAATGTGTCTAAAAACGACTTGCCACGACTGGATCGTTTCTTTTACCCGCCTGTGGTACAAAAAACTGGTGACAATGAGAAAGTCTCTGCAGCCATTTATATAAATGACCAGTTATTTTACCATCCCCTTCAGTCACCTATACCAACTGGCACCTCAGACTTGTGTTCTTGTGCAGCTTCTGTTCACTTTGACAATTCTCTAGTCTTAAACATTGTCTCTGTGTACTTTCCAAAAGGAGTCATTGATAGCAATTCAGACTGGCTACATAACATAAACTTTCAAAGTAGTAAAGGGTTTAAATTGCAGGGGACTTTAATGAACATGCTCCTTTCTGGGATAGAACTTGCACGAAAGTCAGCTCAAACCGTTTAGTGGAGAACCTATCAGACTCCCCACTCGTCCTGTTAATGATGGAAGTATCACGAGACTGCCTGATATCCCTAGTCACAGATCATCTGCAATTGACTTGTCTTTAATCTCCCCATCAATGGTCCCGAGCTGTACATGGCAAACTTATGATAACACTTTAGGGAGTGATCATATTCCCATAGTTATTTCTCTGAGAGGATTTGTAGTGAGCCAAGATGACAGTAAGGATAAAATCCCAAAGTTTGATTACAAGCGAGCTGACTGGGCCAAATTTCATTCTGTGCTATCTTCATATGATGTCAATTCTTTTGATAAATCTGACATAGAATCTATGTACAGTCATTTTTACTATCTCACTACTGCTTTGCAGCTGGTGAGGCAATTCCGATTCTTAGTCAATCAAAATCTCCCAAACACACGGGTAAAGTGTGGTGGACCAGAATCTTGCAAAAAACGCTGTTGATAAAAATAAAAGCACGTTTAAAACTGTACGCAAAAGAAAAAAAGGTTAAAGGGAGCATACCAGTTAGAACTGCCAAGAATCAAAGGAATAAAGTAATTGAAAATGCTAAACACGAGTACTGGTCATCATTTTGTTTTAATGAAATAAGTGAACATAAAGATATCAATAAAATTTGGAAAAAGATCCATGAAATGAAAAACGGAATCCATTTACCTGCATATCCAATCATAATAGGTGCTGTAAAATTTCCTTCGACATACCAAAAAGCAGAATCATTGCTGACATGTTTTCCAAAAACAGCTCCTTCTGTAGTTTATCAGACAAATGCAGAGCTATGAGGGAAAAACCAATCTAATAAAGAAATGTACGCTGATCCGGATGAAAATAATGATCATTATCTAAATGCTGATATTACGTCTCAGGAATTACACTCTGCTATTTCTTCATTGTCTAATACGAAAACGTCTGTTGGTTTAGATGCCATTTCTAATGAAATGTTAAAACATATACCACAAAATTTTGTTTTATTTCTACATGAAATTTTAATAAATGTTGGATTGAAGGGAACATACCTTCCATATGGAGAGACTCAATTATAGTTCCCATTTTAAAGAATGGAAAATCAATGGGCAAACACAAATAGCTATCGACCTATAGCTCTTACATCTCATGTCTGTAAACTAATGGAGATAATTGTTCTAAACAGATTGACATACTATTGTGAAAAAAACTCGCATTATCCCCGCAAACCAGGCCGGTTTTAGAAAGGGCAGGTCTACTATTGATCATCTTGTAAAGCTCACTACGCAGATTAAACACCAGTTTGCTAGAAGACAAACGTTCTCGCCACATTTTTCGATATCAACAAGGCATTTGATCAAGTTTGGCATGATAGGCTTTTATATAAATTAAAAACTTAGGTCTCTTGGTCATATTTATAAATTTGTTAAAAATTCCTGACCAACAGAAGTATTCAGACAAGAATAGGCCATACTTATTCATCCAAAAGATTACTAGATATGGGTATCCCTCAAGGCTCTGTGATCGCCCCTCTTCTCTTTAATATTTTAACTAATGATTTACCTAAATACATTTCAAAAAACGTTAACTTGATTCAATATGCGGATGACATTTGCTTATGGTTGAACGCCACATTAAAAAAGAACACATCAAAAAGATCTGTTAATTACATTAGAAGAATATATCAAAAAGAGTTAGACAACATTGCGAACTTCATGTCTGATAATGGCTTATGCTGTCGGCTGAAAAATCCCCTATGATGTTATTTGATGCAGGGGGTCTGCTCACAATACTCCTAACTTCAAAGTACATAATACCACATTGAGCTACACTTCTGAGATTAAATTCCTTGGTGTGCATCTTATGTCAAATCTTTCTTGGATATTTTCACTTGGAACACATAATAAATCAAGCGAGAAAATCTCTTAATCCTGCTCAAAGTTATAAGCAAACAAAGTTGGGGCCAAGGAAACAAAAATTTAATACATCTTTCTTCTGCTTTAGTTAGATCCAAATTGTCATATGCACAAGAGGTCTTTTTTAGTGCTCCTAAGTACTTAATTAAAAAAGCTTCAGTGGGATAGACTCTAAGGCATTCAGATTAGCCCTTGGTGTTCCATTTCATGCTTCAGCTTTAGGAACATACCATGAAGCTGGTGTCTTACCTCTTGATGACCATCGTGAACTAGCCTGCGCTAAGTACATTCTTCGCTGCTCAACTATTGAAAGTGCTAACCAAATGGAACTGGATAGAGGTCTGATGTAGACTTTCCTAAACGTGCTAAAAACATTCGAGCCACTAAAACGATACTCACATATTCTTCTCACTTGTTGACAAATTCAGGTATCAATCATAAAAAACTTGCTGTGCGTTTTCCCATAAGTCCCGTACCAAACTGGGAGCTCTTCAAACCAAAATTTGATTATAACTATCTACTATATCTAAAACTGATAACATTAATATTCTAGCTTGCGAAGCAAAATCCATATCAATGATTGTTATCGTACCTTCGTAAAAGTCTATACTGATGGGTCTCTATTAAACAATAATGCTGGTTGTGGCTTTGTCATTCCATTTTAAAAATTGAGAAGTCCTTTCATCTTGGGGCAAAAACTGTCCATTTTTACAGCCGAACTTATAGCAATATTAATGGCCGTAGAGTACATAAATGATTTATCATTTGACTGTTATGGTATTCTCTTCTGTGTAGATTCTAAGTCAGTTCTTCAAGCTTTAGAATCTACAAATTCAAAAATCGTGCTGAAATCGTATCAGAAATTAAAATTCTTATTCACAACATTATGTCAAGAGGTATAATATGTTAATTTTTGTTGGGTTCCTTCCCATTGCTTCATATCCGGAAATGAATGGGCTGACAGGATTGCTCGAGCAGGGGCAAACAATTCTGACAATACGGCTTCTATTCATATTCCCTTGAGCTTACATGAAGGATATTCTCTCTTACAAAGAGCCTCTTTTGAAAAATTTGAGGAATACTACAAAGAAAGTGTTCTCCCCCGAATACATAAACCCGACTCTTCTATACTTTGTTGTACGAGCTCTCGAGCAAGTAATATTTTAAAAAGGGCTTCCTCAGTAAATCCCGTAAACCGTAATATAAACATAGGATTATACCCAAGACCCCAGTAGACAACTTGCCTCCTTATTATTTCGGTTAAAAATAAATGCATTCAGAACAAAATATGTCAAGAATATTCGATGTGCTTGTGGCGCCCTTGATAATTGTACAACAACACACGTTCTATACTTTTGCCGCTACTTTGATTCCGATTTGTCAGAGTTTCGAAAGGATGCTTCAAAGTGCATATTCCAGGATACCATGACTCTCTTAAATTTTGTACGAATTCTTATGTTAAGCCCTGTTGGCTCAATCCTGTAATTGCTGTTTCATGATCTTGTTTCGTACAGTTTGTTTTTACTTTTGATGTCTTTTTTTTATTTATTTTTTTTAATTCTTACTTAGAGTTTCTCCTCATCACACATACACGCACACACGCACACGCACGCACGCGGGCGCGCACTCACGTACGCACGCTGCATGCACACACGTACGCACGCTGCATGCACACACTCAAACACACACACACACACACACACACACACAACACACACACACACACACACACCACACACACACACACACCTTGTCTAATATCACATTTAGTGAAAAGACGTTAAATTGAAGAACAACAACAACACACACACACACCACACACACACACACACACACACACACACACACACACACACGCGTGCGCGCGCGCGCGCGCGCACACGCATACACCGCCACAACCGCCACCACTTTTTCATTGCACACAAAAGTACACAGAGAAGCGCGAGCATTCAAAATTATGGAGGAAGGAGACTGGAAAGAGGAGAGTGGGCGGGAGGGGAGCAGGGATATGGCCAGCTGAATAAGGGCCGATAGTGATACAGTGTGAGTTACTATCAAATCTGGTTTCAGTTCAAAGGCATGTACAAAAGTGGATCCATGTTGCTCTTCCTCATTTTGTTCCTCCTCATTTTATATTCCACATTTCGCTTCTTTTCTCTTGCATATCCTTTCTACTCGGTGATGGCGAGCTGTTTTTGTTGTTGCTGCTGTTGTGTTTTGCTTTCGTGTTCATTGCATACTTTATGTACCTTGGTAATCAGCCGCTAAATATATACTGTTCATTGCATTCTGCAATTAAAAAGAAAAATACTGAAACTGTGAATATTTTTGAGTAGTGTTTTTACATAGATGATTCATTTAACTGTTTTTTCAAACTGAATAAAACCTCTTCAGTTCTGCTCTTCCCCTGTCTCTCCCCTCTTTACTCCTTCCGTGCCTGTCTCTGTTACTGTGTCTTTGTCCGTATCTCTTTTATTCTTCTTTGTCTGCTTATCTTTTCTTTTGTTGTATATGAGGATCACAAGGTGTTGCAAGTCGATTCGTCCAAAGATCCGGTGTGTCCAAGTTCAAGTCACCGTCGTACGCCCGATAAGTCCTAATGTTCTGATCTCTCTCTCTCTGTCTATCTGTCTGTCTGTCTGTCTGTTCTGTCTCTGGAGAAAAGTTCCTTGTGTGTCCCCTTTCGCTTTCACACAGGTCATCTGTTAAAAGTAATGTAGTATTACTCTGATGGACGTTAACGTTTATCTCGACCTGTTGAGATGGAGGGCATTAGAAGCAGGATTCAATAACCCTTTTAATTCCGTACTTGTTGCATCATCCTCAGAACCCTTCAGACTTATAGAGCGCGGTGTTTTATTCTAGGAATTTCTTAAAAGTATATTTTAGATACTTGTGGATCTTTATCCCCGATTGCTAGCCTCCTACAGGCCGAATCTTTTTACATTACTACCATTTCAGTGGTAGACAAATTTCAGTCAAATATTTTAAAGCGAAACTTTTACTTCTCCTTTACTGAGTGCTCTCTTCTGTCCCGATGTCTGGGAGTTTGCTTTCTGTTTACGTGGAAGTGCTTCTCAACTGCAAGCCATCAGGATCCGGTGGCAGGCCTGACGAGTTCTCTAAGGAATCAAACAGTGTCGTTTGTGGGCTTACTGGCCTCCACTTCGGAGAAAACTTTAAGTCATCCTTTACAGTTTGGGTTATATACGCACACGTGAATGCATGCGGGCACACACACACACACACACACACACACACACACACACACACACACCACACACCACACACACACACACACACACACACCACCCCACAGCGCGCGCGCCGCAGAGAGAGAGAGAGAGGAGAGGGGAGAGAGAGAGAGAGAGAGAGAGAGAGAGAGAGAGAGAGAGAGCGAGAGAGAGAGAGAGAGCAAACAGAAGTGTTCAAAAGTACAGGATGAGCTCTGATTACAATAAAATCCTTTATTTCCTTGCCTCGTAACGTTCGGTTGTTGACAGAAGAGTGTGCGTCTGCACTTTGATTTGAATCGCCGGTTACTTGTGTTTTCGGTGTTTGTTCATTACTTCTTGCTTTTGTTATGTGCAGCTTGTCTTGGTATATTCAGAAGTCAGTGTGCGTTTGTGCTTCACCTCTTGGAATTAATTTGTACAGAGTTTCTGTTGTGATGACGCTGTCAGTCCTTGTAAAGGGCTTCACTGCTGGTTGGACTGTAAGCAACATGCTTAAGCTGATTTTTCTTGTGATGTCTAGTACATTGGAGGCAACTATTAATGCTACAGCTAGTTTTGTCACATTATTACCAAAAGTCCGCCTTGGCTTAAGGCTGTGTCAGGCCAATTGACATAGGCTATAACACCAAGGCTACATAAAAATGTTGTTATGCTCTGCATAATTATGCGGGATTGTTTTCTTCTTCTTCTTTGTTATCTGCCCGCCTTCATCGAGTTGAAGTTTTCGGTTGTGACAAACTCGTAGCATAACATTATCAGTCTCCAAAATCCCGAAGTCGGAGTGTGGCTGCCCCATGGCGGGGTAATCCAAAACGGTCACACACGTAAATGTTCTCATCCCTAGCTGATGCATTTGTACCATAGTGTTCAAGTACTTTGACTGTTCGGATGATCCCTGGAGTCTTTTAGCCAGGATACAACAACAACAACAGCAAAATCACCAAAAGTGGCAGTAATCTTCTCTTTATTTTTTTCAATACTTTTATCATCATCATTATAATCATCATCATCATTTCCCCGAAGATGGAGTATGGCTGCCTTAATGGCGGGGTAAAAAAAGGTCATACACACAAAACTCCACTGCCTGGCTATACGGGAGTGTCCGCAGGAGTATCAGCCTGCGTACGCATAAAGAAAGAAAAAAAAATCATCATCATTATTTCATTATTATCAATATTATTATTATAAGTATCATTATTACTACAGCTATCTTTTTTTATGATTATTATCATCATTACTACTTTAACTCGCATTGTCTCCTTCCCAACGGCCTCGTTTTCACTCAACGCCCAACTTGCGCCGAATTTGAGAAGATGAGTGATTTGTCGTTCTTCGTTTTCATTGTTGTGAATGATGTTTACCTTGGCTGAAGGAGAGCTAAGAGGTCGAAACGCGTCGGTTTTGTCTTGTGATTTGTTTGTCCATGTTAAACGGCGGATGTTACTTAGGATTTCTTTCAAAATTTGTTTCAATCTCCACCTGCAGTCACCTCATTTCGAAACTAGAGGTCAAAGCGGAAAAAGCAAGAATCCCGTGTACAGCCTGCTTGGTGGGACGAGGAGTGTGAGCGTGCGAAAGAAACAACAACAACAACAACAACAGCAACAACAAAGATGTGGATATATTCAGACGGTCCAATGTAACGGAGGATTTTATCAATTATCTGAATCTGAAGCATTAATTTAAAGAATTGTGTGAAAGGAAAAAAGCAATACAAAATGAAAAATGAACGCGTTTCAAACGAATTGAATGTTGTATGTTCTGATACCAATTCCAGAGAGTTTGGCAAAAAAATGTCATTTATTTCAACTAAACTAAATTGTTCGAAATCGATCTCGCGCCATTAGGTGGTGGTATGAATACTAGATTTGTTTGATGTAGAACAATCAGTGGTTGACTCTGATTTCAGCCGGGAGGTTGAAGATATCCTACATGATGATATATCTGAAAACCGCAATGCCCAAGTGAATGGAGAAATTTGTTAGTGCTGTCCGTGCATTAAAAATGAAAAAGCATCTGGACCAGATGTCCGCCGATTTTTTTTCATTCATGCTGAAAATGTTCTGGTTACATTTCTTGGTTCGTTGTTCAACAGAATTCTTAAAGTGGGGAGTACCCACAAAGCTGGACGAAAGCTGTCATATTCCCCTTTCACTAAAAAGGTTGTTCATGTAAAACAGACAGTTACAGGGGGATCTCGTTGTTGAATATAATCTGTAAGTTATATGGCTAGGTAGTTAATAACGAACTGAAGGATTTTTGTGAACCAAATGATATCAATACTGATTCTCAAGCAGGTTTCTGCAGAGGTTACAGTACAACAGACAATATTTTCTCGCTTCAGTCACTGGTTCAGAAATCCCTCCGGGGGGTTGCGACCTTGTCGTGGTCGGAGGCTTGCGTGGTCCAGTGATCCCTTAGGCTTTGCTGGCGGGGGCATCAATACTCGAAGATAGGCTGGTTTTTTAAAACTGCTTCTAGGCCTGAGAGGTGCAGATGCTGTTTGGCCTAAGCATAACGTGGTAAGGAGTTGATGCCCCTGGTAGGGCTTCCCATGTCAGATAGGCTAAGGGTGAGGATCCTGACTAAGAGTAACCCGCCTTTCTCCTTTTCTTGTTTTCTGCCTCCCTTATTTGGCCCTTTTCTATCTTCGTCTCCCCTTCAAGTCTTCTTTTTCACACTCCTTTTATCTCTGTGGTCTCCTTAAGATCCGCCGTGTTTGCCGTGCGGTGCGACCTGTGTCGGAGGGGAATGAGGTCCTGGTGATTGAGAGGGCCAGTGCTTGAGGAGGCCTGTGCTCTCAACACATCACTTTGGCTCGGACCTCTCCTAGACAGGGAGTACACTTTGGCCCGGGTGTACTAATCGGCTCCCCTTCTTGGGGCTGGGTCAAGACAAGCAGTTCCCCTGCTGGCCATGTGAACCCCTGCAGTGCTCAGCTCTCTGTCCCCGGGAGTTGAGCATGATCAGGGGGGATGGGGTTAGTTGCTTCTGTTTGTCGTATGTCTCTCCCGAAGCCTGGAAGGGGTCAAGACATTGGTTTCTTGGCCCTGGCCCCTTAGTTGGACTCCAAGGTGGGTGGGTAAGGGAGAGATGAATCATAATACACTAAATATGGCTTTTTCCAAAAAAACATTCCCCCAAAAGGAAGAGGAAGTCAGCATCCCCTATTTCAGGGGATTGTCAAACAGATAGTGATTCTGATACAGAAGTGAGACAGAAGACAGGTTTTTGGGCTTCCTGGCTCGTGATGGAGGGCACGGAGCAGGAACGACCCCTTTCAGCTCTGAGCCCTTTTGCCATACAAAAGGGCTTTCAAGGTTTGGCAGGTGACCCTCGGTCCATCAAGAGGTTGCGGAATGGCTCGTTCCTTATTGAGTGTAAATCACAGAAACAATCTGACCAGCTGCTGAAGGCAACAAAATTAGTGGACAGGGAGATCAGAGTAACTCCCCACAAACAATTAAATTCATCAAAGGCGTGATTCGCTGCAGGGATTTATCTGGTGTCTCGGAGGCAGAAATTAAATCGGAGCTGGCGTCCCAGGGTGTGACGGAGGTGCGCAGGGTGACAGTAAAGAAGGGTGCAGAAAGAGTGGCCACCAACACCCTCTTTCTGACATTCTGCAACCCTGTGCTGCCTCCGGTCATCAAAGTCGGCTACCTGAATGTCCGGGTTCAGTTATATGTTCCGTCCCCGTTGAGGTGCTTCAGGTGCCAGAAGTTTGGCCATGTCAGGGACCGCTGTTCTGGGCAGGAGGTGTGTGGTATTTGCTGCAAGGCAACCCATGATGGGCCGTGTCATGATCCGGCACATTGTGCTAACTGCGGTGGCGACCATCCCTCCTCTTCCCGAAATTGTCCTTCTTGGATTCAAGAATCTGCTATACAACGAGTCAAAACGGAAAAGAAGATCTCTTTTTTTGAAGCCCGGAAACAGGTTGTGGGCAGTCAGACGCCGACAGCTTCTTCCTACGCTTCGGCTGTAAAGAAGGTTCCCACAGTTTCTACTCGGTCAGTCTGCTGCCAGACTGATGAATTCATGTTTTCGAAACATTGCAAGTAAGATCTGTCAGTTCTGGTGGTAGCAGGTCCACCACCTTCCAAACCAAAGTGACTGCCCTGGTGGAGGCAAAAAATCCGCCACCCCTCAGACTGCCCAGCAGTCTACAACATCTGCTGCTGGGCAGATTAAAAAACCAGCACCCCTACCTCGAACTCCTCTGTCCAGTGCCCGTGCGGGCAAGGGAGTTCAACCCAGTGTGAAGATGGTGGAGATAAGGAAGAAACCTCCACCGTCTCCCAAACCCAGACCTACTTCACCTGTTGGCAAGTCTGCCAGCAGGTCTGCAGATAGTCCAGTGAAATTAAGCAACAAATTTACAGCTTTAGCAGCAGATGTTGAGGAGGAGATGACCTGATCTCTCTCCTTTTCGCCCTCTGCACCATGGATAATACAATATTCCATTGGAATATCCGTGGTCTAAATTCCAACTTCGAGGAGCTGCAGCTTCTGTGTCAATCTATGAAACCTTCTGTCGTGGCTCTTCAAGAAACCCAAATTCAAAGCCAGAAGACCTTTACTCTTTCTGGCTTTAATATTCTTTCAACACCTGCACAACCATCAACGTTGGGACTGTCGGGGGTGTTGCCCTTCTCCTTCACAAAACTTTGTTGTATAGTCCTGTCGCTCTGTCTACCTCCCTTCAGGCTGTAGCTGTGAGAGTCACTCTCCACAAGACTGTAACAATCTGTTCTCTTTATCTACCTCCATCTGTCCCGGTTTGTCGTCAGGACCTTGTCAGTCTGTTAGGGGAACTTCCTCGACCTTTTTTGCTGTTGGGTGACTTTAACGGTCACAACCCTCTTTGGGGTAGTACCGGTTCGTCATCCAGAGGTCTGCTGATTGAGGATGTCCTTTCGGATTTGGATTTGTGTTGTCTGAACGACGGATCTGCAACTTACCTCCATTCTTCCACAGGTTCACTTTCGTGTTTAGATTTGTCGGTTTGTGACCCCTCGCTGGTCCTGGACTATGAGTGGTCTGTCCATGACGATCTGCACGGAAGTGACCATTTCCCTGTCCTTCTACAACCTGTAATAACTGAACACGTCTCTGTCTCTCAGCATTTAAATTATAAGAAAGCAAACTGGGATCTATTTGCAGCCACTGTTTCTAAGGAGTTCCAGGACACTGATTTTTTTCAGAGTCCTGACCCAGCTGAATCACTGACTAACACTATGATTAAATGTGCTAAGGCCTGTATTCCAGTGTCTTCCGATAAACTTCAAATGCCAAAAACACCCTGGTTCGATTCAGAATGCCAACAAATTTCCAAAGTTAGAAAACGGGCTCAGCGTCAGGTATACCAACGACCTTCGGGTCCCAACGCTCGAGCCCATCAGAAACTCCGTGCTAAATCAAGACACACTTTTAAAATCAGTAAACGTCGGTCCTGGAGAAGCTTCTGCTCCAGGCTGACATCAAAAACTTCCAAGAAAAAAGTGTGGAACATATTAAGAAAATCAAAGGGAAGAACACCTGTCCCACTGTGAACCATCTCAAGTTTTCGGATTCTTTAATAACAGAGAAGAAAGCAGTTGCTAATCTGCTTGCTTCAACCATTGAAAAGAATTCCTCCTCTTCTAATAAATCAGCCACTTTTGTCAAAAACAAAGCCCTAAAAGAAAAATCACCCTGCAACTTTTCATCCGACAACATGGAAGACTACAATCTTCCTTTCACGTTAAACGAGCTGAAATCTGCCTTACTTTCTTGCAGCGATTCCTCTCCAGGTATAGATGAAATTCATTTATCAACTATTGAAACATCTTCCGCAAGAAGGTCTAAACATCCTGTTACAGGTATACAACCATGTGTGGACTACAGGCTGCTTTCCACCCTCTTGGCGGAAAGCCCTCATTATTCCCATCCCCAAACCTGGAAAAGATCTTTCTAATCCATCTAACTACCGTCCCATAGCTTTGACCAGCTGTGTCTGTAAATTGATGGAAAAAATGGTCAATGCTAGGCTCATGTGGAAACTCGAAACCGATGGCCTTTTGGCGAAAGAACAGTGTGGTTTCCGCAAACATCGGAGTACAGTTGACCATTTGATTCGTCTGGAATCTACACTTAGGAACGCCTTTCTGAACAAACAGCATGCAGTGGCAATTTTCTTTGATTTGGAGAGGGCCTACGATACCACCTGGAAGTCGGGGATACTTGATGATCTCCACGATCTGGGTTTTCGAGGTCATCTTCCGCTTTTTATTCAAAATTTTTTGGCAGACCGACAGTTTCAGGTCCGGGTTGGCACACTCTCTCTGATGTCCACGAGCAGGAGTTGGGTGTTCCCCAGGGGAGCATACTGTCTCCTGCCCTCTTTAGTATTAAAATCAACAACATTGTGAAATCAGTTCAGCAGGGTTCAGACTGCTCATTGTTTGTGGATGATTTCGCTGTCTACGCAACTGGAAGCCTGTACCCGAGTGTCCAGCGCAGGCTCCAGCTTTGCGTAGATAAAATCCATCGATGGGCAGATGAAAACGGTTTCACCTTTTCTCCAGCAAAGACGCAGTGTATTCACTTCCATAATTTCCGTCAGTTTTTCCCAGATCCTGAACTTCAAGTAGGGAAATCTTCCATTCCAGCTGTTAAAAAGGCCAAATTTCTGGGAGTCATTTTTGACCAGAAACTCAACTTTCTCAGCCACATCAAAAACCTCAAAACTTCTTGCCAGAAAGCTCTGAATATTCTGCGGGTCGTAGCGCACACTGACTGGGGCGCTGATAAGAAAACTTTGCTGCACCTCTACAGAGCCTTGGTCCGTTCCAAACTGGACTACGGTTGTGCTGTCTACGGCTCCGCAAGACCCTCTTACCTCAAACTCTTGGACCCTATCCACCATCAAGGGCTTCGTCTCTGTCTTGGAGCGTTCCGCACCACCCCTGTGTACAGCCTGTACGCAGAGGCGGGCGAACCTTCATTGTCCAACCGCAGGCTGAAACTGTCTTTAAATTATATATCCGACTGTTCTCAGAACCGCAGAATCCTGCCTATGACTGTGTCTTTGACCCTCCGTTCCAAAGTAAGTTTGAAAACAACCCTAAATGTATTCCGCCGTTTGGTCTTCGTATGCAGCCTCACGTGCGGAATGCAGGTCTAAACCTGGGAGTAGTTTCCGATTTTTCCAAGTTTCCGGATCAACCTCCGTGGACCTTTTTCACACCAGAGATTCGTTTCGATCTTGCAGCTTTTCGCAAAGAGTCTACCAGCTCTCTGGCGTACAAGGCATTGTATGCTGACCTCTGTTCGAAATTCCCATCCTATCAAAAAGTTTTCACTGACGGTTCCAAGTCTGAGGATGGAGTGGCTGTGCAGCCTACTGCCCTGGGGCTCCTTCTCAGATACTGTTGGAACATATCCATTCCGATACTTCTGTCTATTCTGCTGAACTTACTGCTCTGGTACTGGCTTTGAAGATAATCTCACATTCTTCAAAGAGGGACTTTCTGGTTCTGTCGGATTCGCTGTCAGCTTTGGAAGCCATAGCTGGCCGCAACCTTCAGCATCCAGAACTTTTGCATTTCTTTGAACTTTTTAGCAAGTTGAAAGCGGACGGTTACAACATTACTCTTGCTTGGGTTCCTGGTCATGTTGGCATTGGCGGGAACGAAATGGTTGATCGTTTAGCCAAGAACGCCACAAGAGAGAAACTGTCCAACATTTATATCCCTGTTCAGATGTGAAACCCAAAATTAACGATTATGTGAGAGACCTCTGGCAGGAGGATTGGAACACACAGACGAGTAACAAACTCTTTCAGATCCGTCCAAACCTTAAGGACTTCTCCCATCCACGTCGGGAGGTCGTAAAGAGGAAACGGTTCTGTACCGGCTGCACACCGGCCATTCGTATTTTACCCATGCTTACCTTTTAAAGAGTGAAGAAGCTCCGTGGTGCATTCCATGTCATGCCCCACTCCCCAAATGAAACATGTTTTTTTGGGGTGTTGGGACTTCACGATGGGAGACAAAAACATTTTAAGGGGAAAGTCCAAAAGACCCTGTTCGGGGAATTTCCCCCCTGTTTTGGGGTTCCCTTGAGTTTTTGAGAGAAAAAAAACATTTTTCATCTGATTTAAGTTTTTACGGAAGAAAGTTTTTTAACCCAAAGTTTTTGGTGCGTTTGTAAACGATGTCATTTAATGAGATGTATGAAAAGTTTTTTTTTTTTTTTTTTTTTTTTTTTTTTTATATGACGGTGAGTTGTTTTAACGTGGGGACAGCCCTGAAGGGCCCCTTTGGGCGGTCGGCGGGGGCTATAAAGCAAAAATTATTTTATCTTTTTTCCCTGGTTCAAAATACATGGGGGGCGCCTTTACTCACTTTTTGCAGACCTCTTTAAAGCTTTGGGGGAACAGTATCCACAGACAAAAAAACTGCTAAAACCTTTTTATTACGGGAAAAAGGGGCTTTTAGGGGAAAAAGTTTTTCAAAACCACTGAAGGCTTTTAACCTTTTAAGAAATACAAAAAGGAAACTGTAAAATTTGGGGACCAGAAAAACCTCGGTATTTTGATTCTGCCCCGGGTTTGTAAGACGAGGTTGATGTGAAAACTCAGGGAAAAAATTCCCTTCAGTGCCCGTTGAAGTTAGCGGGACTTTTTGGGCAAAAAGATTATTTGGTACATTGGGAAAAAATTTGGGAAAAGGCGGGGCATTTGTTGGTGTTTTTAAAAAGTTACAACGTGGATGGTGGCCACAGAGCAGCCCAATCTTTGACCGTTTCCCGAAGGAGCAAGAGACATTTGGTGGGTAAAGGGCCAAATTTTCCCTGTTTCCCATGGGCCCAGCGACCAATCCCCCTTTGATTGCCGTTTTAAAACCCACGCTTTCGTGCCTGTCGTCACTGGTAGAAAAAGATTTGCAAAGGGAAACCCTCACCCCTCAGGATCTTGTTCAAAACCCCGGGTGCCCATCCCTCCCCCAAATTTTCCCAAAAAACCCCTGGGCATTAAACTATGACGAACGTGTGCGCCTCCCCTTTAAATTCCCAAATTGAAGTTCCCCAAAGCCATTGGGGCCATTTTTCCCCCGGGGGTTTAAATTTGATCACACCCAAAGAACTGGTGTAAACAAAAAGGGGGAAAAAGACCCTGACAAAAGCGTGCCTTGCAGTTGGGGGCCTTCTGGGGGAGGGTATTTCCCCCCCATTGCCTTTTGGGCCCAAAGGTTAAGAGGCTGGGGAACTTTAAAACGGGTTCGCAGCGGAAGCTAAAACGGCCCTTCGTGGGAAAAAAGGGCCCAAGCAGCAGAAGAAGGCTCCGTGTCAGGGCGGAGGGCACTTTTTGGGGCTGGGGAAAGATTTTGGGGCCAAGGCGTTGGGGGTTTCCCGGGGGAAGGGCTGGGGGGAATTTGCAAAAAGCTGAGGACGGGGAGGACTCACCAAACCCAATTTGTCAAGATCACAAAAACGTGGGTGTCCCTTTTCCCCAGGGCCAGCAGACCCTTCAGTCTCTGCCTCAGTAGACTGTTTTAAAAACTACTGGATGGGATTTTTCATAAAGGCTGTCCGTCTTTCCCCGCCAATCAAAAGTGTTCCCGTTGTCTGCTGTTTAAAAAATAAAATTTATGAAAAGCGGGCGTAAATTTTTTTCATAGCGGTGGGAAAAATGTGTATTTGAAAGGGTTTGTTGTTTTTTTTTTCTCCCCCTTTTTGAAATATAAAATGAGTGTGTGTGGGGTGTGTGTGTGGTGTGTGTGGGTGTGTGGTGTTGTGTTTTGGTGTGTGTGGTGTGTGTTGTGTGTGTGTGTGGGGTGTGTGTGTTTTGGTTGTGTGTGGGTTGTAGAAATATTTAAGGGGTTTTTTGCTGTTTTTCTTTGTTTTAGTTTCAATTTTTGGGTTTTTAGTGAACAGAAAATCCCGGATATTCAAGGGCGTTTCAGTTGTTGTAAACCCAACAGACTTTTACCCGATTTAGGGTTTTTTGTTAAATTTTTTAGAAAGAGGGAAAAAGAATGAAAGGGTTTTTTTGTATGAGGTAGTAAAATATCATTTAAATAAAAGGGAAAAATGCATAAATTTTAAAGGGAAATAAGTTTTTCTTTTTTCCCGTGTTTTTTTTTTTTTAATTTATAAACCTTTTTTTTGAAATGAGCAGTTATCCCCAGACATGTACTAAGCTGTGAAAGGCCTCGGAAAAAGTTGAGCTTTTTTTTGTTGTTTTTATTCTTTGCTTTAGGTTGACCCAACATTTGATCTTTTAGAAGGACAATAAAAGGGGATGAAGCTGAAAAAAAAAGACGAGACCGGGTGGCCCAAACATTTTTTACCCCTTTCCTAGGGGTTTACAGAAATCAGGCCCTGGGATCCCCCCCTGGCCATCCGGTTAAATTAAAATGTCGGATTTCTACGTTTTGTGGTGTTTTGGGTGTGTGTGTGTGTGTGTGTGTGTGTGTGGTGTGTGCGTGTGTGTGTGTTTCCCCATGCTGTGGCACCCACACAGGGAGGGGATGGGGGGCGAATAGGACTGGAAAAGCGGGGGAACCTTTCTCTGAAAACCCCCAAGACATTCCGGCTCATGTCCCTCCGCAGTTTTCTTTTCCTGGGTTAGCGTATGAAATTTTTGCAGGGAGAGAAAACTACAGTTCGCAAAAAAGTCCCAAAAAAAAGAACGGAAAAAAAGAAGGATTTTTTTTTTTTTTTTTTTACAAAGGAAAGGTGATACAGGTTTTTAAAAACTGTTTATGTTTGGTTTTTTGTTTTTTACTTGAACATTAAGTATGATTTTTTTTTCTGAACTTTACCTGGAAACCCTTTATTGTCAGATTTAACCCTAG